>JAFBJU010000597.1:310716-325063 GCA_016785305.1 Colistium nudipinnis
CGTACACACACACACACGCCTGCGCGCGCACACACTCGCATCCAAGGAAATGGTTCTCCTTATATTGCTTCCTTTATCATCGCACCATCCCCCTCTTCCTGTTTTCATCCCTTTCTTTTTTCTCCCCCTTTTTTTTTACTGCTCCACCTTTCTTGGAAACCTCCTGAGTGTCTGGGTGACGTGTTCAAAATCACGCGTTCGTACACACACACACACGCACGCGCACCACGGTAGAAGCCGGTGGTGTCTTTGATTGTAACTACACCACTGTGTGGCCGATTGTGGTGTCATTTTTCATGGAAGGCAATGAGCTTTACGTCGGGGTGCTTTTATTCTGTGCTGGGCCTGTTGGTTTCCTGGCGGGACGCATCCAACCCTCACGCAGCAGAGCCTTCGCGTGGAAATACACGGCTGTGATTACGGAGCTGAAAAAAAAAACCCCACCATCCATAACGTTACATAACCGACTCTTAACAACTGAGCAAAGTCGGCACAAATAACAAAAATGGAGATTAGACTCATTTTGAGACTCCGTTTCATGATCATGATTAAAATGCCAATTCAAGTAGAGGAGATGAAAAAATAAATAAAAAATCTTTTCTTGAGACAAAAATAATAGGTTCTTGGATGCTATTTATGGCCCGGCGTTTAAAGCCTTTTTTTATCTGTAATATTATTCTTCGGAGCTCTATTTCTAAAATCTCAGCTGTGGCTCGTCACAGTGTAATCTTCTCCTCCGGGTTAATTTGTGTCCTATAAAGGAGCAACAGCCGGAAGCTGCCACAGAGAGGGGGATGAGCTGTGTCATCACTTCTCCTGCCCAATGATTTCTTATCTCTCTCTCGCCCTCTCTCTCTCTCTCTCCCTCTTCCATCCCCACCTTCCTTTTTTTTCCCACTCTTCATCTTTCTGCTTGTAGCGCACACCTGCTCTCCTCCCTCCTCCTCCGCCTCCTCCTCCTGTCTGGTTTTATCTGGGTTCACATGAAACTTTAATTGCATGTAAATCAAAACTCGCTGGATGTGATTAGGCCTTTGTGCTGCTTTAATGAGCGGAGTCTGGACCATTGGCTCAGTGGGTTTTCTCGTTTTTTTTTGGTTCTGCAGCGTCTCGGAGGGACGGAGCCACAGGCAGACTCAACTTTTAATGCTGCCAGAAAAAAAAAGAATACTTCTGTTCTCTCAGTCAGGCAAAGTTTCGGGGATAAAGCGAAAAATAAATAAATACGACAATAAAAATAAATATTGAGAAAATAGTGCTTGAAACCCCAATATCAGTATACCATATGCGTTTCTTTGGGTGATTGCGTTTGGCTGACATTTAAAATGTTTAATTTGCACGTCGTCTATTTATCCCGATAACAAATGGCCGATTCGTGTATTATTTGGGAAAGCTGGGAGTTTCCGATATTCCGATATTTGCTGGTGCAGAGCGGCGCTGAGTGTTGGCCTTTGTCGTCTCCTGCATGCGAGAGGTCATACACGTGTGCGTGCGTGTGTGTGTGTGTCTCATGCCACCAGAATCCTTATCAACCTGTCCATTGTGTTTAAATATAAGATTGTGAAAATGGGCATGACCTCATTTTAGTCTGTGACACCGCTGAAGAAGAAGGTGAAGTCTGAATATTAATTATCCCTCAAAATTCTCCAAAAAGAGCAGGTCAAGGACAAAGCCCGACTTGATTTTCCCAAGACGTGATAATAATTTGATTTTGAATCCCGGCTGACTCCAGTTTTTTGTGTAGTGACATGCAACAGTCTCTTTAGTTCAGCTCCATGTGAGAATCTTTGTGTGGCCTGCTCCCGATGTTATGCAACCCAAGGCATGTGTGCAGTTGCATAAATGGTCTGCTCGTGCACGTGCCTGCAAAAATACTCACACAGGCCTACGTTTATTTGTGTGTGTTGACATGATTTTTCTTTACATTGAGAGGCTGCACATCATCCGTGCATATTTGTGTTTGTTAGTCAGCTGTTGTCCCGGGTCAGAAATCTCACTTTCTGTTTCAGTCCAGAATAATAGAAAACGAGAATATTGACAATGGGGAAGAAGTGAAAAGACAAAAAAAAAGAAAAAACAATGAAGTGAATAGAAGAGTGAATATTTAGTGTTGGTAGAGAGAGGTGGGAACATATTCTTTAAAATGATTGTTTAAAGAGAAACTCACTGAGCTATTTATTAGGAACACCTGCAGACTGTTGATGAGGCTGCAGATTTGGTTTCCTGTAGCATCAGCTTTTCTTTTTTTTTTTTTTTTACAATATCATGTGAAAAAAAAAGATCCTGGGAGACGCGTTTATTTAGCGGAATGCTAAAAGCATTATCTACTTAAAAAAGGAGTGGTTATGTCAACGTTGAATTGTGTGTGTGTCACTGTTATTTTCATGCGACTGTAGAGTTGCCTATAGATTTTTCCTCTACCTTACGTAGTAAGTGAATATAACTCAGGTGGTGCGTTTGATTTTCCCTGAGGTCATTGAACGCATCACTTCCTCGTTTTGTCTCTGATTCTTTCCTCAGAGGATAGTTTTTTGTTTGGTGTATGCACAGATTTCGAGGTTGTGTGTGTGTGTTGTGCAAAACAAAAGGAGACAAGGCAGGTTGTGTTGGGGGAGGCAAACCTCTCCCGCTGTGTGCTGTGGGTCCTCACAGGTAAAAAAATAATAAACGAAAACAACAGATGGACAATGCAGCATGGTTACTGCAGCCAATAATCAAAATGTTCCAAAAAACTTAATCAGCCTCTAAGGATATATCTTAAAAAAAAAAATACTACCTCTACCTCACATTGGCTTTTTAATATTTAAAATATTTGACCAAAGAACACTAAGCCTCTGCAACATAGTTCTCCCGGGTATAAAAATGGAAAAATCTTTCTGGTCACGTCGCATCATTTCTTTTGATATATTCTCAAATTCTTAAAGTTAGAGGCGTGTGTGTGTGTGTGTGTGTATAAACTACAGGAGCGTATTTATAGATATTTTATATTTTACATATAACTGGCATGATCACCGTGCAGCCGCAGCTGTCAGTTTCTGCATTAAAGCTCCAGGACAAACGGGGAGAAATAATGAGGAAGATGATGATGATCAAAGAAGAGTGTGAGGACTCACAGACGCCCCGAGGTGTGTGTGTGTGTCTGTGTGTGTGTGTGTGTGTGTGTGTGTGTGTGTGTGTGTGTGAGTGTGCGGGTGTGTCTTTGTGACGATCTCTTTGCAAGGTCCTCTCCCCCTCGGCCAGGATTAGGCTTTAACAATTCATGTGGGGTCGAGGAGGAGGAGGAGGAGGAGGAGGAGGAGGAGGAGGAGGAGGAGGTTCCACAGATAGATTCTGGTTTCTGGATGCAAAAAAAAAAATTTTTCAGTTTGAGTTTCTTTCAGGGGAAGAATCCGACTAACCGTGTCAGTGTGACTCCTTCATGTCAATGAGTGGGGGCAAAAAAAGTCCCAGAATCCTTCAGGCTAATTTTTTATTTTTTTTTACTTTTGTGTGATCATATGGTGAAATGCAAGTTTCAGTGTGATGCTCACAATCTGTGTTTGCTCACCATGGCAACCGGAGTTTGGAGAAGCAGTGGTCCACAGATAGATTCTGGTTTCTGGATGCAAAAAAGATTTTTTTTCAGTTTGAGTTTCTTTCAGGGGAAGAATCTGACTAACCGAGTCAGTGTGACTCCTTCATGTCAATGAGTGGGGGCAAAAAAAAGTCCCAGAATCCTTCAGGCTAATTTTTTATTTTTTTTTACTTTTGTGTGATCATATGGTGAAATGCAAGTTTCAGTGTGATGCTCACAATCTGTGTTTGCTCACCATGGCAACCGGAGTTTGGAGAAGCAGTGGAACTCCGCAACTCACCCCCGAGGATCCGGTTCATTACGGCCGTGTGTGTGTGTGCGTGTGTGCGTTCCGTGGAAGTGTAGCTTCGCTTGACTTTATGGTGACAATTACCTGCTGGAACTAATTATTTGATATATTTGAAAGAAATACCTAATAAATCTCAGTTTCTCTCTGGCGAGGATGTGACGGAATGACACAATAGTGTCATTTTCTCAATTGGCTGCCTCTTAACCCAGGGCTACACACACACACACACACACACACACAAACACATTCCCACCAGCTGCTGAGGAGCAAATGAAGCCGCTAAATAAAGGCAAAGGTTGGAGGTGGCATGAGTCCCAGAAAAAGAGAGAAACAACGTCATGTTTACAGCTGTGAGACCATTTTAAAATATTTTCCAGCATCATGGTTTCTCAAGAAATATATTAAAATAAACATTTGTACAAAAGAAGTGAAATAATAATAAATAAAAAAAACTTGCTATATTTATTCCTGAAATTAGAGTTCAGAGAAATGTTTATGTTGCGGCTCTACACCGTGGGGGAAAAAAAAATCCTTTCTGCCTGATTAAATGAGGCTTAAATAATAAAAGCAGAAGCGTGTTGCACAGATGTTGGGACACCTGCTTGGATGTAAACTGATCCATCATTTAACAGCTTCTCTCAATATATATACAACGTGGTTTCTGTGTTTAAAACATGGAGCATGAAAGCAAAGAGACAATAGATGTTTAAAATGTGTAAAGTTACATTTTTATTTAAAAAGAAATATATATATAAGTTGAGAGGCCGTTTAATAATCTGGTGTGTGAGTTTCAGCAGTTTACAGGAGGTTTGGCTGTCAGATGTTTTTCGTCCTGTGTCAATGTCTTCAGCATTCTTTATGAAATAATAATCACAAATAGAAGTAAACCGGTGGGAGTCGTCCTGTTGTGGTGTTGTTGTGGTTTTGCTGATGTGGGGTTGTGTTTTGTTTTGGCCAGGAGGAGAATGGAGGAGATTTTCCTGCATAATGCATCAAAGCCTGTCTGAAATGTTCCCGAAATCGAAAATACGCACACGTTCATTTTATCTATGAAAACCTGTGTGGTTGTGTGTGTAGGTGGGTGTGTGTGTCTTTTCCCAGCTTTCTTGGTTTATATTTCAGTCACTGGGACTTTTTAGACATTTATTTTGATATATACGACTTCCCCTTCTCCTGATTTGAGGGATCTGATTGGCTAAAAAATGGAAATGAATGAAACCTGGCCAGAGTCATTAGCATGAAATAAGACCTCAGCCTTATCGGCTCCATGAAGCCATGTAATTAACCTGCCTCCCTCTATTAGCGGCTCACTGTCATTCTGGGGTGATGGGAGCTTTTTTAATGGTCTCCTGGGGAGCTGTCTTATTTTATTATTATTTTTTTTTTAGGTAAAGCGTGTGTGTGGGTGGGTGGGGTTATGACCTTTTGTGTAGGTTATAAATTGCACAAAGCTTGGCTTTAGTTCCTGGTCGTCAGGTGGCTGAACTCTGATTTATCTGTCGGCTCAGGGACTGTTTTTCTCTCCCGTATTTATGTCTGAGCTCATGGAGGATTTTAATTTTTTATTTTTTTCATCAAGACGCATATAATCCCAGGTTGAAAGGTTGGGATAAGCTGCATTTGAATGGAGGAAGGAATGGGGACTGCGATGTATTGCACATTTTAGATTAGACAGAATTCCCGTTCCACATTGTTCATCATATTTGCATCAAACTTCATTTAAACTGGATTTAAAAATAATAAGAAATGTCTTTCCGGTCCAGAATGGGATGTTTGACTTATTAAGCTTGAAAATGCATGAATTCGAAATCCTCTTCACCCTCCTCCTGACCTTCTCCAACCATCTGACCCCTGCTGCTGTAAACTTGCTTCCTGCAGCCTGTGTATTGGGTGAATGCATCCCAACGTACACACAATGCCGTACACGTGTTATAAAAGGCCAGATGCCTCACAGGCGTGTTGGTAAATGTCAGCCGGCAGTGGAAAACGGAATATGTCCACGTTCTCTTTCTTCAGGCTCGTCCACGCGATGTTCCGAAATCACATCGGGCTCACGTTGTGTCTCTGCAGCAACCAGACACTTCTGGAAAGATTAAGATCCATTCCCTCGCTTCACTCGTTCTTAAAATCAGTAAAGAAATAATAATAATTGCACCATGAAATGACCCAGAATGCAGCTGTTTTCGTCATATTGTGTGGTTATATGTAACTGTACAATTATTCACTAATTTTAATTTCAAGAAGGGACATAATAATAATAATAATAATAATAATAATAATAATAATAATAATAATAATAATAATAATAATAATTGTTATTAATGTAATTGTTATTAATGTAATTATTATTATTATTAATATTATCATCATCGTCATTGTTTTTCTACTTCTACTACTAATCTATTTCTCATAATTAATACAACATGAAAACCTAGACATCATTTCACACAACACATTGCATCTCGTAAATGATATTTTTTTTAGAAGCACATGTTCATTTTCTCACATTCCGATGCCACCTTCCCCCTCGGAAGTCCTGCAGCCACACACACACACACACACACACACACACACCGTCAGTGACACCTCAGAATGTTTGTGTTTCCATCTGTGCACGTTGTGCGACTCATTGTTTTAGCTCATTGTTTTTAGCTGGATGCCTTTTAGAGAAAGGAATTTTGCAGAGTCTCTCAGGCTGTATAAGGTCTTTTAATATCATAAGCCGTAATTTGAAATGAAGAAATATTCTGTCCTCACATGTTGCCTGGTTACGTACTTGTGTGTGTGTGTGTGTGTGTGTGTGAGAGAGAGAGTGTGACTGAGTTTGACGCGTGTTGTGTGAGTCACATGGGTGGATGGTGACCAGAGGAGACGGTCAGATATCGTGAGGATCAAGGAAATATTGAACTCTTTTGCTCACAGCTTTAGGGCCTATGGCTCAGAAAGTGCCGGTGTCTGAAGTTCATCTTCAAATCCCAGTCACAGGCTGAAGTTGTGTCAAATGTCTCCCTGAAGACACAACTCTTCATGATTTTGCAGTTTTCTCCGGATTTTAGCCTTTTTTATTTCCAAGCCACAACTCTGCAACCATTTGAAATGAGAAAACCAGTGAAAATACATTTCTGTGTTTGTACCAGCTGTGGATCTAATTATATTGTGTGATATATATATATATATATATATATATACTATGGGTGTAATTGATGGCTGTATATAGCTAGGGCGGTATTATAAATCATCTTTTGAATGCTAAAGAATAAATTCATAATAGAAATGGGTACATTTATAAAACTTTCATTCATTTTAGTGTGTGTGTGTGTGTGTCAGTGAGTTTGTGTGCATGAATAGCTTTGACACACATCATTTATCTTGTTATGCGTCTCCTGTAAGTCATCACATATGAACACACAGGGTTTTTTTTTTTTTTTTCTCCACTGTAAAATCCCATTTCAGCCACAATAGTTTATCGCTTCTTTGTGTGACTGTTGCGTGTTTCACATAGGTGCAAAAATAGTTCATTCAGTCCCTGTGGAATAAGCGGCTTCTGTATCATTGGTCACGTCACATGCCACTCACTGCGAAGTGTGTGTGTGTGTGTGTGTGTTGCGGAGTGGGGTTGTTGTGTGTGTGTGTGTGTGTGTGTGCGTGCGTGCGTGCCTTTCAGCAAAAACCTGAGCACTTGAGAGATATAGCGAGGGCAGAATCAAAAAATGTCCGGACAAGCTTTAGAAGAAGCTGTGTGCGCGTGTGTGTGTGTGCGCGTGTGTGCGCGCGTGCGCGTGTGTGCGTGCGTCGTCGTCCTCCTCAGGCTGGGTGCTGCTGCTGTCTGAGGATGAAATATTGGGAAACAAATCTGTCTGGAGAGCAGACGCTGATTTGAAGTGTCGTCTGGAAGAAAGCGGGGATTTTATGGCAGATATTGAACGTTTGATTCAGTTTATGAAACGGTGCCGATGAGTTTGGTGCTGGAGTTTTGCTTAGATGCAAAATATTATTTTTTTTTGGCTTCCTTCGCATACGCACTCTTGTAAAAACAAAAATTGGGCTAAATTCTGTTTAACTACAATTGAATGACCCTATAGAGCTGAGTCCAGGTAAATGACTTCGTTAATATGTAATTTTCTGTAAAATGCACACGCGTGACACACACACACCCACCCTGACATACCAGCCTTTTCCCCTGGCTTCCGCTTATATTGATCCGTCTGAACGAGCAGAACCAGATTCTTTGGCGTTATTTAGCCCGAGTTGGATTTCTCCCTCTGGATTCTTGTCTTGGGTCGCACACAGGAGCAGTGACACAAACGCTTTGTGAGTTTGTGTTGCGTGCGGTCAGCAGAAAAGCTGTGAGGGGGAGCGTTTCCTTTTTTATTTTATTTTTTTGTTCTTTGCTGACGTGATGATAACAGGAAGAGACGCAGAAAGAACAAGCTCCGGAATGTTCTCTTCTAGTTTTATTTCAAGGCTAACGGGAAATATTTTAGTTTTTACCATCCAAGTAAAACAGGAAATTCACGGTGAGAGACTTTTTGTGGCCTTCATTCATGCATTGATTTTTGTGTTTGCAGATATTTTAACGTATGCCTCATTAAAATGTAAAAAATGGCATTTCAATTAAGGGATGACATCATATTTGTGACCAGCATCTTTGAATCACCCTCAGGTCTTTGTGTGCGTGCGTGCACCCAGGATCATGCTCCTCTGTCCACAAGTTCTAATTATGGCCGAGTGCACGCACACACACACACACACACACGCACACACACACGCACACACTCTCTCTCTTTCTGCCTCCCTGCTCGTTACCAACCACACACCATGTGAACAAAGCCTCCCTGAGGTCTGTAATCTAATCCACACACACACACACACACACACACACACCCACAGACGCACACTGAGACACACACACGCACACGCACACACACAGGGGAAGATGTGAGTGATGGAGAGTCAGATAAAGGAGATGAATTGGATGCTGAGTGAGTTATGACAGAGAGAGAGAGAGAGAGAGAAAGAGAGAGAGAGAGAGAGAGAGAGAGAGAGAGTCTCTGAGGGATGTTGGTGTGATGTTCATATCTGATTCTTCATTCTGTGTTCAAACTGAGTATTTTATATTGATCTTTTTATTTATTTTTTGGTGGTTAGAGCTGGAGTTTAAGTCAGGTGATGGTTTGGGTTCCGTTGATAGGATGATTGGGTTTGCGTACCCCCGCCTGCATGCTGCCACAATTTAAAAGTCGTTTTTTTCCCATGAGTGAATTCATAAAAATCCAGCAGGAGAGATGGATTTGTAAAAAGTTATTCAAGTCAATTCTGCAAATGAACCAGCAAAAAACCAGCCACGACTCTCTATTCAGACTGGTATTTGACTTGGATCAGAGAATAATGCAGCTTTTGTTGGATAAAATGATGAAATAAAGGCAAAGCGTATTTTTAACGCTCCTTAAATGAGCTGTGTGTGTGGTTTTTGGTCGACATGAAAGCAGGATCACATGGTTTTAAACGTCCCGTGTCCTGCCTCTATCAGAGGGACATGAAAGAACCAGAGAGACGGCCTGTCCACGTCTGTCTGTCCCCCTGTCCTTTAAAAATGAGCCCCGCCCACGCAGAGTGGATCAGTCATCCTGCCGTTCCGCCCTCGGGGTCCTGTCTGGACCAATCAGAATCCAGTATAGGCCTCGTCAAGGCTAAGCGCATCTAGAATCCAAAAAATTGGGGCTCAGCATATTATTTCATCCCCAAGTTATTTTTTTTGCGAGAAATGCCCGTTTTAAATAAATACTAAACCGCTTTCCATCCTTTATATCTGAAAACAGCTGACATGATCAAATAATAAGATGGTTGGCCATAGATGCTCTTCCTGGGCTGCAGCTGCTGTCGTCAAAATATTTATTTGAGGTTTTTAATCCATTGTAGACATAAATGTGAATTTATTTCCAGTATGTTTGTAGACATTTTTCTCGGAAGATGTGCTCTCTCCAGAGCTCTTTCCCTGGAACACAAGTGGATTTCTTTGCTCAATAAAAAAAAAAAATATTTAATTGAACTATTAAATTAAACAATTTATTTTTTTTTTTCTCCTCCGTGCATTTCAGTGGAGCTGGCCGCCGAGCAGCGAGTCCCCGGGGCCGAGCAGGGGGGAGGCGTCCCACCTCCTCCGCAGGTCAAGCTGAAGGACAGGCAGAAGTTCTTCGAGGAGGCCTTCCAGCAGGACATGGAGCAGTATCTGTCCACGGGGTACCTGCAGATCGCCGAGAGGAGAGGTGAGCCAGCTGGGGTCTTCTTTTGGCTGCTCTCTGTGATTTTCTTCCCTGCGCTCGCAGAAAATCCCGATGGCATCAAACCTTGGCACTTCAATCACCCAATGGAGTGGTTTTCCTCCAGGAGAGTCATTACTGTGAAAAATGCCTCCGCGCCGTACTAATGTATTTCCATATAAATGTGTTTTTTTTTTTTTTTTTCCCCCCTCTGGGCTTGTCACGGAATCTGCAGCAATTTTTTTTGTCTTCTTCTCTCACTCATCTATCTTCTCTCTTTAAAAAAAATGAGAGACTTAGACTTAACAGGAGGTGGAGATTTGTTATGATTTTTTTTTTGTGTATTGTTTTTTTTTATATTGAAGACTTCATTCAAATCAAGAACGTTTTTTTATTTCTTACAGAAGAGGATTATTATTAATATTATTACGTGGAGAATAATCCCGCGGTGTGTCTGAGCGGAATAACGTAGCCATCTTCATAGCAGGGCGTCACCTCTGAGGGGCGTACAGCTGAGGAGGAAATCACACACACACGCACACACAAGCACACACACACACACACAACGAGGGAACCTTTTAGGCAAGGTCACAGTGGGGCTAAAATAAGAACACGTTGGACGCGGTCACGTGGAAAGGATGCTCTCGCTGCTTTCTGAGGGAAGAAGCAGCTCGAGTGTGTGTGTGTCCGTGTGTGTATGCGTCGCACACGCGCTGCACACCACTCTTTGTGCAAGAGTGGGCATACTGGAAAAGGCATAAGTCATTTCCTGTGTGCAGAAGTGTGTGTGTGCGTTTGTGCCTTTACATCAGTTTACTCGCTGTGTGTATGAATTTGCGTTGTGGCATCTGAAGATTGTGTGTTTGTGTGTGTGTGTGTGTGTTGCTGTTGCTGGACACACATGAGACTTTGAGGACTGTGTCAACAGGGACATAATCTCGCCCCCCTCCCTCTCTCTCTCTCTTTCTTAACTCTTTATTCTTCCCTCCCCCGTGCTGCTTCCCTCCGCTCTCCTCATTTCCTTGAGGTACGGTAGCCAATGGCGTCTTTTCTCACAGCTTTGTCTCCAGCCAATCATCTTCCTTCTTCCTCTTGCGCTTCCAAATTCGAACCCCGCACCCCCACCCCCTCCTGCACGCCCCCCCCCACCCCTCCCATGCCTCCACCTCCATCCCCTCAGTGCACCGGCGGGGCTGTTTGTGATGCATGCGGCACATTGTGAAAGTGAAACTCAGTGTTGTGCTCCTGCGAGGAGGTGAATCCAGGACGGATTCGCGGTGATTCGGAGGGAATCTAAACTCAAGATATTAGAGATATATATATATATATATATACAGTATATAGAATCAAGAAGATCGTGTGCATTTCACATGAATTTGAACCTCCGTTTGCATCCGTGATTCCAATCTTCCACCTCCTGATTTCATCTGGTCTATCTTGGGAGGACTAAGATCATCAGATGAAATCTCCCATAATTGAATCTGGCACATTAGGTTCCGTTGAAGTGTTGCGTCATCGGAGGAGAATGCAACCTTTGTTTTTGTATTATCGCTTAAAACGTTTTGCCAGCTTGAATCTGAATAGATTTCGTTTTTTTTTTTTATGTTTTATTTGCGGTTACATGTTGGCCCGGCGGTATTTCAAGCTTAAAAGTGTAACTGCAGCTTTTGCGCGTTGCCTTCAGACACGGCTTCCGACACACAATGCGAATCCATTATTTGAGCTTTCCTCATTTCAAAAAAGCCATCCAGCGTGAATTCGCTTCCTGGACTCAGCCCCTTGCCGCCCGAAAGGCTTTAAGTCTCTCACGCGGAACCCTTTGTCCCCGTGTTGTCTCCAGAGCCCATAGGAAGCATGTCGTCCATGGAGGTGAACGTGGACATGCTGGAGCAGATGGATCTGATGGACATGTCGGACCACGAGGCTCTGGACGTGTTCCTGCTCTCCGGAGGAGAGGACAACAGCGCCGCGTCGCCTGTGGCAGGTGGGTGGTGATGATGCGCGCCTTTATTTGAATCATCTTCGCAGCAAAAAAAAAAAAAATGTGCTGATGCAGGCGGCGTATTGTTTAGACCTGCTCTGCCAGCTCGTTTTGGCTGATGAGGAAAATCTCGCTTAATTTTCATTTCATGTCTGTAGGCGACAAACAGCTAAATGAATCAAAACTTCTGAACCCACTTGGATATATAAAAAAAACCAAAACAGAAATATCTGATTTTCTTTGCAGTTATTGGACTAAATAAGAAATAATGAATAATGATGAATAATGGAACTGTTTAGGTTTTTTTATGCTTTCTCACAAAAAACAAACAAACCAGGGAGTGAGTTTCTCACAGATGGTATTATTTATAATATATAAATATAATAAGAATATTATATATCATTGTTTTATATAGTTATTGAGGTGACTCTGCTTCTTCTCTCAGGTCCTGATGTGGAGTCCTTCACCACCGAGATCAGTCTCCAGGTTCCCACTCAGGCCGAGCTACGCCACAAACTCTCCTCCCTCTCGTCCACCTGCACCGACTCGGCCAGCCAGGACACGGAGGCCGGGGAGGAGGAGGAGGAGGAGGAAGATGAGGAGGAGGAGGAGACGGAGCGAGAAGGAGCGAGGAGGCGGAGACGGCCTCCCGCGGTGGTGACCCTGGACGAGGACGAGGTGCATCCCGACACGGCGCTGGTGGACGGGGCGGACCGGGACGAGCCCGGCAGCAAAGACTCAGAGACGCGGCGCGGACTGAAGGTTTGAAGAACACAAAACATTCCCAGCTGCCAAATCAGATCCTTCAAAAAATATTGGCTTCCCAACTCGTAGGAAAAGAAAAATCCAGGTTGCACTAACTGCCACTTGACCTTGCCTTAAAACGCCACTGAGTTTTCAATTCCAATTGAATCCTGTAAAAAAAAAAAAAAATAAGCTTTTGAATGACTTAAACGTCCACATGGATAGTTTTTGGCTTTGAGTCGATGCTCTAATATTCTGTTTCTGTGTTTGTGCATGTAGAGACCATAAAGAAAACCTGTAAACTAGAAGTGATAAAAAACTAAACAAAACACAATAGATTCCAAAATATAAATGTGTCCCTTTTCAGGTACGATTCTGTCATGCTCTGTGCTAATATTCTTTATTTGATTTATGACCAAAAAAGACTCAATTTGGCTTCATTTTGTTTTAAAACGTACTGCCAGTAACAATACGTTTATAATTATTCAATCTTTGCATTATTTGGAATTTCTTCATTTCTTTAATGTTACGTGATCATTTTAAGTGTGTGTTTACCTAAAAAAAACTGAGAAACCAGATTTCCAGAATCCTTGTTCCACTTCTGTTGTGGTCCTGCTTAAAAAAAATAGATCTTTGTTTTTCATAATTTAGGTGAATTGGATGATTGATTTATAATAACAGTAAATGGTGAAAAGTTTAGCACAAAGCACTTTGAGGAATGACCTGCATGAGGAAAAATACACTTTTTTTTTTTTTTCGTCCATAAGCTGAATCCCCAAAGCTTTATGATAAATATGGCACGTGGTCACCGCACAATATTTTAAAGGTGTCTGATTGGTGGCATTCTAATAACGACAACCAGAGTGAGCCATTGCCATTGAAAGGTAATATTTCCTGTTGAGGGGCACCACTGTGGGCTATGCACTGAATAACGCGGAGACGGTTTTCAGGGGTGACCTGACTTTCCTTTTTTTTTATTTCGTTTTTTTCTTCTGTTTTGTTGACATCTGCAAAAATGACACTCTGGTGCATTCCCTTTCTCCTCCCTTGTTCTTTCCCCCTTGACTTGTTGGTAATAAATGTTTCTTCCTAAACCAACTTTTACTCGCATTAGCAAGTATTTTAGGCAACGGCGGAGGAATGAAAGGGATTTAGAAATGAAACGCAAAAGCGAAGGTGAAAAGTGGCCCACTATTGTCGGTTTGAATCTTTTATCTCCAGCCAGGCTTTGTCGTGTTGTAAGAGGGTTAAAATACCTGAGCTACGCAAACGCAGGTAGTTTTTATGAAATGTTTGGTCAAATTTGGGACTTTTGCTTTTTTCATTTTTTCTTCAGCTCAGTCATATATTTGAGCGTTTTGACGTTTTTTTCATTTTTGACTATTTTGACATTTTTGGACGACATGCTATACTATGACGTTTTGGTCAAATTTTGGACAACATGCAAACGTTTTTTTTTTTTTTACTTTATGTACTTTTCTTCACCTCAGTCATATATT
>JAFBJU010000598.1:0-157327 GCA_016785305.1 Colistium nudipinnis
AGGTCCTAAAAATAGGGTAGATGTAAAAATAAAGTGAATAAAGTGAAAATGTCATAGTATAGCATGTCATCAAAAATGTGACCACAAACGTGTAAAAGTGAAAAATGTCAAAACGTCCAAATCTCAAATAGGGCAGAGCTTTTGTTCATACTACTTAAAATGTTTTAAATAGAAGTGACTAATACATTACTTTTGAATTCATTATTGAATTTTGTGCATAACAATTCAATTAATCGTGATTAATCGAAGGAAATAATGCTATGAATATATAATTTAATCATTGCCTAGCACTACAAAAAAAAACCTGAATATAGACTTATTTTGTCCAAAAACCTAAAAAATAAAATCGTCATTGTATATTGCGTCGTCCAAGATATTACAAAAATCACCTTACTATATCCTTATGTCGTCCAAACATGTCAAAAAATGTCTGAATTTTCAAAAACTCTTCGAACATGTATAGCAACGTCGAAGAGGAAAAATATGATAGAGGTGAAAAATAAGTGAAAATCGCACAGTAGCATCACCAGGTCCTTAAAATAGAGTAGATGCAAAAATAATGTGAAAAAAGTATAGCATGTCGTCCTCGAGTTGACAAAAATTTGCCTTATTATACTTATGTTGTTCAAAAATGTCAAAAATACTTCTACTGAAGCATGCATAGGAACGTTTGTAATGCGAAAACATATGGTAGAGGTGAACAAAAAGTGAAACACTTCATAGTAAAGTATGTCATACAAAATTGTCAAAAAACACTTCAAACGTGCAAACTTTTACGAAAAACGTAGTATATTATGTCGTCCAAAAATGTCAAACATAAAAACACTTGAAACATGCATAGCAACGTCAGCAATGCGAAATATAATATTGAGGTGAATAAGAAATACATTTTAAAAAAGAACTTCATGCTATAGTATGTGGTCCAAAATGTGCCAAAAAACATCTTGGTATATAGCATGTCGTCCAAAAATGTCAAACATTTTTAAAACACTCTTGAAACATTCATACAAATGTCGGAATGTTTGCGGCAGCGTTTAGACTAAAAACGTAACTTGCAGTCAGCCTCTTTGATAGGGCTGTTGGTTTAAGAAACAATGCATTATTTAACCGCACACTACCCAGAGGTCATTCAAACGCTGACCTAGGCATATGGACTTTGGAGGTTTATGGTTGTATAATCCTTTGATTTTGTGAATGCTGTGTGATTCGGCAACGCACCAAAAAACCCAATAATTTGAAATAAAAATAAAAAGACTTCTTTAATATGTATAATCCCTTTTGAACTGTAAACTCCATCTGTAGTTAAAAGTGAGTCATTCAAAGCATCATCTTTATCCTTTTTTATGCAGCTTAGTAGGGAAATTGAAAGCTGCCATCAATGGAATGAACCAGAATCAAATACAAGCAGAAGGGCACAATCTAATTCTCAAACAAGAGCACTAACGCTCTGTGTCCCCAACCGCAAACAAACATAGTGTTAC
This sequence comes from Colistium nudipinnis, assembly GCA_016785305.1. Classification (NCBI taxonomy): domain Eukaryota; kingdom Metazoa; phylum Chordata; class Actinopteri; order Pleuronectiformes; family Rhombosoleidae; genus Colistium; species Colistium nudipinnis. The sequence continues at coordinate 1,482 of JAFBJU010000598.1, forward strand.
ACAAACATAATAATAATAATAATAATAATAATAATAATAATAATACATTAGAATTCATTATTGTTCTCTGCCGTAGTTGCTATAACCATAGTCCCGTTTTTGGTTTTAGTCACGAGTGTTCCAAGTAGGCAACTGGACTAGTTAACGACTTTGAAGACGTTTCACCTCTCATCCAAGAGGCTTCTTCACTTCTGAACTAAATCCTCTTGGACGAGAAAAAACAAAAAAAATGTCCCCTGTATGCTCATTAACAATGTTATCACAAGCAAAACTCCTCCAGCAGAACAGAAGTGTCAGGTTTGATTAACTGGATAATGTCCAAATAAGTAAGCAACCTGCATTCATATATAAAACATATGCAAAGTTAAGATAAGATCATTATTATTTTTTTTGCAGTAATGCAAGTGAGCAGAAGAAGCTGTGAAAATGACCTGCCTTCCTGAAGGTAAAGTACAGACTTTTTGGACCAGTTTGCGTCTGGTTTTGCCCAGCGGGTGGATTGCAATTCAAAGAAAGTGTTAAAAGCGTTCAAACAATGCGTCTCAGATGTCAAAACATTTAAAAGAATCAGTCAAAGATGCATAAAAACTTCAAAACCGTCAAACTATATCAAGAAGGTGAAAAACCGTAAAAAAAAAAAAAACTGTGCTACTCTATTTGATAACCTTGTTTAATGCATATATTTATGCCGCATGTCGGTGATATTGTTGCCTGTAATTTATCTCTGACACTAGACTATTTCCAGATGTGATGTGAGCAAATACAATTGAATGTATCCCTTTTTTGGCATTTTGGATGAAGATGGAACTGCGCTTATATGTGTATGTGGTATGAACACATCACTTTGGGCCAGCCTCTGCTTAATAATGTGAACGTTGTTAGTTCCCTTTAAGCCAATCGTGCTTAGCTTCGACCGATCTGCCGAGACATTCCGCGGGTCCGAACATCATGTTGTCTTTAGCTGTACAGTTTTCATTCAACTTTGTGTGGCGATGAACGGAGCGCTGGGAGTCAAGGGATGGGCTAATTAGCAGCGAGAGCTCATCTCATTAGACGGTGAGCGGCATCGATGCCGCGTCTACAGCAGGCTGCCGGAGCTCTGATGGCACATTCCTCCACAGACCGCAGCTCGCCCTGTTTCTAGACGCTGGCCACCTCCACCCCTGAAACACAATCCTACCCCAGGCTCTATATCACACTTAACTTACAAAACGATTTGATGTGTATTTTTGTCACCATGAATATTTGTTATGCGACTAACCCAAGCTTGCACACAGTTAACCCGATGTCTTAAATCAAATTCAAGCTGGTAGCACAATTAAGCATTTTCAGATGCCTTACCACTTTTGTTTAGCCTGTTCCTACTTGACAATGAGCGTTTTTTTTAATGAGTGAACGAATGAATATGTGGTTTCATTTTAAACATTCTGTTCCGCTAAATCAACTCACCCACATGGCATCTGAATGAGTGCAGCCTTAGTCCCTTGAGGTGTACACAGAAGTGAATCAAGCAAGTGTGATAATTCTTAATGTTCCTACGAAAATATTGACTGAAAGAGGCCCGACTGATTTCAGTACAAGTACGTTTTCAAAGCAAACTAAATAAACCAGACTATCATTTAACGAATCACGGTCTTATGACTGCATATGCTTTCACTACTTTTCTGAAGGATTTCCACGTGAAGATTCTTGCATAAATGTCCCGATACCAGATGCAATGGGTCTCCGATCAAGAATGTAATTTAGCTTGATCCAAGCGTCCATGGAGCAGGTGCGAATGCCTCTCCCCTTCCTCACCGCCTGCGCGTATATATTCAACATGGAAAGCAATCCAGCGCCAAACCACTGCGGCGCCCAGCACACAATTTATACATCTTAATAATTTAATGATTGTGGCAATTGGACATTACATTTTCATTTATTTATTTTTAATCACAAAACCACAGGAGATTCCTCCATATTGGTCAAGTACAGATCATTTGGCAAATCATCCCCCCCTAGCAGGCCTAATGCCTCGTGCATATTCATAGCCTTTCCCGATTTCCAATCAAAGTGGCTGGCAGGTCTCTGGTGAGAGCTGTGCCTCTCAGTCCTCTATGAATCATTCATGCTGTTTAGCTCACAGTTGTTTTGGGTGCATCTGGCTCGGGGAGGTATGGGGTTGGCCAAATGGAGGGGCCACATGGTGGCTCCAGATGTTTCGCTGTTGTAGATGCACAGCTCATCAAAAACAACAAGCAGTGCCACCCTCGAGCCTCTGCCATCTGGAGGGAGACCAGACAGCCGCTTCTCGAGTTCCCTGGTGAATTATTTGAGGGCTCTCCCCCCCCCCCCCAACTGATACAAGTTATTTTCAGGCCACCCTGAAATGCCATAATCAGCAACTATGACGACTGTTGTTAAATTCTGGGCAGCAGGCTGCTGCCGATGATTCTTCAGCCAAAGGAATGGGAAAGCAAGCGTCTGCAGAGCCGAATTCAATCTCTCCACCTACGGAACAGGCGTTTCAGCTGCCAAACGTCTGAACTGCCAGCGTAAAAAGGGGTAGCGCCAATTAGATCAATACAAATATTTATAACTACGCAGAGCCAATGGCAAGTTGTCTTAGCTTTCATCAAATTGCATCACAGCACAAATGAATCATAGAAATAAAGGACGTACGTTTTGAGAGCTAGAGTTTACTTTTGACTGAAAGTTTTTGGAATCCCCCGTCAGGTCACATTATTCTGCCGCCGTGTGCTCGGTTCTCTGCAGGCTCTTTGTGGCCAGCCCGCTGTGCACACCAGACCCAACCCCAGATCGCTGCCACTCTCGGTAAAATCATTATTTAGTCCTTTTGTAAGCAAGCAGGGTTCCCAGATCACAAATTAATCTTTCATATGTTTCCAAGATCTAGCCTTCTGTAATCCCATCTGTATGAGACACAACAAAGCACAGCGAGAGAGAGGGCCCATGAATTATTCATCCATTTCTCATGAAAGGCTTTCGTTATGTCTGTCATGTTTCACTCTTGCAAGAAAAACCCATTGATCCTCGCCGCCCTCCCCCCCCCCCGACAACGAGAACAAACAAGCGACATCACATGGCTGTGCATTTTTCCTCACACTCCGACAAATAGGATCGGAGCAAAAAAAAAAAATCGCATCGGCAAGAAGGTGTGCACACCCATTGCAAAACGCTCACTCACACCTACAGCACGTGCCCCACGTTAAGCGCGCCGCCGTGCTCTTAACTAATAGCTGCTAGTGCAACCTCAGGGAAAACGTTTGAACTAGTACACAGCGAGGCACCGAAGATGAAGTCACATGCGCCTTGCCAGTAGTATTATAATCTAATGGGCATGTCTTCTTTTTGACAAGTTGCCTTCATAATTCAGTGCGACAGAATAGGGGGGGGGGGAAACAGCGTTGTTAACAAGGAAAGGCTTTAAATCACAAGCATGGAGTACATTTCCTGTGAAATATTAATGTGGAAAGTGTGTTTGTGTACAAGGAACAAAGGGCAGAGTGTTGTACATCAACGGGCTGACAGTGCTGCAGGCTCCGACAACGAGAACAAACAAGCGACATCACATGGCTGTGCATTTTTCCTCACACTCCGACAAATAGGATCGGAGCAAAAAATAAAAAAAAATAAAAAATCGCATCGGCAAGAAGGTGTGCACACCCATTGCAAAACGCTCACTCACACCTACAGCACGTGCCCCACGTCAAGCGCGCCGCCGTGCTCTTAACTAATAGCTGCTAGTGCAACCTCAGGGAAAACGTTTGAACTAGTACACAGCGAGGCACCGAAGATGAAGTCACATGCGCCTTGCCAGTAGTATTATAATCTAATGGGCATGTCTTCTTTTTGACAAGTTGCCTTCATAATTCAGTGCGACAGAATAGGGGGGGGGGAACAGCGTTGTTAACAAGGAAAGGCTTTAAATCACAAGCATGGAGTACATTTCCTGTGAAATATTAATGTGGAAAGTGTGTTTGTGTACAAGGAACAAAGGGCAGAGTGTTGTACATCAACGGGCTGACAGTGCTGCAGGCTCCGCAGCCCGGGCCCCTGTTTACTACAGCTATGGCACACTGTCTATGTGCAGGGGGGGGGGCTCGGCGCACGGGGGTAGGAGAGGGAGAGAGCGAGGGGGTCATTTATAATGTAAAGAGCTGCTGGAGCATGAGGTGCGCGAGCGTCCGCACTCGCCTTATTTACATGCGAAAGCTTCCCCTCCGGAGCCTTGTTTTCGAAACTTGGGAGGCCGCTCCGTTTTTACACCGATGAGCCTCTCGCCTTACACGATTGGGAGCAGACACAACTCGCCCTCCGAAAGTCACCCGGCCTGGTAAGTCCACACTAGTGTCACGTTACCTGCAATGTGATGAGGTTAGTCGGGGGCGCTTGCCTCCTGGGTGGCTCAGTGAAGCTCCGGGGCTCTCAGGTCGGTGGAATCGGATTGGATCCTACTAAGAACAACACAGAGAGGTTATCTCATTTTACGGCGGTGACAAGCATCGGGCAGTTATGAAAGCACTTTGTTGAGAGCTCTTCACGCGTTTTTTTAGAGTATGAGATCTTTGCAGCTTAAGGAGTGTACTAACGTATTCTATTGTATATCACGAGAACGCAAGACTGAATAAGCAATACAGCCAATTGCTTCAGCGAAACGCACGTTTCCTTTATCGCGGCATAGCGATTCGCAGTACTTCCTGTCCGACGTGCCCACTGCCTCTCTTCTGCCTTTTGCCACACGTTTCCATCAACCTCGCCTCGTATATATGTCTTCTCTGGCAATGCGCCTTGAAAATAATATTTTGCAATGTCTGATCCAACCCTGACAGAAATCATGAATGCGTTTCCAAATCGCTGGTTTATGTCAAATATAAACATAGTGCACTGCAGTGATCCATAGTTGAGGGGACGCACGTCTCACCTGCTGTTTTGCCAAAAAACTGCTGTCCCCAGGTTCGGCTGCTCCCTTCAACCAGCCCCTCTCGAAGAGAGTCCATGATTCCCCGCATGTTCAATCAGCGTGGCCCCTTGTCTCCTAGGGGGTCCAGAGCTCGTGGGCCTACTCTTCCATTCTCTTCTCCCTCTACCTGCCCCTCTTCTTTCGCCACCCGCACATCCAACCTTTTTAATCCATATTGGCAAAAAGAACATTCGGGAGCCATATCGCCCTGCGTCTGCTCACTGTGAGCAGTGAGGCCAATCACTGGTCCCAGCCACCTGGGCAGGTCGTCAACTGGAGCAGCACTCAGCTGTGTTCGGGAGAAGAAGGAGCAGAAGCAGAAGCGGAAGAAAAAGAAGAATTCCTTTATTCGTTGAATTAATTTACACTGGCACTGTTGTTTATACACATCACACGTGTGCAATTCTAATAATTACCTTTTACCGTCATTGTTTTTGATGTAGTTATTTTCAGCAGATTCTAATGTTGCCGCAGCATTTTTTTTCCCCCCCCATCATCCTGTTTTGATTGCATTTTTAACAGTCTAGAACAAAGTTTGTTAGCGTTAAAATAACTCAAATAAAAACTGTAGATTATAATGTACAAATGTGCCTATTAATCATAGTGCACGGGTTATATTCTTTTAACTAATGTTTTTTTTTGTTTTGTTTTTGTATTAATAGTACACTGCATCTCTGATATTACAAGTTGCCTATGCTATTTGTGTGTACTTGACTATTTAGATTACACAGCAGCTTGCAGGATAAGAGTGCCGCTGGTGGCCCCGGCTGCCTCCTCCCTGCCTGTCAGCGCCAAGCGGAGATGAGCCTGTGGCCCGTTCTGTCTGCTGTTAATCCTGCCTGTTCTGCTTTGACAAAGCTCCTGTTTGAACAATGGAGCTGTCTTCTTGTCTGCTAATTTAGGAACAAACATTTGCCTGCGTGGCAAACAAGCTCTCCCAGGAAGTGCTATTAATAGGATAATTAAGCAGACGGTAATGAGCAGGATTACTGCTAATTATGACAAGATTTGTTTTGGCATTTGCCTGAGAGGCAGCGGAGTGTTAAAGTCTGCACAGGAGTTCATCACTGCAGCGAGCGAGAGCAAGCACCTGAGTAAACAGACAGGGGCTCACTGGGGGTATGCGTGCACTGTGCGTGCGTGTGTGCGTGTGTGCGTGTGTGCGCGTGCATGGATAGTTGGGGGCGCTGGGAGATAATGGCAAAGCACAGCAATGCCAGAGATACTGCCTGGCCAGTCTATAACTTTGAAAGGGAGGTTAATGCAATATGACTACATGCCTTTAAGGGGCTGCTAAGTGATCCTCTGTACATGAAATACATCATCAGTAATATAAATCCCAATTTCCTAGAGTCGAAATGTGTTTTTTTTTTTTAAATGTGTGCTTTTTGACCAAGCGTTAAAAATCCATCGATTTTTCAATGTATAATTGTAGGAAACAGAGAAAAGCTGCGGATCCTCGAGAATCCATGACCGGCGAGTGTTTACGTCCCATTTTTGTGTCATCAGAGAACTGTTAATTGGTTCTAAAAGTTGTTGTCAAGTGGGTGGTTGACCGGACTTTATCAGGTGAGTTGCTGTAAAAACACAGCTTCTGCGACTTCAAAATAACATGAGTCACTCGCAGGTACAAGGGAAAAATATAAGCCAGGAAGGAATTTTAGGGTATGAAAATATTCTGACTAATTGTATCCTCCCATTAGACATTTTCTTTGGCATTTTTGTCTGAAGTGAAATGTGTGATCATTTATTTGTACACACAATAGTTGACTCAAAAGACAATTTGGAAAATGTTTAGTTTCAGAGATGAAATGTTCTTTAGGATATTTGCAACATAATAATAATAATAATAATAATAATAATAATAATAATAATAATAATAATAATAATAATAATAATAATAATAATAATAATAATAATAATAATAATAATAATAATAATAATAATAATAATAATAATAATAATAATAATAATAATAATAATAATAATAATAGCTGCATTACAGTATTACTGCCATGCTCCCACTTGAGAAGGGATTAAATCAGACTGTTCCTGGGAACACAGTAGTCGGAGGAATTAAATCTCGGGGTGACTTTAACCAAGGTGAAGCCTTAATTCATAAGATTCAATCAAAAACTGACAACAAACAAGCCTAGTTGAGGTGAAGGGGAATCTTAATGCGATTGTGGCTAAAGCTCAGACAGTGAGCCGCCTCCATTAAAGCATGCCACACGGCCCAGCAGCTCCAGATAAGACAGCTGAGTCTGGGATTTAGAGCTTTGGCTTATCGCCATCTTCACACCACTGTCTCACCAAGAACAGAGAACATGGCCCACCGAATCCTCTCCGACGGGAAACCGAGTTAGCCTATGGGCTGTAGGTGCAGTCCAAGTTGCTCGAATGGGTTACAACTCTTAAATAGGACGTAGATTTGTTTTTTTGTTTTTTTTGCCTACTAAAAACACATAGCCGCTTTGGCACAGCAACAAGACTTTTCATTCTGTACCAGAAGCTTTGATAAGATTATACAGAGGGAGAGCTGTGCGGAGTAGTGTTTCAGAAATAAAATTGCTTTTATTCCACCCAACATGTGTTCAGTGAGATTAAGGCATAATCTTACAACGTTTAATAAGAGCCCGTTTGTGGCCTTCCGGCTGAGGCAGAAAAAAAAGTGGAGCATGCCTGCTCTACTTTAAATCCTGTTTATTGAATTATAAAGAACCTTAAAGGATCAGGAATGTGACTCATGCATTTAAATATGTTATGGTATTTTCACGTCAAAGCACAGCATCAAGTAAAATATGCATTGGTGTGTTGAGGAAACTTTTTTTTATATCCAGCAATTTCCTATTCTAAAAATAGTTGAAGTGCATTAAGCAAAGAGGGACCATATATGGAATACATTAGGGACACATAATCAAACTTAATTTATTGAAATTCATGCAAAGGAAACCATATCAATTACCGAAAGATATTGTTTACAACACACGTAATCGTCCCTTTATTCAAAATTCAACATTAAAGAGACAAAATGATCAAAATGCAGAAGATTTTCACAACCTACATTCCACTCCCGCTCCATTCTCAAACATAAGACCATATTGGAAAATCCCTAACTTCAATTTATGTAATCCAAAGCCCTCGCATGAACTTCAGCTTGAGCTCTGGCTTTCAAGGAGGTATTTGGAAGTTAAAGTCTCCGATCAGATTTGGACAGATTAGAATTAAGAGTTGGAAGTCTGGGAGGGGTGGATATGAGGATTTGCACCGCTCCGCGAGACGGCCTTGTCGGTGATAAGTTATACTGAGCCACGGGTAAGAGGATTGCCCGCACTAATCCGAATCAAAAGACATACCATGTGAATTACATCCCGAAACAGGTTCGCTTACAGAGATTAGGAGCCCTCATGTAAATCCCGTCATACTCTACTTGGCGCCGGAAGATGAGCCAGGGAGAACAAACACAAACATGCGCGTTGCACCCTGCTGCAACTGCTGGCACCGGGTCCGGTTTCCTTGATCACAAGCTTTTCCTTTTCCGTACATACCCCGGAAGGTTCGATGTCCGTTGATGGGACTATCCAGGCCAGCCACAGCAATTATGACCACACGTTTTAAGAAAGTGCTTACACCGAAAGCTTGAGAAAACTCACAATCTCTCCCCCCCCCCCCCCCCCCCCCCCCCCCCCCCCCCCCCCCCCCCCCCCCCCCCCCCCCCCCCCCCCCCCCCCCCGCTCACCACCGCGCCCCAATGAACTGACACCCGCAGACGCCCCACACGGCAAGCAGCCTGCTGGGCCCTCCCCCTTTTCTCCCTCGTCATTCCTCCCCCTCCCGCCCTCGCTTGGGCTAAGCTCTGGTTCAATGAAGCATTTATTTCTCTTCCTGTTTGACATGGGTGATTCTATCAGGGCATCTGGCAGCAGGCGATGTAATACAAGGCTTCTGTTGAGACGTCAAAGAATGTTACTCTCTGCCGTAGTGGAAGAGAGAAGAGAAAAAAAACAAAAACAAAAAAAAAATGCTTACATTTTTCTCCTCTTATTTCCCCCCCCGGCTCCCCCCCCCCCGAGAAGTACTGAACAAACAAGACTTGTATCCCTGGCCCAGAAATGCTTCAAAGAGCACATGTCTGCTGGGACTGGCTGTGAAATGTAGAGCAGTGCTGGCTGCTTAGCTTTGCATTTCAGCCAGAGCAAGCTCATAAGAGCACTGCAGAAATTTGGGCAGATCCGTAAACCAGGGAGTGTGGAGAACACAACCTTTGCCTCTCTCTCGCTCTCTCTCTCTCTCTCTCTCTCTCTGCAACACCTTCAGACACTGGAAACATGTTACTGCGGTTTCATAACTTATCCGCTCCTTGCCGAGGGGGTAATAAGACACAGTGATCCCCAGAAGCCTCTGGGTTGCGCAGAGTCCCCGGTACAGGCCACTGGTAAAAACGAATATCGCTGCTTAAAGATGAAAATGAATGTGTACACGGGAGATACACTATGGTCATCAGCCTCCACATCAATGCACGGGAAAAATGCAGCAAAGCCAAGCCATTTCGTTGCAGATGGAACGGATGTAGATTCTTCGGAGCGCGGTATAAACGGAGAGCACCGAGTCGAAAGCCGTAGAGGCCGCCATAAGAAAAACCATCAAGTGGCGGTGCGAAGCTCTCTGCAGCTCTGCGAAGCATGCAGAATAGAGGTCTCTCACTGCAGTATAACGGCTCATAAAGCCGCAAATGGTATTTCCACTTCATTCAGTCTCAGGGCCAGGTTCCAAGCAGCTCCTCAACGACGGAATTGAACCCATTAGCAATCGATTATAGAGCCAGCAGGCAGTCACCACTCCGCCTGCGGGGAGGATGGGGTTCTGGCGGGGGAGGGGGCCTGCCGGGCCGGAAAAAGCCCCCCCCCCCTCGAGGACTGAGGTTCAAATCTTTGTTTACGTAGAGATCGCGGTGAGCACTTTCACCTCGGATCCCATCCCTGTGGAGCAGATTAAGTCAGATTGTGAGCGCGATGTGCTCAGGGACGCAGAGCACGGCGAAGAAAAAAAAAAACTTTGATTGACAACTCACGTCACTTATGCACGAGGTACGGCACCTCACTGATGGATAACACATCACGTCCAAAGGACACCTGCTGCTCCTCGGGAGACGGTGGGTCGCCAATTTCATGAGCATATTCATAAGTCCTATTGAATGTCTGAGCCACAGCTGTTTACCCAGACCATGAGATATGAATGATGAACAATTTGACCTTTGGAAACAGATTAGAATTTCAATCAAGTGACCACAAACCAATCCATAAAGCCATATATATAAAAAAAAATGGGAGTGGAGTGATGTAATTACCTCAGGCTTAAAACATCTTAAAATGATCTCTCCCAGTTTCCGAGTTTATAAATCAGATTTTATTCCACCCCTGATTCAACTTCATCCCACTACTATATATGCTCCATACATAGCAGCCTGTCAGCTTTTATTCCCGGGGCCGACCTTTGTCTGCGCGGGCCTCATAACTGACATTTTCAATTACACTGCAAACAACTTATCAATATGCATGGATTTCCCAGCCAATATCAGAGCAAACAGAGTCGTTTGGAGAGCGGAGTCTGTCAGGGGAGAGAAATAGGGCAGACATGTCAAGGTCAGGATTTTGTTAATGAGGGACGGGCCGCTGAATAATTGAATGGGCTGAGCAGTATCGACTGTTGAAGCAGAAGCGTTTAAAGCGTTGGCGATCGTTAAGGAAAATCCTCCCAGCACTTTATGTTCCATGGCAGTAATTTATGCACGGGCATCCAAGCGGGTGCCCTATGGTTCACAGCACTGAATGCACAAAGCAATGAGTGGATTAGCCGAGCACACTTTAGAAGCGGCAGCCAAGCGTGCAAGTTATTCCTGCGGATGAAGTGATGGCTCTGGCGGTGCAATTATTCCGCTGTGCATTTTAAATACGCAGACAAATGGCGACGAGAGCGCTCTATGTACCTAGCCGAAATATGCACAAGTAGTTTAATGTGAACAGAATGTCAAGTCCTAAAGTGATCAGTTTGCAAATGATGTATCACAGAGACCACACTACAATACGGAGGAGCTGCAGCAATGACGGGCGGCGGACCAGAGGAAGAGAAACATACCGTGGGATGTTATGCTGCGTACTCTGTAAAATATTATTATTATTTTTTTTTTAGAACATAAAAAACAATTTGACGGACATCTAACGCACATTTTTGCGCCACCGAAAAAAAAAGGGTTGGATAAAAAGGCACCAGATGTAAAAGCATACAGACACGCTGAGTGATACAACTTCCAAAGGCCCCCTATTCACAATCTGGGGCATTTTTTTAATCTGTGCCAAAAAAAAAAAAAAAAAAAAAAAAAACTGGGGGGGGGGGGGGGGGGGGGGGGGAGGGGGGGGGGGGGGGGGGGGGGGGGGGGGGGGGGGGGGGGGCTCCTAATCCCTCTATGTAATTACTGCTCCCTGCAATGGCCAGACCATCTCTGTGTAAATCAGATTAGCTGACCTAAATCGCTCTCGTTTCTCTCTACCCCATCAAACAATTCCTTATCTCCACCCAGAGAGCTTAACAACACACAGACACCACTCTTCCAACCTCCCACCCCCAGCCCCCCCAAAGAAACGGCCTGTTTATTTGATCAGCACAGGAAAGCAAACAGTTTCTCCACGATACACAAACACGCCGGGCCCGGGACGGCCCTGCTGGGTGGCCAGAGAGCCAGGGCAGGGCCGAGCCCGAGACGCACAGATAACCGCCTCCGTCACGTCCCCCGCTTCCACGCGGGGCCATTAAGAGCAGAGGAAGCGAGCCAGACGCGTGACGCGCGAACCACAGTGTTACTGCATGCACAGTAAATGAAAGGTCAGCCATCGTGATGGAGATGCATTACTCCTCTCCTCGCCTTCTTTCCCGTCCAATTTATTCCTCAGATCATACATTTACAACTTTGAAAGAGGAGATGAGCGCGCATGAAGAGGAAACGCAGCTCTTCAGCGAGGAATAGAGAGGGGGGCTGAAGGAGGGAGGGAGAGAGAGAGAGAGCGAGGGGGGGGGGGGGGGGAAAAAGCAGGGGGAGGGGGGGGGGGGGGGGGGGGGGGGGGAAACAAATGAGGTCTGTGATCCTGCCTGTACCTACCACCCCCACACCCCACATACACACAAGCCCCAATCAGGCTGAACCACTGCTCTCAGTGCGACAGCCAGGCCTTTGTTGCCGTCTGAATGGAGGTTAAATATCCCTCGAAATCAGACCTCTTTGGCTTTCTGGACACATCGTCAGAGACCCGGTGCCTTTCACATGCTAATGCCGGTGTTTTTTGTTTTTTTTCCCCCTTTGTAACCACGGTCGGACAGCAGTATCATGCTAAAGGGGCGATGAATAAAGTGGGCGAATTTGGGTTTTTTTCTCAGCTCTTTTTCCTCTCTTCTCCTCTCCCTCCCCCTTTCCCCTCTCGCCCCCTCTCTTTTATCACCATCTCTTCGAGCCAGCCCACATTCCATCCCCCTCCTGCAGGGGTTTAAAAAAGCACAGATGGTCTCTGCTGACCTGCTATTCATCATTGTGTCAAAAGCTTTGTCAGAATAATGCTCCGCAACAACAAGCTGGAGGATTTTATTTGTTTCTATTGATGAGGCCCGTTAATTTCACAGACGTCTCATTAGGCCTGAACCACCAATTAATTTCCTTTGTTCTCATTAAATGGCTAATTCTAAACATGAACTGCACTGACAACGCCAAAGCCAGCCAGCGCTGCTCCCGCCACAGGGCTACTGGAGCGTGAAGCAGGCAGGTAGAGGGGAGAAAATTGAAGGGCAGGAGGCAGCATGGGATTGGGGGGTTGGGGGGTTGGGGGCGGGGGGTGAGGTGGAGCAGGAGAGAAAGTGGTGGCAAGAGCAGAAAGAGCGAGAGAGCAATGGAGAGCCATGACAAAAGCCTCTGTTAATTTGTAGACACCCTTAACACTAGACACGGATGGCAACTCATTAACTGCTTGCAGATTTTTTTTGTCCCCCGCCAGGGGATCAAGTGGTCCTCAGGAGTAAAGGTCGCAATCATCTGTTAGTGGCAGCAACCGGCACTCAGCTCGGAATTAAAAAAAAAAACGAAAATAAAAAAACGAGAGCAGAATAAATCAAAAATACAAATGGGAACAAAAGCTGCAGGAAAAAAAACAAAACAAAAAAACACCCAAAAGGCTGGGAACCAAGGCATTTATTTTATTTTTTTCTATTGGAGGTTTGCTATCTTGTGCCTGCACTCCATTAAAGCAGTGCAAGCTGTCATTATGGCCAAGGATATATGGAAGCCTCATAATATCCAGAGATTGGTAGTTTGTTAGACAGCACTGTACAATTTGCTGCAGCCTTGAAGGATCCTTGAGCCTCTCTTGACGACGCACCGAGGGAATTGCCGGAGCGTTGCCTTTTGTCTGCTGGAGACACAGGGGCAATTATCCAGCCTCCTGTAATGTTTCCCTGACTTTAATCTCCTGGCTGAGAGCATAAAGCAGAATGGGTAAGGTTTCAGAGTGCCTCTGGGTTCTATTAACACACAACTGCTGTTTCTGTTCAGGCCAGGCAGCCAAGAGAGGACTGCAATTTGACAGACAGGCTTCCCCTCGGGCTTTTAGGGGGAAAACATGATTATGTCATAATATATTTTCAAAAAGAGATCCATTTGAAAGATTGCCCCTCTGTCTTTTCAATCTAACATGGCTCTGCTTTTGTCAGGCGCAGGGGGAGCACTAGGAATGACAGATGCTTCAATGGACCAAACAGGAATAGAAATAAAGTGTTTTACCAGGAAAAAAGAATAATAATTCTCCAGAGACCGGAAGCAGGGCCAGGCAAATCCAGTTCCACTAACAATGTCATCAAGTAAATATCATTAATATGGCTTTATATTCAACATCAACACTGTCTTGTTTGTCAAGTTTTAACACTTAATTAACCAGAATAAGAATTTTAAAAAAGCACGTTTCAGCAGAAAGGAGTAGAGCTGCTCAACTCGCCCAATAACATCAATCTTAGAAGTAAAAATGATTTGGCCACGATTGAAAAAAAACAGAAAAACATTTGTAATATCTTCAAGCAAATATGTCAAACCATCCCTCATCCTCAAATGTGAGGAGATTAAGCTTTTTCTTATATATATATATATATATATATATATATATGTCATATGCGATGGTAATTGAATCAAGAAGATAAGCAATAATCTCAAAAGTGGATTTTATGTAGTAAATGAGTACAGACCAAAACTATAAACTATTATGGCAGATAAGGAAAATGCTTCTTTCTTGAGGCCCAGAAGGTGTGCCCGCCCTCTCTGCTGACTGACAGGGAACACATCACTTTTGTGGCAGAGAACAACACTTGAGGCTCCACGACAGAGCCTTGGGGCGGGCTGAGCTCTCCATCATAGAGATCCTGCAGCCACTTGATGACTTAAATGTTTGAGAGCTTTCCAAAAAAAAAAAACAAAAAAAAAACAAGAGACAAGGGTGGGCAATCTCGTGATCAAAGTATATAGCTTTTAGAGTGGAGGCTGCTCTCTGCACCTCTCCAGTTATGACAATAGCGCGCTACAGCAACAGTGAAATGAGAGCTGGGAGTTGCACATGAGACACTTACATTGCTCAGGTACTTGGCGCGATATATGGCTCAGGCTGTCTTTTGTGGGGGCCGTTGAATTGTATCACACTAAACTAGCTGGCGTTTCTTTATTTCATTCGTAAACAAAATAATAATAATAATAATAATAATAATAATAATAATAATAATAATAATAATAATAATAATAATAATAATAATAATAATAATAATAATAATAATAATAATAATAATAATAATAATAATAATAATAATAATAATAATAATAATAATAATAATAATAATAATAATAATAATAATAATAATAATAATAATAATAATAATAATAATAATAATAATAATAATAATAATAATAATAATAATAATAATAATAATAATAATAATAATAATAATAATAATAATAATAATAATAATAATAATAATAATAATAATAATAATAATAATAATAATAATAATAATAATAATAATAATAATAATAATAATAATAATAATAATAATAATAATAATAATAATAATAATAATAATAATAAAGCAACAGTGAAATGAGAGCTGGGAGTTGCACATGAGACACTTACATTGCTCAGGTACTTGGCGCGATATATGGCTCAGGCTGTCTTTTGTGGGGGCTGTTGAATTGTATCACACTAAACTACCTGGCGTTTCTTAATTTCATTCGTAAACAAAATAATAATAATAATAATAATAATAATAATAATAATAATAATAATAATAATAAAGGAAAAAAACTACTTCAGACACAAAACTAAAACCCTAACTTGATATTCCCTCCCCTTTTGTCACTGTACGGCCTTGTGTGATCATGCTGTTAATCAGATGTATCAAAACGAAATGTTTTCCTAGAAGCAAACACGGGCGACGCAAGGGGCCAAAGGGAAACGGAGCTCCCACAACTTTACCCCAATGCCACCATTTCCTCTGTAATTAGTCGTGTAGCTTATACACCTCCAGCTGTGCCTTAATCAAAGAATGTGTGTGGAAATATAATTAGTATGTTAGCATAGTGCACACGATAAAGAAGCACTTGTAGTCGTCTTGATCTCGACATCAAAGAGCATGTTGTTTCCTTCTCGGGGCATTAGTATCGTACAAATCGAATTACTCTGGGTATTGAATTACTGGATATTAGTGAATACTTGGAACAAATACAAAGGAATGTCCCAAAACTACTTTGGCCTTCGAGCGGAAAACAACCATTGCAAAAAGGGGCAGACGAGTGAAGATGGCGAAATAACACCCTCATCACGGGCGGTTCTCTCCCTCTCAGGAGACACGGAGCATTCGAGTTCATCTCGCTTCGCAAAACCTCCCGCCGCGGTGACACACACCTGCCCCGGGTGGCCAGTGCCTTGACCTCGATATCTAAAATAGCATCCAGTCCATTACTGTGCCCGTGTCCTCCGAGCGAGTAAGCTCTGAGACTCCGCATGGTGAAGTGCAACATCAAGCTCAACACGGCGGCGGCGGCGGCGGCGGCGGCGGCGGCGGCAGCAGCAATCCGGCCTAATCCAAATGAATCCGGGTCCACCAGGTTTGTTCATCCTGGTTGGAGGGTGATGACTGCTCTGCTCTGCCGGGGTGCTTATCTGCTGTCAGCGGTCGGTGGCTGTACGGGCCCCGGTGTTATCTGGGCTCAGCCTGCTCGGGGATTGGAGGGCCCATGGAAAGTAAACATAGTACCTGTCTTTGCTTATCTATCCCGAGAGAGACAGAAAGCGAGAGTGTGTGTGTGTCTGTGTCTGTGTGAGGTGGCGAAATGCAGAGAGAGAGAGAGAGAGAGAGAGAGAGAGAGAGAGAGAGAAAGAGAGAGAGAGAGGGGCTTGTTTCCATGGCAACCTCCTCCTTTAACCCCCCCCCCAACCCCTCCCCTCAAGAGGAGAACCCTGGTGGTCTTTGTGTAATGCGATTCCGCTAGAATGCGCTGTGGATTAGAGCTGCACTGCCTTCGGGCCCTCGGCAGGGCAACAGTGAAGACATTATTACCCAGATCAAATGCTGTAATCACTAGGCACCGGGGGCTTTCACATCCATTGCTGATAAAACCCAGGACTGGCAATAGTCAGGTGATTAGGGCATTATTATCCTGCATTTCAGCACGGTGCCAGTCCCTCACCGTCGGTGTGATGAATGGGGGAGGGCAGAAAAACGGAATGCCAGCTCAAAGACGCAGCCAGAATGCTGGTGGACGGTGATCAATGGCTGGCAGCTAAATGTGAAAACAAAAAAGAAAAAAAAAAACTAAAAAACATTCACACAGTGCTTTGCATGAGCAAGCCCGCATATTGGCATCACAGAGCCTCTTGGATTTTCGGTAGATTCCTGGCTCCGACAATTAGCGCAGAAGAAGAGAATTGGACTATGCTCTCGTGTTTGGAGCCGCTGTAAAACACTCAGGCCACTCTAGTTCCCTTGCCCGCACTGTGGCCCTCCTCTAAATAGAGCGGGGCAGCATGGGCTTATGCATGAGAACCTGCTGAAAGCCCTCCATTGAGAGGTAGATCAGTGGGAGGCAGGACAATGACCCCCTCAGTGTCCGGCAATAGGCACTCTGAGGTACAACCTTTCATCTGCAGATATTCTGCCGTTTGATTAAGTGAGGACGAAAATTCTACTCCAGCAAGGAGATTATGCGACAAATGCACACAGGAAGTACACACTCCAGCAATGTGGGAAAAGAAAGACTATAACCTCTAACAAATGAGCCCGTGAGAGCGGGGCATGGCGGCTGGCTCCATGCTGAAAGCATCCGGCCCCGCTTTTATAATCTAACAACAACATCTCTGAAGAGGCAGCCGCATGAAGGACTCACGGCTTCACACACACACACACACACACACACACACACACACACACACACACACGCACAGGATCCTGGAAGAGGCTCGCTCTGTAGTGGAAGGACCGGGCCATTCACTTCATCCTGCCCAAAAGTACTTCACCACCAAAAGACCTCTCGAGAGAACTCGAGAGCGGCGTTTGCGTCATATTTCTCAAGTGCTATTGCATAAAACATCTTATTGTGTCCCTCCTGGTGCCAACACTGACCTAAAAAAGGTGGTAAACCATAGTCCGTTACACTACGCAGTCACATGGAGAGCAGCACCGAGTATTAAAGACAGCTCATTCGTTTTATTGACTTCAGGCCATTGACAGAGGTCCCCGGCTAAGGGGGGGCAAGTCTGCATGTGAGGCAGACGCAGAGTGGAGCACAGATAGGCCCTCACTGGCAATGTGCAGGAAAATAGCCAAAAACAAACAATATTCAGCAATACATGTCATGCGTTTCCCTCATTTACTGACGCACTCAACAGCATCATCACATGATCTAAGATCATTTGACTTTTGGCGAATGAGGTTAAAGGAGAAGTCTTACCGAGAATTAAGTGAGAAGAACGATAACGCAGAACCAGGCTCAGGGTGGGCGGCGGTCATCTGCCCGCGAGCGGTCGGGTGGGAAAGCGACAAATGCAGGTCAGGATCCTACGGCCGGGCGGTCTGCGGTACCTGCTGGACGAGGACAGGAAAGAGAGACGCACATTACGGGAGGGGGCAGAGAGAAAATTATTGACATGCAGCGATATAGTTTACATCCACGGAGAACAGCACAGAGACATAGAGATGGAGAGACAGCGAGAGAGAGAGAGGGGAGGGGAGGGGAGGGGAGAGATGGAGGCTAAGAGACAGAGAGAGACAGATTGTTTGTGAAAGTATTTCTTAGCTGGCAACTGTACCTTTCTGAAGTCGTGTCATCAACATGATGCTTGCCAACCCACCAGCAGAGAAAAAAAATAATAATTGCAAAAAAACAAAAAAACAGCGATAATAATAGTTCACACTTTTGGTTCTTTGGTTTGGAACAAATAATGAAATCACTGCATTGATAAGTGAGTAGTATTTAAGTGGACTTTGTTGCATTTGAAACCAATCCTGGCAGAAAAGTTGTCAATGTCCAAAAGCACATGGTGGATTAATGTGTTAGTTTCATCTTTTGGTCACATTAGTGGGTTATTAGTCCCGCTGACTCGGTTGACAAAAATGCAAAAAAAGCGTATTTGCCAAAATGTCAAACATCTTTAAACGTACAATAGCCAATCACCAGAATTTTAGAAATGCAGTCAAGATGATTTTATATAAAAAACAGTTTATTGATTTATCAACAACTGTCAACTGTACAACCTATGGACGACGACACGTGTGTGCTACACAGTCTAATTTGTGTTTATGGAGAGATCTGTCCCGTCTATGAGAAAGAAAATCGGAATATTATGAAATACTGAAGAAAGCATTCAGAGCATACCCAAAATGTCAAATGCGTTAATGGCTTGCCACACAACCGTTATGAGAAGCCATGTGAGTCTCATACATCAGTCACAGAGAGTCAGACAAGAGAGGCCATAACGAGCTCCTAGAAGACTGATGATAAACGTGTTGAAAAATGAAGATTCACACAATAGCCATGGTCACCAGACTAAACTTGAGTCACAGCTGCATCTCCATAAAAATCCATCAGTCCCCCAGTAGATAATTATCCTTTTTCAATGTTAGTGAGAGTAGCGAGTGTTCCGGGATATAGGTCTCCATTTCAAGGGTGAATTCCTGCTCAACCGAGCCAAAGGGTGGAAGTAACCGAAAACCCTGATTTTCTCCTTCTTCCATCTGAAGAAAGGAAATTTCCAGAACTCCCCACTGCTTAAATCCATTGGACAAACGTCTGTGTTACAGCAAATAGTGAAGAAAAAAAAAGCCGTTGCCAAGGAGAAAAAAAAAAAAAAAAAAAAAATCCAAATTAGATTTCCGAAAAGGTCATTCTGGACAACATGAAAAAAAGCGGAGTAGGGGGGAAAAAAAAAAAAAAATGAAATAGAATATCCTCTTACAAAGTCCTAATCTAATTTCCATCCCCAGAGGGGACAGAAAATCACGGAGAGAACAAGAAAGAACCATCACAAGTGTAACTGGACACCAAAATATAAATCTATAAAAGGCCTTTTATTACTCCATTATGTACACTTTTCACAGGACCGCCGAGGAGAAGCTCCAAATGAAGCGCCGCTTCTAGTTCTGTCACGGAACTTTACCTCCACATTAAAAAGGATGAATCAAAAAAAAAAAAAAAAAATATCCAACAAACAGAAAAAAAAAAACAGCGAGACATTATTTTTCTTCTTAGTGCCATGGGGAACTGCACTTGCTGTACAAGTGTTGGCTGTATGAGTGAAAGGTAGGGCAGGGCCAAAAGGAATACAGCATCCGGGGGCCACGACAGCGCCAGCCTCTCAGTTCAGTCTGGCACCGCCAAACAATCCTGCCCATCCGTCCGCCCCGGGGCCATGGGGAGGGGTAGGGGGGGGGGTCTTTGCGGGGGAAAGGTAGATGGAGTAAGAGTCTGTCGTTCCCGAGCGTGAACACGCTCCCATCCAAGAGCCGTCGGCTCTAGTAGATCACTTCGTATACGGTGGCCTTCTTGTCACCGGAGCCCGTCACGATGTACTTGTCGTCGGTCGAGATGTCGCAGCTCAAGACAGACGAGGATTCCTTGGACTGTTGAGAGGGAAGGAGAAAGAAAAAAAAAAAAAACATTTTAGTCGCGGAAGGGGTTAACCTGCTCGGCTACATTTGAAGTTAGGCAGAGAGGATTCGCTGACTACGGGGCATGATTAGATTGCGGCGACAACGAGTTCTGGCATGATGCCCCCCTCAAAAAGACTCTTCTCTGTCGGGTCAATAATTCAGGTTCAGTTTTCCCTGATAGGAGAGTCCTGTCGGGCAGCGGACGCTGTGCCCTTCCTCTCAGAGAGACAACTGGGCATGTTTGTGGATTGGCTGCAGACGGAGTGCATCGATCTGCATACCTGGAATATGCTGGCGCCATAAGGAGTCCGCCACGCATTCAACAAATTGTCCTTCCCAGTGCTTACAAACCATTTACCTGCGAAGAAGGAGAGAAAAAAACAAAAAATACAAAAAAACGGAGTTAAGACCTCGTTGAAATCGAGACGTGGTGGGAAAACTTCATCAACACCAAGACTTGCCAAGTCTGCAACACTGAGAACACAAGAGACATTGAGACTGAACAAAAAAAAAAGGCACAGCACGTTTAGCACTAAACAAAGCGGGGTCGTTAAAAGACAGGCGACCGCGTACAGTCCGCCGAGTTGGCATCATCTCTCCCCATCAAGGTGTTTTTTTGTTTTTTTTGTGTTCATACCACAGTAGGCGAACTTGAGAGAGAGGACGCAGCTCTCGTGCAGGTGGAGCTGATATTTGTCCGGCTTCGAGTGGTGCAGCACCTCCACGTTGCTGCTCTCCATGCCCACGGCCAGCCAGTCTCCGGTCGGACAGTAGCCCAGGGAGAAGATCTGCGCAAAACAGAAGAGAGGGATGGGTGGTCACCGACAGGTCTGGGACTAAAAGGGCGCCGGCCTCCGCGGTGGGTCTGTGGGCCGCCGTCCCTCTGCTGCGGGGTGCCGATATAGCCTCCTTCGCCGTACCTGTGATGTGAAATCGTGCTGCTGCAGCTGTCGACCCTCCCTCAGGTCCCAGGAGCGCACAGTGTTGTCGAGGCCGCCCGTCCACAGCTTCGTGCCGTCGTGGGATATGTCGATACAGCTGGCACCGTCCGTGTGACCCTGGAACTGCCTGGAATCAAAGTCAGACGGCATACAAAACATTTATTGACATCCCCACCGTTTTTGTGTTTTTTTTAAAGCCTCCTCACACACACAGCAGCAATACTGTCGCGGGGCCAAAACCGAACACAGAGCGAACAAGTCTTTTCTTCCCCACCTAACGAGGGTCTGGTTGTGCAGGTCCCAGACGGCGATGTTTCCGTCGCTGCAGCAGGAGAAGCAGACCTTGGCGTCGGGGCTGATGGCCAAGGCGTAGCACGCCGGGGCCGAGGACGTGAGCTCAGCCTTGATGCGGGGCGTCTGAGAGGCCAGATCCCAGATGGTCAATGTGCTGGCCTCGCCTCCGACGATCAATGTGCGGCCATCGGGCAGTAGCTTACAGGAGCGGATGTAGTTATCCCTGTTCTGTTGCCGAGAGGACAAAACCAATCAATACTTGTTCGGGGCAGTGGAGCTGCAGATAGATTTAGGAAGAAACCCTCGGTCATAATAACCTATTGAATTCCTCAAACCTGGTCTGACCAGAGCGCGCGCGTTTTTTCGTGCGATGTCTTGGCACATTTATTCGGTTAGTCTAACAATTCAAGCGTCATTTCTGGGAAAATGTGTGTTTATCGTTTTATTCCCTGGCTGGTGCCAAAACCGTCTACTATTTAACACAAACACGGAGTAAAAGCATCAGCGTAAATTTGTGTAGCGACTGGCTCTTCCTTGCATATATCAAAACATCGCATCGTTAATGGATTGAATAAGAAAAAAAAAATGAAAAAAAAAGGCGGAAACACGTGAATCAGCAGCTTCCTTACCAGACAATCCAGCTGGGACACAGGACTTTTGCTGCCAGGTTGGCTAATGTCCCAGATTTTGACGCAGCCTTTGCCACCAGTGTAAACATGGCGTGTGGGGTTGCTAATGGTAACGGCGCACACCACCTCGCCGTGGCTCAGTGTGTTGATCTGACGGGCGTGGCGAGGAATGCCAGGGCCAATCAGGGCGTCGGGTGGGAAGGGCACCGGCTGCATCTGACCATCTGCGCTGACGTGGAAGGAGTAAGCCCTGTGGGAGAACATGGAGCCACGTCGGTGTTTTACATCCACACTGGTTTTAAAAAATGTGTCCGGCATTGCAACTTTGGCGAGACACTCACGGTTTGCCTCCAGAAATGGATGTGAGACTGGCTGGAAGGCCCGGGGCTCTCATGTGGCTGTGAGGATCGAACCCCTGAAGGATCACAACAAAGAACCGAGGATCAGATCCATTACCAGCAGAAATCCACACGGCACTTTTATGATGCGCAATGTACCGCGGTGATAACAAACTAAAAGAGGCTGTTACCATGGGGGAGCGTCCATAGGCAGCAGCTGCTGCGGCACTCATCTGAGGGGAGATGTGCAGGCCAGCATACACGCCAGGACTCGTCAGGCCCCCGTTCATTTCATGATGGCCCATCATGGCGAAGGGGGTCGGGTAGGAGCCCGCGATGGACAGAGGGGTACGCAGAGCTGGGGCTGCTGCACACAAAGACAGGAGAAGGATACTGGCATGTTAGCATTTCAGGACATCGGCGCATGATGGGGGGGTTGGGAGCGCATCTCAGTGGCGACAAAGGAAACAGAAGGGTACCAACCGAGAGCCTCCATGCCTGGTGGTTTGCCCAGGATGGGTCTGAGCCCAGGAGTGGAGCTGGTGCCCGGGGTGGGGGCATCGTTGCGGGGGGTGGGGGTGTTGGACTTGAGGCCAGGCGTGGAGGATTTGTCATTCTGCCGAGGGGAAAGCGGGAGAACAAGAACATTGCTAATCCCGGAACCCAGGCACTGTGCAGACAATTTGAGAGCAAACCGAACTTAATCCAATCTAATTCTGACAACACTCATAGTCCTGCAGAGACATAAACTGCTATTTATTCCAAAACCTATTATGGCCACAATGGCGACGGGGCAGTTTTTACTGCTTCGGCTTTAATCTGTTCGCGAGGCAGACGGGGAGAAAAACCCTGGAATGGTTAAATACATTGAGCTATTAACAGAGGACCTGACTGATCCTGATGCGGGACAATATTATCCCTGACGTTTAGTCATGCACTTAAAGCACTGACAGTCGCTCCTAATCCACTGCGGAAAATGTCCCAGATTTATTTGCGCACATCCCTTCGCTCTCTGCAATTTAAACCCCTTTCTGTCCTAGTTTGTTGCTGAACTCTCTCGGCCCCGTGTCTTACATGACTGTGCTCCTTGGCCTTGGACGACGGGGTGCTTCCGGAGGACGCCACTGACGCAGGGCTGTTGGGCGTGTCCTTCTTTGGAGGGCGGGGCTTGTCGATCCCATTTTCAGGTGGAGAGTGGGCTGGACTTGCCCTCGGAGTGGCAGGGTCCTGCGGGATCGCAGCGACACGGGTTTCACATTTATGCAAAGGCCGTTACCTCACACGACTAGATCCTTTACGACTGAATCCTGCACTGCTTACCTCATTGGACACGTCTACCACCAGGTCATCACTTTTCTCTCCATCACTGTCCTGCAAAGTTAAGAGGGACATCAATCACAAATCCTTTCTTTACTCAACATTTGCTTTTGAACGAACCGCACTTGTTTTGCATACAACTCAAAATGCTGCAGGACCCTTGAAACGACTTACATATCTGCTCATGCTGTCCTTCTCTTCAACTTTGCGCTTCTTAGAGTCCATGCTGTAGTCGGAGGAGCTGCGGTGCTTCTCGCTGGCTGTGCGTAAGCTTTCTGACGGGGATATAGAGTTGTTCTGCAAAGAGAAAGGCAACACACTTGATTGCCATTCATGTCTCGCGCCGCCAAGGAGCGTGGTGTGTCATTCATCCGGCGCAAATTCACAGAGAACACTCTGTGCCAAACTAAACACACACAAAAATAAATAAATAAATAAATAAATGCCTCGGTCACAAAACTATGGACGCCGCAGACTCTTAAAATGCAGCTGGAGGCCCCGCTGCAGACAGTACCCTGACACCAGCCAGGCCCCGATATCACACACAAGCCCGTCTCTGGCCACGCAACAGAATGGGCCGTTATCCGAGCTGAAAAGAGGGAGGGCTTGTTTTCCCGAGCTGGGCTCCCTCCTCCTCATCACTGGACAACAAACAAGCCTCACAGGGACATGAGCAGTGTGTTGTGGCTGAACAGAGGACCTTTTCTCTGGAGTCAGTCAGGCTAAGCGTGAGAGCGAGAGGGGAGGAGAGGCAGAGAGCGAAAAGAAGGGTGAGGGGAGGGGGGGATGGGGGTTTATTTCGTGGGCACTGGGCATCGATCGCTGCGGCGCTCTAAGGAACCATGTCAGCTCCGGCTTTGGGCTCTGATAAAGAAAGAGAATCTATATCCTGCCAGTGGGGGTGGCAAGCGTGGGACTGGCTGCTGCTTCTCGGTGGAGCCTGCCTGCCCACACAAGCTGGGACAGCTCACTCCAGACGGCAGAAGAATGGGAGGAACTCGGCAGGTGTCCAGCCGCTTCCACGGGAGTTTGCCTTTTCCCCGTGACCGGCCAAGTTCTGCCTTATTCTCTCCGTCCCTTCCGCCGAGGGCCAAAGCCACAACATGGACCGAGGCAGCACCAGCCCGCAGAAGTTCACAATGGCCGACGGACTCGCAGTCTGGGCAAAGGGCCAGTGGCGGCATAATGGCTGACTTTTAAAGGGATGCTTGGCGTGACTCATTAACCAAAGTCACCACTCTGCTATCAGATGACCCGGGACAAGAGCGCAGAAACAAAACAGGTCTGCTAATCGCCCCAGGAGTTGCATTTCTTCAGACATGACTGCACCCATTCAGCCAGCCGGGGCCTACAGAAACACAATCTCGCAGGCCCATCACAGGCCATCAGAGATCGCAGCCATTCAGATAAAATGCCATGGCAGGTTCCAGCCAGACGGCGTTGGAGAGGAAAGAAGAAGAAAAAAACAACAACAAAACAATCCTCCATTTTAGTTCATAAATATTCATCACGCGCGCACGAGAGAGAGAGAGAGAGAGAGAGAGAGAGAGAGAGAGAGAGAGAGAGAGAGAGAGGGTCGGTAAACAATGGAGAGAGTGGTAGGGATAAAGTAAAGCCTTTAAGAAGGGGAAGTCCAAGTGTTTCTGCAAATGTGATGAAATTACAAGGCCTCTTATCTCTCCAGCATGATACTAGTAATTTCCTGTCCAGAGTAGAACACACAAGGCTTGAATTACGAACTTCATTTCTAAACAACGATTTCACAGTTTTTTTTTTTTTTTTTTTTTTTTTTTCCCCCAAATCGACATTTGCCGTGAACGTGGAAAATGTGATGATGTGTATAAAAACGTATTGAACCAACAAGCCAAGATATGGTCACTTACCGCGTTCTCTGTACCGCAGACATAACAACGGAGGCCGAGGTGATGACGAAACCAAGTGGAGCAAAGAGAAACACAAGTCAGTTAGCGTATCACAACAGAGGCTTCGGCTGAATGTGTGAGAATCATCTGCAGGGCACATGGCCCCTCTTATCACCGTGTGTGTTGGAGCTGTTGAATAGCTTATACAGTCATGGGCTTGGAATGTACCAGCTCATTACCCGGACAGAATGTGAACAGACAGGATGTGCCGCTCACCTAAAGGCCTGAGGGTTCTGCTCTATACGGCACACTAAACTAGTTTGCGCCCCCGTGACACATCTATATGGTCGCGTTAAAACGAACACGCATTCGAGCTCTCTGGGAACAAACCGCCTAAGCGGCTCAGGCCCACTCGGACTCGCCGGGCGCCACCAGAGCCCCACTCCTCACCTCTGTGCTCGAGGTCGTGGTTGTTTTTCTCATCCTTCACGGGGAGGTGGGCCTGGCTGCCCAGGGCGCCGAGGGCCAGCAGGCCGGAACCCGAACCCGTGAGGGGGGGGATGCCGGGCGGCTGCAGGCCCGAGGGGTGAGGCGGCAGCTGGACGGGAGGCCCGTGGGCGGCGTGGGACAGGTGCTGCGCCTGGAGCTGCTGCTGCTGCAGGTGGACAGGGAGATAGACACAGGGCGAGTGGGTCGGAGGGAAAAGGCAAGGCGAAACCACAGACTAAACATGAGGCTGATCAGTTCAACCGCAGACCATATTAGCACATTCACACATCTATTACTGTCAGGATCAGACAGCAATCCCCCCCCTCAGTGCTATTTCCATACCGGGGGCCGACTGGCATAAGCCCTAGATCTCCGCTGAGGAGAGCAGAAGTTATGACGCACCATAAACCCCTCAACACGTTTAACGCGTGAGGTGCAGGGCTCGAGACACTCAGTCACACGGCGTTAGCGCTGCACTTTTTTTTTTTTTTTTTTCTTCTTTTTTTCTCCTCTACGTTTATGACAAAGACCAAAGCAAAGTCTGACTCCACCACCGCTTAACGTGGAGGAAATATTTCACTCTGGGGCGAGCTAAAACAATTCCTCCTGCAGCACCGCAGCAATCCTCACTCCTCTGTGTTGGAATCTGTCAGCCTGTGGGCTAAACAACTACCTGCATTTTTTTTATATATTTTTTTTAAACACTTCAAAAACACAGCCGACATCACTCGTCACTCCTCTCGTATTCACGTTCCTGCATTAACAGAACATGAATCATTTGCGCACCCAAACTTAAAGAGACTCATGGAACACTAAGTGCTTGGAGCTGGCACTCCTTCCTTCTCACTCGGAGCGTTCAAGTGTGCGCTTGGGCGTGCGCGTCTGGAAGGCTGCTCCGGGAGCCATGAGCAGGGGTCCCGTGCTGGCACTCACTCAAACCTCCACTATTCACCATCAATATTTGAAAGGCGCGGGGAAATGGATGGGAGTTAAAAGGCACTCAGCATGGAAGTAAGCAGTTTAAAGCAAGGTTAAATAATACTTAGCCGAGACACCAATAAAAAACATCAGCAATTTATTACTTGTCTACAAGCCAGCTGAATAATTTAGCTGCCGTTACAGCATGCGCCTCCTGCATTTTACAAGGCAGATTTCAATCAGAGACCACTTATGGCTATTTTAGGAATGTGATGTTTGGCCATTATAATTCACAAAACATATTCACAATGCCTTAATAATAACTGATAATGACTGGGTATTGGTACAAAAAAAAAATAAAAAATAAAAAATAGGCCCAACAATGGGGTGGATGTGTCCGACGCAAATTACAATAATAGTCTGAATTTTTGCTTTTAAATTCACTTTTTAGAACATTCATTCACGGATCTTGCAAAGAGCACGCGCTACTAAAACATGTCCTAATAGAATCCTCTGGAGGGGGTTTCTAATTGCTTCATGCTTTTCGGCATTACCTTCTCTGGGGGTAGGAGAAGACTACGCTGGAAATGAGTAAGCTTTTTAACTTTCAACCTTGTCCTTTGCTCCACTGGACAGCTGTCTATCCAATTACTAAAAAATACCCGGGGCAGAGTGAGCGGAGAGCAAGTGAGAAAGGCGACTGCGTTCTAATATTGTGTCCATGTGGGAAATTAAGGAGCCAGTTCATTGGCAAGGGAGAGCCATCCTTGCTCATTGTGTTTAATGAGGCACTGATGGGTAATATGCATGGTTGATCAGCGAGAGCCCTCATTAGGGGGCCATAAATGAAGACAATAATAAATAAAGAAAGGAGTCTGGCCTATTTCCTCTAATTTAATATTTCAAGATAAAGGACCTACTCTTTGCCCCTTTTCTCCCAGACTCAGAGAAGCTACAGAATCAAAAACACACAGGGGGAGAAAATGTATTGTAGCAGTCTCCGGTGTATACCACGCTAAGCTAACGATAGCGAAATGCATAGCACTTGGGCAGGAGAAGTGCCATGCAACATGCACACACACTTCAAGCCCAGATAGGAGCACAAATCAAGTGCATGGACAACAGTATGGCACAGAGAGATATTTGTGAATGCCACTGACCATGAGAGCAGGGTAGACTGCTTGCTGCTGCTGAAAAGGAGGATAAAAAATGGTCAGGCCTATAGCTGCTCTAAACGGTGTCTCTCCATCTGGAAAGTCATGAGGTTACAGAAAGAATGTAATATTTTTACTTCACAATGTACAACACCCTTTTAAAAACAAACCCGCGGCGGGGGTTTATCCAGGTGGCCACTTGCTGGGAGAAAAGGTGGGCTTATCTGAATGCGCTTTATGTGTTGTCGAGTCTAACCGGAAGCACCCGCCAGTCCAAGGTTCACCTCAACGCAAGCAGCTGCCCTAGTTGCATCCTATTAATGGCCCCTCAGCCCCATTAATAAGGCATGCAGCTGGCTCCTGGAAGCCGTCTGCCTGCCTGCCTGCCTGCCTGCCTGGCACGCTCCTCCACCCCACCTTGCTATACAATATACATGAGGCTTTTGGCATGCCTACAGAGGTTCTCCGCAATGAATAACGAATGGAGGGGAATTCGTAAAACATACAGGAGCTACATTTCCACCTCCTCTGACATGAGCAACCAGCATGTCTCGGGAGGAGGCAGGGCTGGTTCATAAAAAGAACAGGCCGGGCGCCAAATGGGACCACACACTGAAATCATGAACTGACGAGTCCGCCCTCTAGGCCGGGCAATATTTGAGCTATTAAATGGCACTCATTTTAAACGCCAGATGAAGACCAGCTGACAGCCGAGGTGGAAAGACCCCGCTGCCACAAATTCCGCGCCGCGATATTCCCAAATAATGTTGTTCTAAATGCGAATACATCAACGCACAAGGAGGAGCCACAAATCAAATTTGCTTTTCTCAGGGAACGAGTGCTCCTTGCAGCTGCTCAGCTTTTGGTGAAAGTGTAATAAAGCATCGGTTTCCCACCAGCAGATAAAAAAAACAAACAGCTCTCCGCCACCTATTGAATTCCAATATGTTTCCCGGGAGTCATCAAGTCAACCTTCTGGGGTCGGGCCTCTTATGCATGCTAAAGACTCGGCGAGACTCAACTGTAGCAATAAGGCCGCTGGTGGCTGGAGCTTTGTATCGAGAGTGAAACCAATCACTTCTCTTTTTCTTTTTCTTTTTTTTTTAGGAGGGCAGGGTGAGTGCCTCTGATCAATGGGGAGCAGATGGCGTTCTGAAGCGGTGATGAACACCATACATTACTGCTCAGTGCTGCGGTGTGCAAAGAGAAGTGTGCCGCACAGCTGCGACTGCTGTCTATACTGCCTCAGCCGGCTCGGAGCACGGGCTGTGCTGTGTGCTGCTGCAGCTCAGCCTTCTAATTCCCACAGCCATCCAGGTCAGCAGTGAGGGATGAGGCTCCTCGTTAAAACCTTAGCCAATTAAAGCAATACGTGCTGCGAAGGGGGATCTCAAGAGCTCTCAGGCTCGCATTTATAAACACACAACAAGGCAGTGAAGATGCCACCGAGACCACAGCGGGAACAACACAACCGGCTCTGGAGAGCTGCACTTGCTGTGTATATGGTCTAAATATAAATCGGCGAAGAATACAGCACTGGACGGAAAATACATTGCATACACATATATTGGCACATTTTATTCAATAAGAGACAAATGTGCACGTGTCCCTTTGGCGGGCGGTGCATTAGATTCAAACAGATCGGGCGACTTGTGGAAGGCAGACAAGGACATGTAAAGAAAAAATGCATTTACAGCTATGGATCAAATAAAGGAATAAAAGGGGGTATACACACGGTCAGTGGCAGATTGGGAAGTCCACGTACCCCGATGATCGCATTCAGCTCGGTCATAGTCACCTGCTTAGCCCTCTCCACTGCCTGAGCAACCTGCTGTTGGTGCTGTGGGAAGACATTGACAAAAGAGGATTGGTTAACGTCTCTCCCTTATCCCACCTCAGTGACTTTCACACATTTTCCTTTTCATAGCACTGCTGCAATTAATTTTATTTTTTTTTTTTTAAGCGACAGCAAATGCCACACAACAATTACTCCAAACGGCTTCACCTGATTATTATGTGAAGCAGTGTCTTTAGAACACCGGCAACGACAAGTAGCCGTATGCAAGTTCTGCACCGTGACAACGTTAATGGGAGCTACGTTACCAAACTTACCTCTTGTGACAGGAAAGGCATAATTTGAGCGAGAATTGCGTTGAGCCGTTTGGCAATCTCCGTCTGCGAAACAAAAAAGGGGAGCAACGTGAGACGGCAAAGTAGGGAACAGACAGTGACTTCACGTAACCCCGCCTCTAATGTTTGCGCCGATTAAGTCAATTGCGGCGGCAATCAGAACTGCTTGACTCAACATCCTCTAAACAGCGTGATATTGACATTTGAAATATTTAAAACATTAGGAGAGCCCAGGGGGATGGAGCACAGCTGTGCTGAGAGTGCACTCCATGCTAAACGGATATGAGCAGGCAAAGTGCCGCTGTGTTGAGAGGATCCTCTCTCTCTCGCTCGCTCGCTCTGCCCTCCTTCCCCTCATCAGCGTCGGCGCTGTCCCGCAGTTAACCTCCTGGTTTAACCACACAACCACACCCCAGGAAGAGAGAAAGAGAGAGAGAGAGAGAGAGAGAGAGAGAGAGAGAGAGGCCCACTAACCAGACAGCGCTGTTTACTTATATGTGAGAGCCAAGGCAATTTACATTAAGGGCCTATAACTGCAGTTTGAGCAAAGATTAGAAACCATAATGACCCCGGGGGTTACACACCTCAAATCTGTGATCGATACCATTAGGAGACAAATACCAGCCTGTAAATGTAAAGAGGCTCGGGCTTAGACCTTTACGAGACAGAAAGCCCAGCCTTTTTTTTTTAGAAAGCCCAGCCTTTTCCCCCCCCCCCCCCCCAGTGCAATCAGCTGCCGAGCCCACCGCCCGTCCACACCACCCCGCTTCCATTCTTCCGCTTGTCTACCAACTACCATGGCAACGGCTGCAGCCCTATCTTGCTGGGATCATTATGCAAATGGCACCTCTGCTTGACCGTAACAGGCTTTAAAATCATATTACGTGCTCGGAGGCAGGTCATTAAATTGAATTTTCAGCCTGTCGATCACATGGAAGTAGCAAATGAATGGTGTATAAAAAGAGCAACGGGAGGAGGTGTGCTGCGGGGGAGCAATCCTCCTCCGTCCACACCACCCCGCTTCCATTCTTCCGCTTGTCTACCAACTGCCATGGCAACGGCTGCAGCCCTATCTTGCCGGGATCATTATGCAAATGGAACCTCTGCTTGACCGTAACAGGCTTTAAAATCATATTACGTGCTCGGAGGCAGGTCATTAAATTGAATTTTCAGCCTGTCGATCACATGGAAGTAGCAAATGAATGGTGTATAAAAAGAGCAACGGGAGGAGGTGTGCTGCGGGGGAGCAATCCTCCTCCTTTCCCGGTAAAGAAAAAAAACAGCTTTCTCTGCTTCTTGCTCCTTCCAGGGATGGGAGAGGCGGCTCTCAGGTTGGAGCTCAGCACTGGGAGCAGAAAAATAACAGTGCCAAAGCTACATCATCTTTGGAATTTATGAGCTGCAGTTCAACCCAGGGCCACTGCGGAACACAAACACATCACAGGGATTTTCTCCGATTTTTCATTTGGAGCAGCGCGCGCACACACACACACACACACACACACACAAAATGGACTTTGCGGACTGCCAGCCTATTTATTACACATGGCAGAAATGCCAGGCAGTTTTGGCAGCCAGACATATTACCTCTGTGCAGAGCCAGAGAGATTGGAGAGTAATGGCAACAGAACGAGGCCCGCTGACCCAAGCTGAAACACGGATAGCCACTTAGCCGGGCGAGCAGGACAAACAACTAAAAGATGAAATATCACATGAAACCAAGTAAAGCCCGGGGATCAGAGGTAATAATGTGAAACAAATATGAGGTAGCATGTGTTCTGGAGAGTACAACAGCGCGGGAGATAACACCGATTATGAATTGATCACCGTCTGCAGACGAGAGGGAGTCTGAACTCCAGTCAACTCTGACACGCAATAAATGCGACCCACAACCGATGGGGCAATGAAAGGGTTAGATGGAGGTTTTATGGGCATTAGTATTAATGCAATGTGGTAAGTGCTCGGGCAGGAGCTCAAGAAGGCCCTCAGAAATAGTTGAAAAGCGACAGAGCCTGTATAATCCATGTTTGTCGAGATAAGCCATGTCAATAGCAGTCGAACATTTGACGGGATTTGTGAAAAAGCCTCGAGCGAACGGTCCATTCCTTCTGTAGCTTAGTGTCATGGTGACAGCTGGCTGGGAGAGGTCAGGAGGTGGCTGATCCACCGTGGCCCGAACAACCGGCAGCCCCGACAGCCTCACAACACCGCACGTAAATACACGGAAACGGCGTCAACACAGCTCGCCGCTGCTGTCGGAATAGATATAGTGCACTGAGTGCAGGGAGGACTTTTTTTTTTTTTTTTTTTTTTGGTTCCACTGGCAGATAAAAATGGGGCTGCTGCCACTTTAAGTAGATGACAGCTCGGCCCTTGAGAGGCCAGCTTTGCGCCGCTGCTGCACAATTACAGGTACTCGGACCTGTGTAGCACCACTTTAAGAGCACTCTCACGCCCGGCTTGTCAATGTTGTGCAGAAAGGTATTCGCCTGTTGCCATCAGCGGCGGCAAAATGGAGTCGAAACGCTGATGAGTATTAAATACAGAGGGGAAAACAACCGGCGGGCTCTGATCACATGATCCGTGTGTAAACAATACTTGACTAGTCAGATTTAGAGGGCCTCCAATTTGTCCAAGATGAAAGCATTGTTCATTCCCTGATTTTTCTCTGAAGATCATAAAATTAGGCATGTGCTTCACTGGCGGCCCATCTGAGCCAGAAAGTGAGGCATGTTTCTCCTAAACCGAGTTGTTGCAACAAAAAAAAGAGTTGTTGTCAATGTGAAGCTAATGTGAAATTTCTGTTTGGCATTTGAAGTTATCGGTATTGATTTGGGGCCAAAATCATGTCGTAATGATTCATTACTATGATTAACCGTGTCGGCTGATTCTCCACTTTTCAAAAAGACTAACTCACAAAAACATCATAAAAAAACAGAAAGTCTCTACATTGAGCTACACATTGAAATACAATAACTTCATGTTTATACATACAGACCTGCTTCCCACTGACAACAGCCAAATATGACCGAGCCTCACCAATACCCAGGACTAAAAAACCCTGTGCAGCTCTTGGAAACAAGCACCAGATGATGGTAATTACTGGCTGACATCACGCGGCAGAAAATTAACCATTTGCATCTACATACTGTCACGGCTGATAGAGAGGGATCAGATAACCCTGGCTCATCACTCTCTCTGAGCCGCGTTGGTGTGTGCACGCTGAAATCTGAATTATGTCCCTGCACAGTAATGAAAAAAGGCACGGTTAGAGGAATGGATTTCCACACTGTGGAATAAATCTCCCGGCAGGAAAATAATATGCCTATGTGCATCCAATAATCCATCCCCATCCTGCCGGTTAACCACTCCCCTTCTTCTCCTCCCCCTCCTCCCCTGCCCGGGCCACAGGCTGGGGGAGTTGCACGGACGGGCCCACACTGTTTGCTCACAAACACTCCGTTCAGCAGGTTAGGGCCCCACTGATGAATTATTCAAGCGCTTCCATCAGCTCTGTTGAGGTTCCTGATAAAAGTCAGGCGCTAAAATGGATCAGTCGATTAACCTGTTTACACAGAGCTGGGCCGCTGCCCCTCCCCCAGCGCTATTCCCCCACCCGTCTCCCCGGCTCCCATCCCCCTCCTCTTTCCTCTGGTTGGCGATAAGTGCCTGACAGAAGCTATCAGAGCAGCCCGAGCCCTGACAGACATGTGGCAGTGTGACACAGGGGCCCAGACACTGATGGATCACCCGCCCCACACCAATCCTCCAAGCGCCCAGTGGTGCCGTTAACCAAGCAGGCCTGTCACAGGAGGGGGGGGGGAGGGACATCCTCGCTGGTTTAAGAGCAGTGTGCACGGGAATATCAGGATTAGTCATTCATACAATCTTTATCTCTTTGAGCATTGGTGTGATTGATCCTTAGAGCAATCCGAGATAGGATCTTATGATGAAGATAAGGCCACAATAAAAGGACAATGGGGACTTTTGCCCCTCTCTTGTAATCACTGCTCATTTTAAAAAGCAGAACCATCAGCAGTCCTCTCCCTTTAATCATTAAGTCAAAGGCCGAGCCTGCCAAAGTCTACCTGTAATCTTATCAAAAGCTTGTGACAAATCCTGTCTTCAAACCACTAGCAAATAAAAAAAAATAAAAAAAAAAGTTCTCTGCAATTATGCAAGTGATGATACGGCTTTCTTCGTTTAAGCAGATCCACCTGTTTACAGGCTATAATACTCAGCTCAGTTCACTGCCTATAAGTCGCTCCCCCTGGGTCTGACATCCCCTGACACTGCGGAAAACCACTGAGCTGAAAAATATGCGGGAACGTGATGGTACCTACCTGTTTGTGCATCTCTATGTTCAGCCCATAGGACATCTCGTAATACTGAAATGAAAGCAAAGATTTAATTGTGATTGGTGAAGGCAATAAATTCACAACCTTTTCCTATTCTAAATGTAGATTCGATTTCTTTTTAAATACATAGCATTTCAAGGTAAGAAAAAACATGTTATAAATAGCCCCCAAAGCAATATTTTGATTGATCACTATACAATTACATCATCAAATGGTTTTGAATAATATGATTGAAACCTAAATCCAATTCAATCCATCCGGTTCCAAACAAGTTCAAAGTTATCAAATGTGATAAATCCCTATCAGACAAAAAAGATTATTATTTTTTTCCAGCAGCTGACAGCGACTATTCAATAAATCAATATTTTCTTGTTTATAGTGTGGGCACAGAGAAGAAAGGGCTGGAAATATTGATCACCATCTTAAGCTCTCAGCTCTCCAGGATGTCTGTTTACTTAGCGTAACACGATTGCTCAACACTTGATATTTCAAGCCAGGTCAGTCTGTCTGGCTGAAATGTAATCCGTGGAGCCCACAAGTGGCAGCCAGGGCAGAAATGGCTTTCCAGTCAGCGTCTATTTGATGAGGCCAATGCATTATTCAGTCCATTAGCTTCTTCGAAAATTACTCTCAAACAAGAGAGCCATTCTGTCTGAGATCAGAGCCCCACAGCCGTACCGCTACCTGACACCCAGTGCTGGCTGTGGGATACTTTCCGACATGTTTACCTGACCTCCTCCCTGTCAGGCTGACATGTTGTTTCCCTGTGAAAAGAATGTTTAACTTAAGCCTGCGCGTATTGGTTTAAGTCATCCCCGGTGTGTTTACCTGGGACAACTGAGCACACTGCAGAACCGTCTGCGTCATGTCTGAATCAAATTCCTGCATCCTTGTCACACCTATGTTCTTTTTCCAAACAGTTGCTGAGAGACAATAATTAAGGTTTCCAAGAAAAAATATTATTGATTTATTGCTAAATGACCTGCAGCATGTTCCACGTCCTCCATTTTGTTTGCCGTGGTGCACTTTCCCACACACTGCTCTGGCCCTCCACCACCAGCTCACATCTAATTTATGGCCGTGCATATGTCTGAGCGTGTCTCCTAGGAGAATAATCAGATCAGCACACACAGAGGGCAACGCTGCAGTCGACCCTTGGAGATCAGGGGCACACTATAATGGAGCCTCAGCCCACTGCCGCCTGCCTGTCAGGAAGAGCTCCACCGTAACAACCAGCTACACGCAAAGCCCCCTGGGGGCTTTCACAGGCCTGTACCTGACACTCAGCCCGCCCTAACCACCACACAGGTGATCACAATAGCCTGTCTCGCTCCACCCAAACTAGATCCTCGACAAGCCTTGCAATTTGGAACCATAATTGCTCCTTGTTGTAACATAATCTTACCATGACATAGTGGCGTTGCATCTCCGTCTTCTCATTGGCCAGTTTGTCATACTCCACCTTAAGACTAAAATAGAAGACAAGGTGTCAATTTCAGGCTTCTCTATCACTTCAATAACACACTCACACTTTACCACTTCACAACAGCGTATGGAAGGAGAAAAAAATGCTCTCTTTTTCCATCCCTGCCGAAGCCAACAACCAAATATGAGCTTTATTAATCAATGGTGAGCAAATGTTGTCCCAGTGATATTCTTTGTGTTCATTACCTGTGATATTGGGCTTGAAGAAACTGAAATTCATCTTTAATCCTGTCACAAGACTCTGCTACGGTGAATTTGAAGCCAGGCTGTCCAGGCTGATGTGGAGGCTGAAAGAAGGTTGAAAAAAAATCACATCAATTCAATCACAGTAGAATGATTTATTCATCATCTCCTGAATTGTGTCCCTTGCTACTATAAATGAGCTGAATACTTTTCACATAAGACTACTTGCAAAATCACATCTCTTCTGCAGTAAGAAATTACCACACTAGGCAGGTGTGTCTGTTTCGCACCTCCAGTAGCTAATAACACAACATGAAAGAGGCTTTCAGGGTGAAAATGAAAGTCATATTTCAGAACTATTTCATTAAAATCACCACCTGTCTTCCCATACAGAAGAGTCATATGTTAGTGCATGGATGGGTAAATATCTCCAGGCATGCAAACCATCTGCATCCATTTACCACTAAGTGCATGTTCTGATGTAGCATAAACACATTCTAACATGAACATGCAGACATTTAATGAGCAGCATCGTATAGGGTGGGAGACGCTTCACACGGATTCAGGGGGAATCGGCTCAGCCAGGAACCATGTCAACACCAGTGTTGTCACAAAGCAGCTTTAGTGAGTGTAGAGGAAGCGCCTCTTACCGGATGTCGGCCTTGTGGATACATCTTGAAAACTATATCCTTTGTTTATGTCTCCAGTGTGCAGGTCCTTTGGAAAAGCGGTTCAAATGTGCTCAGAGCCACGCCAGCCTCGGCGCGCAGGGGTGGGGGGCAGGGGAGGTCGTGAAAACCCTGTAGTGAACAACGACGCGGTTTAATCTTAGATAACAACAAAAAAAAACACACACACACACAAACACACACAACCCAGTTGACGTAGTTCGGTGATAAGTATTGTCCTTAAAACAGTTAGTTATTTCAGGGTACTTAAATGGCGATTTTAAAACGCCGCGTGAGCGCCTCGGTGTGTTCTTGATGACCTTATTCGGTCAGTGGTCAACGATAAGACTCAATATAAGGAAACAAAACACGGAGCGAATAAAGACGCCGCCACTTCCAGACGCCGGTGTTAGGCGTTTGCCTTGAATCGGCTCGTTCGCGAGTCTGTGGCGTTGACTCGTGTTCGTCGAACGAGCACCGCCGCGCTCTGTAGGACGTCCACAGACAGGCCAGAGCCGCCGGGAGGCAGCTGGCTCCCACCTCCGCGATGGAGACGGTCCGCTCCTCGGCTTTACGGCGAGGAAGAAGAAGGGGGGAAAAGAAAAGGGAAAGAGAGAATTCAACAGCTCGGTTCAATGGGCTACATACCCGTGCGTGCTAACCGTCTGTCCGACTTTTTGTTCCTGAAGAAAGCAAAGCAGGAATTCAAGCATTTAATCCCCTCCTAATGTCAGCGTGGTGGACGCAGATCTCGAAAAGCATCCTCTCTCTTTCTCTCCCCCTCTCTCTCTCCGGAGCGCACCCAGCCACAGTGGGGGAGCAGTTGGGAGAAAATGTGCTGCGGTCCGCGGCTCGATTAAACTACTTTATACTCCGCCCGTCGATGAATGTGCGCCTTCTGCGGCTTGATAATCCCAGGGAGCAGAAGAATACGAAAAAAGAAAAGAAGAATATGCCTCCAAAATCTGCCTTCCGACTCGGGTAGACTGGAGATTCTTTAAAAGCGTAACATGGTACTCTCCACAATCTCGCATTTCCCCCAGTTGTCCAGCTTAGCCCTGGTTGCCACACACAGGCAGCGGGGCTGAACTGCCGTGAAAGCGCCTATCTGTCCAATCGGATTACGCGGAAGGAACACGGTCACATCTGCCTATCGGAGAGCGACGGCCCCCACGTGGGGATGGCGAGGATACATGACATCATCCCAGCGCATCCACCAGGCATCATCCGTCCGTCCCACCGTGTAACAACAACAGCAGGCATTGATGCGCCCATGGTGATATCCAACATTTTGACGGAGCCAGCACAAATTCCACATCCGCGCTTCATTAGTGTGATCTTAATTATTTATTTATAATTGTTTTTTTACCGGCCAGATAAAGTTGTTGTTTTTTTTTTCGAAGGTGGGGGGTGAGACCACCATCACGGGGACGGGGAGGGAGGTGTGCGGTGCAACAAGCATAACAAGCATTCTTATTTTATTTTTTGTTCTCCATACAAGGAAACAAGGAGGATGGGGGTTGTTTGTATAACATTGTTATAAAACAGCAAATCGGCTTTAGTGGTTGAAATATGTAAAGTAATCAGCACCACCACAAATACAAACGCCGTGCTTTAAACCACCCCCCTAACGTGCATACACGACACCGTGAAGGACACAATAATGACCAATCGATCGACGACACCCACCGCTACTGAAGCCACGGGGGAGACTCGACATATTATAATTTTTTTTTTGTGTGTGTGTGTGTGGAGTTTTCTCGTGATTGTTGCACAAGCACATGCACATGCGCGCGGCTACCTATGAGCATGTGATGGCTGCTGCTGTCGCTGCGGTGCGGGCAGAAAGGAGACGGCGGCCTTTGTGTGATATGAACATCAGCCATGTCTGAGCGCTGCCTCTCCGCCTTGTTTTGATGGCTGCACTCCGCCCCACGTGGGACTCCGCTGCGGCTTTAAGGCCTGCCGTCCAATGGCGGCGCGGTGCACTTACTCCGCGGCTTCCCATTGGCCCGGCGGCGGCGAGCCTGTCATTCACGGAGCAGCGTTGTCAATCAATACCACGCGGGGTGAAGCGCTGACAAATGCCTGCGCTCCTCGGTGCGGTGCCGGTGAATAGAGCCGGGAATGGCTGCTTAATTAGCTCCGAATGGCTTTTCTCTCCAGTTCAAACAATCTGTTACCACCACGTGGTAATGAGAGCCCACATTAAACAAAGGAAGAAAGGAAGCATCGCAAACAGTTGTAACATTACAACCTGTAGTTTTTTTTTCCTTTACATATGGGCCTGTGCGACGCGCACACAAAAGGTTCCTGTCTGCCAGTCGACCTGTGCTAACATTAAACCTCACACCCCTGTGCTGTGCTGTGCTGCACGGATGGCTGTAGAGTTTCCACAACCTGAAAAACAACAACAAATAACAATTTTGAAGAAAACTGATGTTTTTGAAAATGGATTCATAACAAGCTATTTAAATAACTAGTATGATTTTTTTTTTTTTATTGGTTGCGGCCTCACACCCGTGAAATGAAGGAAAGCCACATCAAATGCATATAAACGGTAGAATCATTATATTATCTCCAGTCTTTAAATGCAAATCACACACATGACTCAAAGCTGCCACATTAGCATCAGCACAGTCCATGTCTATAGATTAAGCCAATTTGAATCAGTGAGATAAACCTGGTTGGTATAGGGTCAGTTGATTATAAACAAACTCATATATGCAGAATGCATCATGTAAGATCACTGGCTTGATTGTATTAAAATCATATATTCTTTAGATGGTAAAATGTTGTTTTGTTTTGAATTCCGCAGAAAGTCAGCTCTAAATGGCCAGGCTCTCGACTACTTCCAAAAAAATATATATATTCGGCGTAGTCAAAGTTCAGTAAAAAAGCTACTTTTAAATATGGTGGGTTTGGATCTTAATATCTTTGGTGGGTTGAGGCTAAAACTTGATAAATTGCATACATTTTATGAAAAAACATCTGTTATTCAGACGATGCTTGTGTCCTAGGATGCCTATGCTTTGTTAAATGAATTTCATTTTATATAATCAAGTTTTTCTCTCCTCTGAGTTTTATGATTTCTTCTTATCACCGGTGGGCTTTCTCATGATAAAAACGAGCTACGTCTCACTCTGACCGTAGCAGTAGCTATTTGGGAATGTTGAGGTCATTTTGTCACGTGAAGGTCTGAGATAGCCCAGCAGTCGTCTTACTTGTCATTCTTGTCAGCCACCTTGAGGATGTGGGATAACTGTGTTATTTCCAAAAGTATGGAGGCAGTCTGTGAGAAACTCAAGCACACACAAGAGC
This sequence comes from Colistium nudipinnis, assembly GCA_016785305.1. Lineage (NCBI taxonomy): Eukaryota > Metazoa > Chordata > Actinopteri > Pleuronectiformes > Rhombosoleidae > Colistium > Colistium nudipinnis. The sequence goes on from JAFBJU010000598.1 coordinate 41,751, forward strand.
TGGCGGGCTAATCTCAGCCAGGCACCCCTTCATGCTTTTCAATAGAGAGTGCTTGGATTAAAGGCAACAAAAGGCCAGGCCAAACCCCAGGAGGAGGGGGCCCTCCGCCCACTGAGACCCCCACACTGTTTATTTACACGGAAACCCCAGCCTGAGTGAAACTCCCACCCTCAGGCATTACACACTGGCCTATTTGCAGAGGTGGCTCTAATTCTTGACAGAGCAGGAATTGTCCTCACTTCTACCACTTTGAACTGAGGGGTAACTCATTTTTCGAAATCGCTCACATACAGCTAGAGAGCAAATATGTTTGCTTCTTCTACACTATTCTCTATAATTACTGTGATGTCATAATGTCCAATTACTGTCCTGTAGCTGTAATACTTTTATATTATGCACTAATTTCTTTGGTAACATTGCCACCATTATGATCCACATATGTACAACATATACATTCGCATGTATACTGATTGTACGCGTGCTTTTACATCTGCAAAATTAGCCAGAGATCAACCATACAATACCACTATTTAGCATGAACCTTTGTTGAGATCACATGGTTTTGGCTCACTAATGAGATTACCAAATGATGTGGGGTATTTGTCCATTGCATGGAGCCATGCTTTCCTGTTCATGAAGCAGAAAGATGGGGGCCCTGATCCTGCGGAGGCTGGCGTATGCGTTGCTTGACTTACGCGTCACTGTGCTGGCATGCTCTTTGTACGGAGATGCATAGGGACATACTGTGCATTCACAAGCAAACACACATACACTTGCACGCACATTCCCTGCAACAAAGGGTCTATGCAGTGTGTGGTGGAAAGATGAATCGCCTGCACTGTATTATCAGGGTGACTCATCAGACAGTAATCATTGAAAACAGAATCAATATAATCCCCCCTTATGAAAGGGGGAAAAAATGCAGACTTGAAGAGTATCTCAAAACTAAACTTTTGGGAGGTTTGGATGAGCTGAACAGCTAATTGGCACTGTAAGATGAATTTGTTATTTAGCAGGCCATCTCAGATAGAAATGAGTATTAATAACAGAACATAAAGCTTTGCCTGGTCGATGTTTCATTTGCACGTGATTTTTGTTTTCTTGTCAAATTCCTTTTCCCCATTATATATCTCATTATCTGGAAACTGAATCATGTGATAACAATTTAAATACCACACAACATGGAACTAAAATTCAGTCTAATTTTGAGTCATTTGACATTCACATTTTAACTCTACTTTCTTTAACTCTTAAAATATAGTTGGATATTGTTATCCATCAAATACATTTTCCAGATGGTATCAATGATCTGCATCTATAATTTCATTATAAAATCGCAAATAGTTGAATGATAATTAAGGGTCTAGTGCGTAGGATTAGGGGGGAATCTATCGGCAGAAAGCCAATGCAACATTTAGAATTTTGTTTTCATCAGTGTACAATCCTTTGAAATTAGGAACAGTGTTGTTTTTGTTACCTTATGGAATGAGGCTTTGATGTTTACAGCAGCGTTGGCTCCATTTCCACTGACTCTGCTATGTTGCACCTCCATGGTTCTACAGTAGCCCAGAACAGAGACATCAAACACTGGCTTCAGAGGGCCTTTCTGTTACCTACAGGCTTCCATAGTTTCTCCTATGCCCATCCCAAAAAAAACAACCAAAACCTCAGCCCTGCATCCAACCTCTAACACATCTCATTACTGAATCAGTGGCACTCACTGATTAGAGCCGATACAGCCACACACACACACGCACCCGCGCTCGTGCGCGCGCGCACACACACACACACACACGGTTGTTAGCTTGCTGTGTTTTTTGTTGTTTTGTGTTTATCCCGCCTCCTCTCAGAGATGTAATGGTGGCACACACTCTTCACGCTGCAAAATAAACACTCGGTATGACCATACCCAGGGCTCAGGGAATGCATAAATGCTAGATTTCTATTTTTACCACAAAACTGCAGATTGTACGCTACAGGCTCACGGCCAGGCTGTGTACTAAATTATTCCTAGCTGACAATCTCCTTCTGGAGGTGTGCCATAATTCAGCACACGAAACCCTATGAAAAGAGTCAACATTAAACTGATCACAGGATCAAGTGGTACCAGTTGATTGAAAAGGCCTTGAGCTGCTCAACAGAGATTTTATTACTCTGATCCAGTTTGCTAAATGGCTAATGTGATTAAAAAGATTCTTTGGGCCTAAATTCAGTTATGGTACGTGATTACATTCACATGGCAGGGGAATGACTTCGCATGACTGTCTCAAAAGAAAATATGTTGTCAAGGTAACGGCCCATGCATGAAAAGGGCAGTCGCCACCGAGTTCTGTGAGCGGTTTGGTCGTTTTGTCTCACGAGGGTGAATATTATATTCACTTACACTAAACAGAGATTTGCGGAGGGTGATGAAGGAACGTTAAAGAAGGAAGTGCTAGCCTGAATTTATCCGAGCGTAATGAATTGCCAGCACAGCTTTTTAACCATATCCGTAATGACAATTGCGGGGTGTCTCAGAAATCCGCCTCCTGATGAGACCACAGACTTCTGCACTCATACAGTGCATTTCACCACTTCTGGCTCACTGAGGAGCATTTCATATTCCCCGGCACACGGCAATATAGCCCTACTCCTCCATGCCAAATTGACTCCACAAGTGCTCCTATACCTGCTGACTGACACATGATTCCTTCGGCAGCAGCCAGCATTTCTGCTCGCTCTGGAGGGGCACTTGATTCCATTATTGAGTTGAAAAAGAGAGACAGAGCGAGGGGGCTGGGTGGGGAGAGAAAGAAAGCTTGACCGAGTGCAGAAGAATAATAGAGAGCCGAGGAAGTTACCAGGGCACGGGAGAGTCTGACAGCAGATCAGAGAGCCCCTCCAGCTGGAACCTCGGCTCACGAGCCCGCCGGCAGAGCCGGGCCCAGCGGCCAACCCCATGATGAGCTCTACCGTAGACCGGGGCGGGTCGGAGCGGAGGCACCTATACACTGCAGCGTACATCAACTCCACAACACATCGCCTCGCCCCCCCCCCGTGGCGGATTAAGTATTGAAAACCCCCCCGAGTACTGCCTTCAATAATATATATATATTTCTGTTCACTTTTACTCAAGCATATGCACAACACATTCTCATATGGCGAGCCATTTGATCCGAAACCCTCTGGCGCGTAACCCATCGCAAATCATCAGTGCCTGGGGGAAGCTCCTGAACCCTGTTTCACGTAGTTTTCTTCCGAGTTGTTGCCGCTTCCATCGAATAACTATTTCGGCTTCAAACTCCTCAGTTGGTGGCTGGTGGATAGCTCATGGGCAATATCTCAAAGTTGTTCCTAGGTAAAGCGAATTTACCTAGTCACGGTCCACTGTTGCTTGCCATTCAAGGAATATCTTCTCGGTCGTTTAAAAAACAGCAACAGTGATTAGTAGCATTCGTCTAGGAATCAATGTCATACTCACTTAAAGTAAGTGATTTTAGACAGAATTTAGCTATCAGTGCATTTTGGCTCCACAAACAAGGACACAAAAGGGTTAAAGAGTTATGGAGACAGGAGCCCTGAGGGAGAAAGCGAGACCAAACCAACGATTGAATGGCCGTCCTATGAGAGGTTAAGCCTCTTATTTTTTATTTCAAATGAGGATGGAAATTGACTTCCTTATTAAATCTTATTATTAGCCAGTGCCCTCCAAAAGTCTTACGCCTGAAGCGGCCAGGCTATTAGCATAAACACCACCACTGGCAAGCTTAAAACAAATGGTATATTTAGTCAGTGTTAATGGGATTAAAGTGTGCTGGATTCAGGAGCAGTTCCTACAACAGCGGGCATCACGTCTTCATTATGAATGCCCTGGCTTCATCCTTTCCGTTCCTCTTTGTTTGCATTTGCTTCCCCTCCACTGCCTCGCGCTCCCCTCGGTTATTCAACAGATTGTGTTAAATCTTGATCCAAAAATCCCAGACAATCATAAATAATAAAGGATTACACCAATCTCGGAAAAGCTGGTGGCTCGCCAGCGGCGATCCGCACACACAGAGAAATAATTGTTGGCCATCTGTGCAGCAGACTGGTAAGAGAAAGGGTAAACACCTGCCGACGCTTTCTCCATGGAAAGGCTTTTGATGCCCCTGCACAGGGCACCGGCTCGCTCCGAAAGGCTTTTTGATTTCGGGATTGGTTTCGGAACCACAGGCTGACAAGCTGCGCCCGTCAGGAATCGAACAAGGCTCCGGGACATCTCTCTATCAGCGGCCAAACGGCGCTGTAACGACGCACAATGGCAATCGCCTAGAGTAAAGATGGACGACGGGTTGACCGGGCAAACGACCACGTTCGCGCGTCATAGGCGGCGCTCAGGAGATCCTGAGCGCTTGCCCTCTGCCATCACTCCTCCGGGGGCTGAGATTGGATTTACTGGCCCAGTTTTGCTTCTTCACTGCCCCGCACGCAGCGTCACAGATCCTTATTGGAGAAAATGGATCCCATTGTGTAAGACTTGTGTGTCAGGAGATTTGATGGGTACAAAACAAATCAACGCGATAGATTTCACACACACACACACACACACACACACACAAAGATGATGGATTCCCACCATCTATTCAACACCTTGATTGGCACCAATTTACTGTCTCATGATTAAGACACGTTTAATATGAACTGTGGCATCGACTGTTCGGGATAACAACCGCCGACCGCAAAGACACACCGCCAACTCACAGCTCTGGCCCTCTTTTAATGGGAAGCAAGAACAAAAGGCCTATGTTTTGCCACACAGTCTGCGCAGGCAGTGAAAAATGACCTCGTGGCTTGCCATCCACGGAGGACCCTCATTATGCGATGGGATTTATATATGTATATGCGGAAGCAGATAGATGGAGATAAATAGCGTTGGATTCTGGAGCAGGGAGGAGACAAAAGATAGGGCAGAGTCATAATGAGCTGTGTTTATGTGCAGTGTTGCTTGGCCTGTTGACAGCGGTTAATGAAGTTACTGTTAGTGCGGGGGATCTGCTGGCACTAATTAAACTCACTGTCATTAGCAGAGTTAGAAAGGGGAGGCACTGCAGCAGGAAAGGGAGGCGCAGAACCAGGCCGATTCATCACAGCAGCAGCACACACACACACACACGCACACACACACACACACACACACACACACACAAAAACGGGGGCTATGCTGCAGTATATACAACGAGGCTTTGCCTTTACTGTATACTGGCAAATCCTGACCTTTGATAATTCAAGTTTTATATCACCATAAAAATCATCTCGAAAGCGGACTTTGTCCAAATTCTTTCTCTTACAGCCACAGAGAGAAAGCCCAAAACCAATATTTTTACCCCAGTGGGGCAAAAAAACAACGCTATGCGAGGCTTAGGAGGTATCGGATTAAACATAATATACAGTACTCTATTAAGTGTTCAAAATAAAGTCAACGCGCTTTATATTAAACAGCAGATGCAGGAAATATTTTACACCTAACTGGGCCCACAGTGCAGATTGGCTCCCGGGGAAGCCGCAGCCCTGACATCTGGAAATGCTGCAGCCACCGCCGAACTGTTAGAAAGTGTGAGAGAGCTCGATTGACTGTCACAGAGTCTGAGTGGAGCGCAGTGTGTGTGTGTGTGTGTGTGTGTGTGTGCCATCTCAACCACAGCTCCATCGTAGCCTGTAATCCAACTCACCACCAAAGCCACCGGTGTTGGCCGCCTGCGCAGACCGAGCCTCACTGTTTGTTTATGCAGCACATAGACCCGGCCATTAAAAGTGGGAAGCCTGTCAAAAATAAAAAGAGACTTTTCATGTTTGAGGGCTGCAATTGTGGCTCTTGTGTGATGTTTTTCCCCCACACTGACCCCTTGCTTTGAGGTCGGCAAGCCGCGTAACCCCGGGGCCGTGGAGCCAGCCGATTGGCTGCGCCAAACGCAGTATTTTTGAATGTGGTGGCGCACTGGGTGCCTCTGGCCCAGGCACTGTGGTTGTGCGCAATGTCTATGGCTGTGTAACCAAGACAGCCTACACATCATTATAATGGCTCCTCAGGAAAAGAAGCCAAATAGCCTTCATAAATGTGCACATCATTTCCCTCATTATGTCCTAGTTACCTTTCCTCGTGTTCCCCCGAACCTCACTGCAAGGTCAAATTAACCACGCAGCAAGCTCACCAAACACCACGGGTATTTGGCCAAACGAAAAAAATATAGCCAAATTCTCGCACTCTAATAATCGGATAGATCTCGACAACGCGCAAGACCCCCCCCCCCCCCCCCCCCCCCCCGCTTACAAATGACACAATAGGAGCTGCTTACAAATGACACAATAGCTATTCCCAGCTCGCAGTCATTCAAATACTGAAGCAGCCCAGATAGAATGTGGAAATTTGCTATGTAGTTAACTTGCGACAGCCACCAATTAGGTTTATGATTCGGGCGCCTTTGGGCCACTGTCGCCAGGCCTCAGTCTCCCTCTGATGTCATTACACAAATCAGCTGCAGTCTGACAGAGCAACACGGCTGTAGGACACACAGGGGAAGGAGGAGAAGGAAAGTTGGCTCGGCTCCTCTCCTCTGATAGCATCCGATAAGCCGGCCTTAGGGCCTCTTATCTCATCTGTGGATCCTGTGTAAATGTAAGTTTTAGTCTGGCAGATTACATCAGCGTAGCCTGCTGGGGACGGAGGCCGGCCGCCGGGGGACCGCGATGACTCCCTTCATGCGACAAATGCATCCCCTCCACCCCTTCGCCGACTAACAAAGCAGGACCGGGGCGCACTGTGGGAGACGGCTCCTCTCAGCCAGTTAAAGTGTGTCCCCGGAGGAGCTGGAATTAAAACTGTCAACTTCCATTCGGCCCACAAATCCTCACCCTGTAGCATTTGTTTTCACTGTCAACTGCACAGTGCGCACGCAGCGGTAGTGATATTAGTGGACAGCAGGCCTCGCTCTGGATAAGCGTCTGTGTTACAGCTGTGTGGCGGGGCGTGGCCTGACAGGGGAGGAGCAGACCGACCGACCGACCGGCCGACGTGGGACGGGAGACCTCTGCGGCCCAGAGGCAACAAAGGTGCCACGTGACTGTGAGAGGTTCATTTTAGGATACATAAACACCACCCTCCCTGTTTGTCTAAACATCTCTCTACCCGTCTATTGCACAGCACATTCCAGACAGACAGAGTGGCCTGACAGGGGAGGAGCAGACCGACCGACCGACCGGCCGACGTGGGACGAGAGACCTCTGCGGCCCAGAGGCAACAAAGGTGCCACGTGACTGTGAGAGGTTCATTTTAGGATACATAAACACCACCCTCCCTGTTTGTCTAAACATCTCTCTACCCGTCTATTGCACAGCACATTCCAGACAGACAGACAGACACGCCACATCTGGGGGAGCGAGCAATGGAAGGCCGCCACCGCCCCCCCCCCCCCCCCCCCCCCCTTTCCTTTTCCTGGCCGCCACCCCCCCCCCCCCCCCGCCCCTCCCTTTCCTTTTCCTCTCCCCATGCTCCCTGCCTCAGTCATCCCACCCAGAGAGGGGAAGTGGTGAGGTCGGAGTGGTTGGCCAGACAGGGGCAGCTGTGTGACCACAGACCTCTGAGTGTGCGCATGTGGGAGCGAGGGAGGGATCCGTAGGCCTTATTACAGACCCGACTACACACTGGCTCTCACAGACAGCTGCTTTACAGCCTGCAGCAGCAGCCTCAGAGCAGCGGCGGCAACACTGCACGGTTTGTACTGTGACAGCGACCGCTTGTGTGCCGCTATCAATCACAAGGATATCTCTGGCAGTATCTCTTGTTTTTATTGAATACTTTACTGTGCGGCTGGTTCGTTTCTAGATTGTAAAAAAAAAAAAAAAAAAAAAAAAAGGAAAAATAAACGTCCACATTTCTAGCAAGGGGAAAAAAAATGAAAAGAGATGAAACCACAGAAATGACAAACACACTCAGCTGACAGAGACGTTGAGTAACCCTCGAGCCGTTTCGGGGCGGGAATGTGTTTTGCCACAGACCGCTGCCAACTCGCATCAGCTAAACGCGACGGTTGCTAACTGCACGGTCGGCCAGATCACGGGACAGAGGGTCCCAGAGTGATGATGTCACTGTTTTTACTCCGGTCCCCTGGGCTGTGATTTATGAGCTAATCTGGGTCTGTCTCCCCAGATTCCAGGTCTTTGTCTCCCTGGAGAGCTGCTAATGGGACAGTGGGATGGAGCCACCATGCAGCATGAGTCCCCTCAGCTCACAGGAGCTGACATCCATCTTCATGATCACACACCAAAGGGGGAAAAAAAAAAAAAGAAATAGAACAATGTTGACTTCATTTTGCGGCGCTCACACACATTGGCAGGCTCGCACAGAAATGCACACAGACCAACGCACGCATACACACACGCACACACACACACACACACACACACACACACACACACACTCACTCACTCGCACAGAAGCAAATATGGAATAAATTAAGCATTGCGTATATAACCTTGGCTATTTGCAATTTGTCATGCAGCCCAAGAAAGATAATTGAGGCAACCTCCCGGTATGCAAATAGAATGATAATCAGCCTGCACCACTCTACCAAACACATATGCAGCAAAAAAAAAAAAAAAAAAGTTACATTGTTAGCAATTTCTAATAGAGGACACCTATTGACCCATTTTCTCTTGAAAAGCAATTTGTCCCTCCAAAATAAAACTAATAGGTGGCAAGATGAATGGATTAGAGTGGGCTAGACTGGGTGCACCGTGCCACGAGGCACTAAATCACCAGATTATTAGTTTTATGAGCCGAGCCCATGAGAGAATAATTGCTAATGTTCCCAGAGTAACCAAGGGAAATAAAGGTAATGGAGCAATTTATAAATTCTGATTGGTATACATAGGGAACTTCCAGCCCATCTCCTTTGTTATTTCACTGCTCTCGATAAAACACGCCCCGAGCCACACAAACACGAGGGCCAGCCATCGAAATCAATACAATCGCACAGAACCGCGGGAGCCAGCCGCTTCTGCTCCTTTGCTATTTTTAGTGCATTGCGGCTTGACTCGCAGTTATGAATCAAAATAACACCGAAAGTAAAAAAAAAAAAAAAAGCTTCAACGCCACCCTACATTTTCTTAACTTCATGTGTCCGATGAAGATTCACCCCCCCCAAACAGGCACAGAGAGTGGTGGCGGGCGATGAAGACAAAATCTGGAATCATACTTTGCAATTAGTCAACACGTGCCTGAGCTTTTAAGCTTTGACCGTGGACACAGGCGGAAGCGAGACCAGCTGCTGATATTTGCAGGTGTCCCGTTTAATCCGCCCAGTTCAGAGGAATAACCCCTTCCTTCACTCATCCTATTTTTGTTAGCCACAAAACTTTCCATCACACAGACCTAAAATCCCCCCCCCCCCCCCCCCCCCCCCCCCCCCCCCCCCCCCCCCCCCGCGCCCCCTCTTCACAACTCTCTGATGTTTAAATTGTAAGTTGCACTAAGTCCAAATGTGGTCTGAAATGTTATGCAGATGTAGACCCTTCTCATGTGGTTCATGAAAGCGGAGATTTATCTGGTTAGACAGGGCTGGTTGCTCTGCGGCCGCAGTCCGACTGCTTGTTTTTTTTTTTCCCAGGGTGGGTGGTCCCCGCATCTTCTAGTGTCCATTTCTGGGGGAAAGGAGAAACAGCAGCGTATATATCTCGCAACGACCCACTCCCAGTCGCTGTGTTGAAAACAAACCGCGCGATTATTATTTCATCATTAAAATCTCAACAAGACGGTGTGCCGTTTGAACCAGGCGTGCAGCTACGCTCTCCGTGTTGTACTTTCATATGGATCAAATTACTATTGTTGCTGTGTTGAATTATACATCCCCACCCGAGGAGAGGAAACGGCGCGGCTGTACGGAGGCAGGGTTGGAGTGTCGAATTGTCTCCCCGCCCTGAGCTGCTCGTCTGCTGGTACATCTGCGCTAGATCTGCTCGTCTAAAGTTTGCAAGCCGAGCAGAGCTCACGCCTTCCCATATGCGCACGTAGCAACACAACACACGCGCGTGCGCGCGCGCGCCCCTTTCAACAGCAGGGATGACATAGGCTGTTCTTTCCACCCACTTCTTGTTTTTTTTTGTTTTTTTATCAGTAAAACCGTGTGGCTCACTTAAGTTTCGCTTCCTTGTCTTACAGGCATGAAGTAACCAAGTGAACTGTAACAGCACTTTCTGTTCTGACTTGTTGACTTGAGGTTAAGAGGAACAGTATCGACCTAACAGTCATTTCTGTGCATTCATTTTTTCAAAATCCAAACGCACGTATCTCCACTTTGCCATCCTCGCCGTGCTGCTGTTGGGCCCACAGAGAGGGTGTTTTGTGGGTCAGGTCGTTGGTGTGAACAGACGGGCGAGCTTTGCCGGCTGCAGTTTTGTCTCGGAGAGTGAGGATCGAAAAATAATGGCCAATTTTTTTTTCTCCCTTTTTTTTTTTTTTTTTTAACACCGGTGCCAAAGCATTTTATCCTGGCTTCATAGCACCGTTAAACTTGAAGCAGGTTTTAAATTAATTCGCCATCCACCTCAAATGTCAATTTAATTCCACGCGCAGCTTTCGAGAACCACTGGCAGCGGGACGCGAGCTAAGACATGGAAATTGATTTTCTGGGGAGGGGTGGGGGTGGGCGGATTGATTCCACCCCGGATCCTGCCGCTGATCTACAGAGAAGGAAGCGGTAATGACACATTCTGTGATCCCGCAATTTCTATACGGTGCGGTTGGGTTTTTATTTTTTTTTATCCAAATGCAACGAGGCCTGTAATAAATCTTGTCTTCTTTCCATCAGTTTGCCAGCAGCTGGGAGCCGCCGAGTGAAGCCACCCCAAGGAAAATGTTATTCCAGCTTGTTAGTGTTTGAAGTCACAGCAAGCTGGGCTGCAGAAGCTGCTGCCTGCGGTTTATGGCTTGTAGGGGTTGCTCAAGATATGGAGTCTCACTTTCCAAGTCAGGATGTCTCACAGCCATTGAAGCCACAACTGTAGCCGTGAGATAACGCAGGCACGTCGAGAAGAAAGACTTTAGAATAGACATGTGGTCTTGACTCAGTGAGTGACAACAGTACTGTGTGTGTGTGTGTGTGTGTGTGTGTGTGTGTTTGTGTGTGTGCGTGCCTCAAATCATGTTGTGTTTCCACATCCGCCCATCCGCCTAGTTATGCAGCACTGCAGCCCCTTGTGAAACACTATTGCTTCCTCTTCTTTCTACTTGCTTTTATCCAGAAACATTTTTTTTTAACAAGTCTATGCACTTGCCAGATTCTTGTATGGCAAAACGTGTTTTACCGTTTCGTTCAGGCAATAAATTAATTAGGCTTAGTCCTGACAAACTGGGGAACCATTTTGTCGTACGCACGCAAACACAATGCGTAATGGATATGCAATTGTGCTTTTGTGCAACTGACTGCAAAATATTTATATTCAACTACAAGGCCACTAATCCACACAGCTCCTTTGATTTCTGAAATATAATAACGTCTCAACCTACTCGGCTCAGATCAGCATGTCACTGATTAGCCTTTGTACTTCAACCACAACAGGTCAAGAGGTTTACAGACAATAATCCCTTATTGTTTCACGTTGTTGCACTAAGCCCTTGGAGTCACAGTGAGGACCCCCAAACACAGCGCTTAATTATTCACAACCCAAAACACTTTTACTACACACCAAGAGAAACAGAAAGAAAGAAAATGCTCAAAAGGAAATGATATTATAGAAAACCTTTATAGTTTGTTTGAAAAATGACTCTATCGTCAAATTCATTTATACAAATAAAACTGACCAATCATTTCAGCTGAAGTTGCGGGGACCACCCACCCATCTTCAAAACCTGGGCTCATTGGTATGGATCCTTCTATAAGGAAGTATATGCTCCGTGAGAATGACGAGGGAGGATGTTAAAATGTCTCCCATGTACTACTGAATAAACCATTAGAGCTTAAGTGAAGGACATACAGATACTAATTGGATATGCTTGGTTGATTCTATTACACTGAGAAGATAAGGTTAGGCCGAAAGGTCAAGAGGGCAATGTGATGCTCCATCTGATGCAGTGATAGTTTTCTCCTCTCTCAAAACACCCCCCCCCCCCCCCCCCCCCCCCCCCCCCCCCCCCCCCCCCCCCCCCCCCCCTTAGATGCACACACTCCGTCACACACTCTCTCTCACACACACACACACACACACACACACACGCAAGCCCAGTCATACACTCGCACACCCACACACTTGCACACACACACGGCGACCCAGGGGTCAGCTGTCATGGCTGCTGCTCCTGCTCATCCCTTAGGGACGGCAGGTGGACAGGCTATTGATCAGCTGGACTATTATCAGAGCTGAAGCTGTTTATCATGCTGTCTGCTCGCAAGAGGGAGCCTCCGTCTCTAATGGACCATGGTACAGTGTTCCCCTGCACCTGTCCTTGTCACCCCCCCCCCACACACACACACACACACACACCATCGATCCCCACATCACCTGTCCTTGTCCCACTGGTGCACTGTTCTTTGGGGGAGAGGCCTCCTCCTGTGTCTCCTCTGTCCTCTAGATAGAATCCCAGTGAATTGGGAACAATAATGAACGTGTAATCACACTGACCTATATTACATATTGATACTAATAACACTCAGATATATATATAAAACAATAAACCATAGGGTTCCATATCGAGGCGAATAATGGGCTATGTGTTAATGGGCTACTCCAGCAATTAACGTAGTCACTTTCAGAGAGTTTGGTGACTTGAGAGAAAACAGAGGAATTAATCAAGAATTCAGGCCCAAGAAGACAGGCCAGGAACCGCTCCTCCCGATTCTCAACAGACATCATCTGCTCTCACAGGGCGATGTAGACCTATTCATTATCAGCCGATTTTGCCAAAATGCCGCAGCACAAGCAGACCGTTATACGCATAGATAGGGGTCTATTCTCAACGTTGCCCTGAAGGTAAACCAAGAGATATGACCCTATTTGTTGCCCAAGCTTGAGTGCATTCCCTGTTGATGGCGGGTCACCTTCTACAGTATATGGGCCCACTCGGCGGGTTAAAACGGTGTCCAGTCCCACGCTCCGAGGCCGGCGGTCGATATCGGCTCCGTGTACAGCAGAGCCGTTACACTGGCCTATTTAAAACGAGGCAGTAAATGTCTGCCACCGGAGGCCGGGTCCATAAACAAGCCAGTGGACAGTGGTTATTCAGAGGTCACGCAGAGTGCTCTGTCGTCTGTGGCGGGCCGGCCGGGGGAAACAAAGTGATGAGGATTTAATGATATCCAGCTTTGTGGCTATTGATAGCGGAGTCAATGGGCTGCGCTGCGGGTGTCTCTCCGATACACAGCAGATTAGCAGCTCTGTGCCAGATGAAAACGTCAGAGATCAATAGGACACAGGGGAGAATCGATGATCATCCCACTGCTCCGTGGCTTTCATTTGGGGCCGCTCGTTTAAGGTCCGCCGCGTTGTCACCGTGCCATTAGCCGCATTCATAAAACATGCATCACACATCTGTCACGCCGCGTCGTGCGTTAATGCCTGCGACTAATGAATACGAATGCGCCGCTCATAAGGAAAGTCTCCCTCTCATTACATTGCTTTCCACCTCAGCGGGCCCGGAGAGAGCGCGCCTCGGATGAAATGCAAATCACCGCTCCGCCGGGGTGAAATGCATCATACCGAAGTGCAGCGCACGGTAAGCGACCACGACACACACTCACGCTCCGCAACAAGACGGCATGCTTCGAGGCCGAGAGTCTCAGCGGAAAGGTAAGGAATGAGTGGGCTAATTGCCGCATGGCCGCCGAGCCTGGGAGGAGGAAAGAAAAGAGATTATTCAGTCGTGTCCTAAATACTATAATCAGCATTACCTGGCTTGTCGCGCTTCATTATAGTCCAGAGATCTTGGATTAATTAGCATTATTGTGCACAGTGAGTGAGAGAATTGGACAGTAATTACATTAACCTTCGGGATCACACCTTGTCTTTTTTTTTTTTTTTTACAAGACGTCTGAGCAATAAAAGATTGCGACTGCATAGATGATTACTCTTATCCTTGACAGTGTCTGCCTTCCAAATTGATCCAATTAGCCATTCAGGGCTAATTTAATTACTCGAGGCTGCTGTAGCCTCTCTATCTTTCTGTCCTTGCCACCGGGATAATCATAACTCTGAGCACTGGAACAGATTCACTTTAGCACATGCATTAAGAAAGCAAATTTGATCTGATATGGGGGGTGTGGGGGGTGAGAAAAAAAACTAAACGTGAGTTAACGGTCCCTTCTTACGGCAACTTGAACGCAGGCATAAAGAGCTCCACTTTGTCCGGATTTACCCCATTTTGACGCGCCCCATAACGAGCTTTTTCTTCAGTACTGACAAACTGCAGCAGGAGAAGAGCGTGAGCTTAGCTTTGTCACAGTCATCCGTCGCAGAGGTCTCGCGCGAGGGGGAAACTCCTGCAGAATACCAATCACGTACGAAAAGAAAATATATTCCATTTTAGACGCTAATGAAGGTGCGAGCTCGCTCGTATGAAGGAACCTATCCGTGCGATTAGTATGCGTGGAGCGGGCTCACGGTTGATATTAGGGGAGAGCGTCCTAATGCACACAGAGTAATCTCATCTGCTTCATTTTGAGCACAGCGGCGGGAGGTTGGGCACGTACCAATCTCCTCTGCTCTCGGGAACAATATGGGTTTGACAAATGGGAAGTGGAGGCCACTGCCCAGCGCCAGCCCCGTCCATAATTGGCAAACTGAAGAAGATGAGAATGAACTCTGGGCTTGGCTCGTCGCCGCTGTAATTAAGGTGAAATTCGCCAATCGTTTAAAGTCGCAAAGGGAAGTCTGACGGGAGGCCAGGAGCCAGGTGAAATGTCACTCGTTTGCGTTTTGCAGGCGTTTAGGGGGCCCACCCGCTTCTGCCCAGCAGAGGAACCAGTATTTAGGTTTCTTTAATAAACGTCCACGTCTAGGAATCCAGTAGCCCAAATCATTGTGTAAAGGTCAAACAGTACTATATCAGAGAAAGCACAGAGCATGTAGGCTATAATTGAATTTTAAATTAGATGGGGGGGAAAAAAAAAGATAAAGCCGTGGTACCAATGCAGGATAAGAGCTTATCTTCCCGCACTGCACATGTGATACTAATTTACAGGGTACATCTTGCATACTGGACGACAAAAGCAGCATCCAAGTTGCTCGGGGAAACAAATCTGTTGAATATCCTGGAAATGTTTCTTTCTATTTTTAGTTGGGTTTTTTTTTTTTTTTTTTTTTGTCCTATCCACTCATCTCTCTGTGGATTCCATTCATGAGCATGACATGTTAGACTCGGGCCAAGTTTGGGAGTTAATGAGTTGAAACAGAGATCTAGGGACTTGGTGTTCACAATAGCCAGTGGGAGGCACATAAAAGACTATGTGTTCACAGCGCTGCTCCTCCTTGAGGGGAGGGGGGGGGCAGAGAGGGGGGGGTCTCTCTGCAACGCGAGTCTCGCTTGGCCATGAGCGGAGCGTATAAACAGAGCTTTAATCAGGGAATTGTTTGGGGAGAGTTCTTTTAATCTGTGATTATAACACCAGATCAATGAGGACTCCTGCTCGGAGCCGTGTCAGTGATAAAAAGGAGGATTTACATCAAATATTCATAGCCCAGCTTCCCCACAGGATTCCACACCACAGACAATAACTGACTTTTAGTCTACACAGAGCAGATGGGGAAAACAAAACCACCGAGCACAAGTCTTTGCAAAAGAGCGTGTCGTTCCAAATTGGGTCTTGCGTCAGGAAAGTCGCAAACTGCGCTAATTATCTACAAAGCGCTGCTTTAGGTTTTGACAAAACAGCACTTCCTTACAATCCTCTCTCCGCAAACCAGCATGGTCGGATGGCGAGCCAACGACGTGTTCGACTTAGTACAGCCAGCGCAAGTCTCCCGAGACCAACTCGGGCCCCGTCATCAGAAAGTGTTGGGTCTCTGCTGCACGATTCACTGCAAAAAAGAGCCGAGGCGTAACTTAAGAGTGGACACAGCATTTTAAAGTGCAACAGCACCATGAATAATACATGATCGCCGTATTACCAAAGTGAAACAATAAAAAAAAAAAAAAAAAAAGTTTGTCGAGATTGGAGCAGAAGACGAATCTTGCCGCTCCCTCGTGGGCTGTCAGCAAACCGCACAAGCAATTTAGAGAAAAATGAATGCGCAATTAATTTAAAAAAAAATTGCATATGTTTCACGTTTCGGTTATATGCACGTGTTTCATAATGATGTATTGTTAATACATTCTTTAAACTGCACCTGCTTTGTAAACGGCCTATATTTGTTTCCTAATTCCCACACAATCAATTGCAAAACACATGGTGTGGAGTCACAGTTGGGCGCTAAGGAACCCCGGTGCCTCTGAGTAATGTGCCCGTTTATAACACAGTAGAACTTGGGAGAACCAATCCAAGCGCAGTGCAACGCAAGCCAGTTTAATCCTTTTTTTTTTTTTTTTTTTATGTTTGACGCTATTTGCTCGTAAGCAAAGGCAACAAGTACATAATTATCTGTCTAATTAAGCTGCCAAAACCCCCCCCCCCAAAAAACAAGCCGAGTGCGAGAGCACCTCCGAAACAGTGAGTGCACCCTTCATTAGCATGTGCTATAAGCTTATTAATCATCTAACAGCCAATTAGCGCGGTGTTACCATTTGCGGTGGGTGTGCAAATAAATTCCTGGGTTAATTTCTTCCTCTGATAATAAAGGGAACATTATGAAAATGAGCTCCGTGACTATGCAAATGATCTATGTCGTTAATTGCACAGCAGCGATAGATGTTTGCCATGAGCCGGCCTGGTGATGCAACAAATATTTCCCGGGCTGTTAGAGGAATTAAACGGCTAGCTGCCGATTCCCCGGAGGAATCCACAAGCCACAATAATGACATTTACCCAGCCCTCTGGCACGCAGATAATGACAATGTCGCTGGCTTGGCAGCGGGCCAGTGGGAGGTGAGGGCGGTGGCGTGGGGTTGGCAATCAGCTCCGAGAAAGGCGGACGCGCGCACACACGCGCGTGCGCCGAGCACGGGCACGCGCGCAGGGGTCACACTGGCAGTAAAACCCCGGGGTTTTAAAGGACTAAATCATCTCTCCCATCACCCGCCGCAAATGAATGATAATTGCTTTCTAATAAGGGGCCGTGCCATTAGCAAATTACCCCCATCTACTGAAACGCGACCGCAGCGGAAAGCATACTGCCAATCGGAAATGGAATCTAATGGGATTCACTTGACCAAAATAAAAACCCACGCTCACGCACAATGCATACGCAATGAATCCACTGAAAACAAGCCATGAGCGCTCGTGGCTAATGGAATCCGATGCATATCGCATTACAGCAGGCCCTCAAAGAAGAGCGTCATCACCTCCGCAGACTCGGAGCCCATGCCGGATCATTGCACATCCTTTCGCGGCATAGGCGGGAGAACGGAGGAAGGGGGGGGGGGGGTCTCGCTCGCTCGCTGACGTCTCTGCCGACAAAGATGTTCGAGGAGCACGAAGCCAGGCGGGCCGGAACCCCAATGCCACCACCCTGGCCCCCTCCCCCGTGTTCTGGTCGAGTGATAAATACTTCAAGCTGGTCTTAATCATGCATGTGACGGAGGAGGAAATGGAAGGCTACCGCAGACAGACAGGGTGAATGGAGCGTTGGCCTCAGGTGGCTTCCATAACAAAGCCCTCCACGCAATGCCTGCGCCCGCACCGCCGACAATGTCTCGCCACCCACCGCGCACCGCAGACCCATCGGCGAACAGGCCCGCTAAAAGTGATGCTGCACTCGTGCACATTAAATAGTGTGAATCCATCCTCCCCAAAATCATGACCCGTTTTCCAATTTTCAGGGTATCACCCTTTATGCGTTATCGTTATCTGGCTGTTTTCTCATGGCTATGAAATGATCGGATTGCATGGTGTGATGAATGGATTACGTTTACCTCCCTGGTTCACGGCCATTTTGTCGTGAGATAGAAGTGAACCGTCTAAGTCGCTGTTTGTTTATCAGCTGCTAAGCCTCGAATCCTCCGTGCAGCCAATCCCTTGCCTCGTTCAGCTGCCCAATCAATTAACACACGGCTAATACCCGGCCTATTAGAGGCAGCCAAAACCTTCCCAGCCCTGTCATCTGCTGTTGGAACAATTGCTTAATATAACACCAGACTCAAAGGAGCACTTACTGGGGCCCAATCCTCTGGAATCAATAACAACAGGCAGGCTATATTGTTTCCAACAAGGAAACGGCAGGGGGGGGGGTGCCAGGGGAGAGGGATGGGAGGTTGGGTCAATACAAGTGCTCGGGTTTAAGAGACGCTGGCTCAGCCATAAAAAAAAACCCACATTGTATGCTAAAGTGCTGCGGCTCTCTGACATGGATATAAGCACCATTTCCTGGGCAGAGGGGAGGCCAGAGGGCCCCGCGTGTTATTGAGGTCTGAGAAAGGACGTGGCCTCTCACCAGGCCCCTCCGAGACGATGAGAAAAGTCACGAGCTTTAACCCCCGAGCGGCAACACAACGGCTAAAGGGCAGCGGCCCGGAGGGAGACGCCGTGCGCTCGTCTGCAGCCTTTGTCAGCGGCACAGCGGGACGCCGTCGGGGGAAGCGGCAGCGGCCGTGGCATTTACGGCCAGGGAGGATCTCATTTTCCTGATGATAATTCTCCGAGAGCTGTCCATCAAGGTTGATGAAAATTCAAATTGCGCTGGGAGCAGATGATTAGAAAGGCATTTGCCGTCCGCGCTACAAAAATGCCACCGCCTCGATAGCGTAACAATGACGGGGCAGAGACACCCGGCCGAGCTAATGGGGGGGGGGGGCATTTTTCTCCTGAGTGAAGCCGTTGCCTCGGGGAGGTGTGTGTGTGTGTGGGGGGGGTCGTCAATGTCAGAGCTGCACGGGCCGCATCACTTCCTGGGGGGGGGGGGGGGGGGGGGGGGGGGGGGGGCCTGGGACGACACCAGCTATCGATCCGTCTGTAATCACACGAGCAGTTTGAGCTTCAGAAAAAACGTCCCCCTGAAGTGCTTAGCGCTAAGGACAGGATCCAATTTCAGGAGAGGACCGAGAGCGCGAGGGAGAAAGATAAGGTGTCAGAGATCTCCACTACAGGCCTGAAACAGAAGAGCCGACAGATATCGACAGCACGCTGTCTATCATCAGCACTGGAGGCCTAACTCAGGCCCTGAGTAGCCCAGCGGAAACAGACCTCATCACCGCACGCGCGCACACACACACAGTCACGGTTTTCGCACCCCATTCTGCTACTTGATCGCTTTTGATCGACCAGTTAAGGGGAAGCAAACGTACTTCATGTTAATATAGGAGTTTTCAATATGATGAGATCATATCACTGACCAATAAAAAATGAAAAAGAGAATGAAACACCGCATTCCTGAAATCCGCTCAGTGTATTCTCGCGTGTTCGAAATAAAATGAAGTAAAATCCTCGCGCAGGACGAAAAGCTCAAATTTCTGAGCGTTGTGGAAATATTTACAGATGTGCTGGTGTTGGACTTTGGAATTACTCGTCTCGGCTGGGAGCGGAAGAGGATGCTTTTGACAAATGAAGGAAACGGGCGTATGATTACAGCGGATGAAAACACTGAAAAATGGCCGAGTGAGAGCGTGATGGTTTTTGCCACTTCATCTTTTATCGCTTCCCCATCATCAATGTATCATATGATTCACAATCAGAATCTCATCTCCCAATCTCTGGAAACTGCTTTTGATATATTGGAGATCTTAGCCTTTCACATCACTGGGAAATAATTCAAATGTGAATACATCATTTTACCATGAATACACAGCAAGGAATTTGAATTGGTATTTCAAATATTACATGAAAACAAAAGAGAAAGGGTGAATGGAAAGAAATATCATTCTGTCAGGGTTTGTCAAAAACGTCGAAATAGCAACATTTTGTGTGTGATCACATATTGGGGTCGACGCCTACTGGCAGACCGAGAGCCGTCTGCCGCTGCATGGCTGCTATCAAACAGCCCACCGTGACTTATTTTAGCTTACAGCACACTACCTGCGTACGTCCCCCCCAGTTGCCATGGAAATGGAGACTGGCGTGAGTAGCGACAGGCAAACCACAGACATCAGAGCGGCTCTTGAGCGGAAACATCAGACGATCGCTGGCGGAGGTGATTTATCGAGCCCGTGTTCAAAGTCCATCCGAACCGTAACAAGCCTATAAGCATGCAACGGATCGAATACATTACACTGGTCGAGCCAGCCCTCTCCCTCTTGATTATGGCGTTCATATTACATTCCGCCGTGCACGAAAGGCTGAATGGAAGGACAAACAACAATCTGAATAAAATATACCGGGGTATGCTGAAAATCAAGCTCACGGTCTTATTGGGAGCATATCATGTTTATGCACAGTGCGAGCATTAATTTGCTGCTAAATAATTGACTTCTCCGGTGTAAGGATCTCAGGAGAGCCTTCCGGTTTATTCACCGAATGGCCTTTGCGGCATGCGCGGCATATTAGCCTTTCAGAAATGTCTTGTCAGACCTGCCACCAGGCTGTACATAGACACTCTTCTCCTCCCTGAATAATAACCTTCAACTAACCTTTAAACCACGGTGAATAATGCCAAGCCCATTTTCATATCAATGGCTGAGTCAAGCCAGGCAATTATCTTTTATCCATATACTTTGCCGTCAGTGGAGAGAATAATAAAGTTTTCCCCCGCGAGGAGAGCCAGAGAAGGAAGTCGAGAGAGGGAGCCAAAATAGCGGAGCAAGATGCCGGAGATGCTATCTAAAGACATTAATGCAGCGATGAATTATTCAGTAATGACTACAAGATCTGTCAAAAAAAAAAAAAACTCTGCTAACATCTGCACCGTGTTGTGAGGGGGCTGAGCGGAGCAGGGGCATTGACGCCAGAGCGCCTCTGAAGATAAACATGACAAATTGGCAGATCATCTGTTCAATTAGGATCGCAGAGCAGGTGCGCCGGCGCCTGTGCCACAGGATGACACAGCTACCAGGCCAAACCAGAGGCATGATGGGAAATACCTCGTTGGGGTGACAGTGATTTAGAGCGATGCAGCAGAAGGATACCCCTAGAAAAAAAAAATAGGGAAAAAAAAAAAAAAAAAAAAAGATATTCCCCTTGGTACTCATTAAAATTCAACTGCAGACGGCACCCTGCCCCTCTCCCCCCTCCCCTCCTCCGTCTCATTGCTTCATCCTTCTGCTGTTGGCTGCTCAACTGCCTGACTGGACCTTCCAGGATCATTTCTTATTAATCCATAAAACATACCATACTGGTGATTGGATTGAAGGGATCAGTGGAGCAGCAAAACATGAGATATGGAAAAATATCACACATCTCAGCGAGCAAGCAGGCAGGCAGGCAGTTTGGGGAGGGGGGGAGTTGGAGGGGGTGTGTTTGTGTGTGCGTGTGTGTGTGTGTCTGTGGGTGTGTGTTGGGGGGTTGAGTAGAAAGGAGAATAAGTGGTGAACAGGGAATGGGCTGTGTGTGAGAGATGATGTAGGCGGGGGGGAGGGAGAACCATGGGGGCAAAGGAGGGAGGGGGAGGTATGGTGAGAGAGGGGGTGGGGGGGCAAGCGAGGAACATGTTTTGAAATATTAATCCGTGGTTCTGGCCGTGGGCTGGTGCACGGAGATGAAAAAAAAAAAAAAAAGAAAAAAAGCAGGGGAACCTTTGAAGCGAGGGAATGTTCCCCTGCATTTTTGAAGTAGGCGCTGCACAGGCGGCCATGTTGGCGGAGTAACAACTAGGGCAGGTGCAATGTGTCTCTCTCTCACATCCGAGAGCCCTCGACTCCACTCTTCCCCCACATGGCTTATTGGTGCAGCGTGTATTTAGAGTGCTCCCCTTTCCCAGCACTGACACAAATGAGATGAGTGTGTTACAGTCTTTTAATCCCCAGTGCCTTGTAAAGCCTTTGAAAGGAATACTTACTGCGGCATAAACTATCGTTCACAGTCTTAAAGCGAGCACACCAGCCTCTGTGCTCGGAGAGGAGGACGACTTCCTGTGAGCGGCGTCCACCGGCTGGGGCATCGTCACATTCGGGCCCTCGTTGAACCCGGATGACCTGCTGAGAGCCTCACGGTTTGGGCACTTTGTCGCGCCGGTTCCTGCTCGAACCACGGCCCACTCGCTCGCAGCTCGGCGGATCTAAACGGTCAGCTCGCCGGGCCGCGTCGACCACACAGCTTCCTCTGTGCGGGTGTGGCACACGATCACGGCCGCCGCACATCAGCCACGGCGCCCATGCGGGAACATGCGAAAAAGGGGAGGCTCATTAAACATGAAAGGGGAAAAAAAAAAAAAAAAAAACGAATTTAGATGGATAACTTATTATGCACTCCGCGAATTTACCACAGCAAACACATCCGCTATGAAGACAATACGTTAAAACACTTTGAAAAATCACATCGGGGGAAAAGTCATCATCATTAAAGCGTACTCCGGCTAAGTATCTTAGATGAATTATGCGTCCTGTATCAAAAGACAGTAGGAATAACATTGAGAGCGTGTCCTTTTTCCCTTCCATTCTCTGGCAGCACCCTGCTGGGAAACTTGAAATTACCCTCTGTCTGGCTATTCTCCACAAATAATAATGATAAAGTTTATACTCCCTAATTATGCAAAGAACTCTCAATTAGCATAACTCGTCCTCTGTGTCAGTGCAAACAGTAGAACACCCTGCGGGCCCATGATGGTTTCGTTCTAAGCCTGTTGTTTTGGGGGTTTTTTTTGTTTTTTTTTCCCCGAATCTTAATTTCCTTTTTTTTTTTTTTTTTTTTTTTCCTGGCTCCTCGAGTTAATGAAGACGTATGTTAATAGAGAGATAGCTGTGGTGCTGGTGGTGCAGGTGTAAAAGAGCCTGTGTGTGATATGTCTGGTGTGCTGCCCTCTGCAGGTCGCCCATAGGGTCTGCAGGGCAGGGAAAGGCAGGGCCTGGAGACGGCGACAGACGCACGTTCCCTCTCACACAGCCCCGCAGCAAAGATTAACCATGTATGTTTAGGGCCAATCAAATAGAATGCAGAACGTGCAGGGGAAAGGGGGAGCGAAAATAACCCATTAAGGAAGATTTTAAATAAAACCATACATACGGTATACGGCTCCAGGCCTGGTCTGGGCCCGGAGTCACGGCAGCTGAAAAACATCCATCAAGCACCGCTATCATCAAAAGAAACGCGCATCCCGGGAAACCCAAGCTGGTGGCTGTGTGATTTGTGCATTTTAAGGACAACGTTGTCCTCGGGGGGGGGGGGCGGGGGGGGGGGGGGGGGGGGGGGGGGGGGCTTCGAACAACCGTCAGCCGGTGTAGGCTTCTCTTTATGTAAATGAGTGTATAATGGGAGTGCGTTGCACTCGGCGATGGCAATCAGTCCTTGCCGGCGCAGGTAAGTGACTCCTGGGACTGGAAGGTGTCACGCAATTTTTTTTTTTTTTTTTTTTTTTAAAGGCACGGGAAGTGTGTGAGAGGAAAATAATAAGACATTAAAAAGCAGAGGGGACATAGGCAGGGAAGTGTGTACTATGTACTGCTGAGTGCTGATGAAAGTGCCTGTAAGTCCTCAAGGACTTGGCAGTAAACACAACAAACAGACAATCCCCAGAGAGCCCCATCATCCCCCACCCCCCCCCCCCCTCCTGTCTCTGAGAAAGTGCTCTTTAAGAAGGAACACCATTAGGAGCGCGCCGAGGGCCGAGACGCAGCATTTCTTTTGAAAAAAAAAGTCGGACCAGATGCCAGTAACCCCTTGAATAGATCGGCCATTTCTGCTGACTGGTGCTCTATCAAGTGTCCTCAACGGTGGAAAAAGTCACAGCTGAAGGTGTGAAGAGGACACCCATCCATCGCATGACACGCCGATATCCAATCAGTGCGCGGCGTTTTACACATCAGCAGCACTCCAGTGGGCCCGTGTCGTCTCGAGTGTCCACATTCCTCGCTCGGGCCCCCGACCAGGAACACACACAGACACACACAGGCACACACAGGCACACTCACACCCACACAAACCGACACAGGCACGCACAATGAGCAGGGTGGAGCGCCGCTTCCTGTCAGAGGCGCAGATGAAAGGTCGCGTCACGGTGTCAGATCGGGCGCGGCTTCGAGTCCGGCCCTCTCAGGGCCCGCTCAGACGCATTAGTGGGACATGTTTTCCCATCGCCTCATTTGAGGTGCGCTTGTGAGCCTCACGAAATCCTCTCCCCCTACTCACATCCTACATCCACTGCCTCGGGCGCTCACAGAGGAGGAGAGACAAGAGTGAGAAAGCGAGAAAGTCTGCGCCTGTGAGCGTGCGTGCACGCTTGTGTGTGTGCGTGCGTGCGTGCGTGCCTGCCTGCGTGCGTGCGTGTGTGTGTGTGAAAGAGAGAGAGAGGATTTCACGAATGCCTTCATCATTTAAACGGCTGTGCTGTCGCTGGAGCGCAGCATGAATAATTCATTGAGACTGCTCCTTCTTCAAACAGACAAATAGAACAGGATTACGCCTCCACAAAGCAAACGGTAAACACCACAATCAAAACAACAGAATTAATTAGGTAATTAGGGAGACAAAATAAATGTGAAATAATGATAAACTCTTCGGAGACCACAGCTGCAACTCCGTTACAGTATATTCAAATAGGCAGATGCAAGGGTTCAGAATGCACTCCAGGCTCGGAGGATTGTTGCGGAATGGATGGCACTGGCAGCCATTTTTCGAAACGTGTTGAGGTCCAACACATAATCCCCATCCAAGTGCAGCGCCGAGGAGGAAATTCGAAATGTCGCATTGGCAAGAGAGCCTCGCACGAATCTATACGAAGCCAGTCAATCAACGGCGATGAATATTCAAAGGCCCTTCACGGGAGATCATCAGCAGCCAATGAATCTCTGCGCTTCGTGTTTGTATTGCTCAAACAACCCAGGGCAAAAAAAAAAAATGGACCCATACCCTCATGGATGCTTGGGTTGTTGAAATGTTGAAAGAGCTTATAAATCGCGTCTGCAAAGAATACATTTCTATACACACAATAGACTGCCGAGTAGAAGAGGAAACCGGGGGAAAAAAAGAAACAGATGGAGGTTTACATAATTGAAGAATGAACAGCGATCCAGCTCAAGGATTTGTAGTTCATTTGCAGTCGGGAGTTAAGAGGGCATTTATCTCCTTTTCATTCCAGCTGGAGTATTTCACTGCTGATTAAAAGGCGTAAGCAAAGAGAATCCCTCTCTCATCTCAGAGGAAAAAGCCCAACCATGAAGAGCGAGTGACAAAAGCGCGGGTGAAGAAGACCTACGCCGATTTTTGTTTGCCTTGCGATCGGGAAAAGGTCAGGACTTAACCCCTCCGCCAGCCGCAAATTAACGTCTTCATCTCGCCGCGCAGGAAGCACGGCGATCACCCGCCGACATCCACGGCTTTCATCACGTGACAAGGGGCCTGGCACGGGGGGGGGGGGGCTTAGGTGAATACAA
Organism: Colistium nudipinnis; assembly: GCA_016785305.1. NCBI lineage: Eukaryota > Metazoa > Chordata > Actinopteri > Pleuronectiformes > Rhombosoleidae > Colistium > Colistium nudipinnis. The sequence goes on from JAFBJU010000598.1 coordinate 67,300, forward strand.
AGCTATCCGTTTCAAGCAATATTTAAATCACATTTCCAATTTGCAGCCCCTTGAACAGCAGTTTAGAGCGGGATGAGGAGGTTGAGGCATAATGACAGCTTCTCCGGGGTTTATTGAAAGTGATGAATGCTCCGAAGAGGGGGATTGCTCGCTGTGAATTCATGAATCCCAAAGAGATTATTTCGGCAGAGATCGGCTTGAAAGTCCTCCCGCTCGACGCTGACGCAACGTTTCAAGGGCACAAAACATGCCGAGCGTGACCAAGTGAGAGAGAGGGAAAAAAAAAACGATAAAGCGCGCGCTTTCCACAGCCCGAAAAAGCCCCCTTCGCCACTGGAACAAATTAGCTCTCCAAATCAGATCATGCTTCCATCCGAACCAGTTTCAACAGCAACATCAGGGCGTGGGGGGGGGGGGGGCGCGGGGGGGGGGGGGGGGGGGGGCGCGACACTACACGGCGCACTCGAGCGGAGAGACACTGCAGAAAACAGCCTCATCTACGTGCAGCACACATTTCATGATGGACGAGGATGAGGAACGGGCCTCGGGGCGGACCAACATCAGCAGGGGCCACCAAATTGGGGAGCAGGAAGTGGACGTTGTGCCTCGGCGAGAGAGTGCGAATTCACCGCCAAACTGCCTCTAAGCTGCGGGGACTCACCATATTAACCATCGCTAGATACGGAACCCCCCCAAGACAGCGTTCAAAGGCTCTACAACACCCGACCGGGTCATACATCCTGTGGTCCTATGAAAGGATCACAGGAACAGATCCCCCCCCCCCGCCCCCCCAGGGTGTCGGGGCAAAGAAAATACATCACTAATAAATGAAAACGAGATACAAAGAAATGTGGGACAAAAAAGAACCAGGCGCTGGTATTTGGTGCGAGTCAAATGGAATGGAGAATGAGGAGCCGCCGCCGCCGCCGCCGCCGCCGCCGTCCAGTAGGGGCAGAGCGGCTGCTTTTTTTTTTTTTTCCCCTTGCAGCTGCACGTGCCCGTCTCTGCCAGCACTCATTTACTGTTCTCATTAATATCCCTGCTCTGAGGAGGAGAGAGACAGCAGCCGTGAAACAGCCTCCCCCGTCTCCTCCTCCTCCTCCCTCCCTCCCTCCCTCCCTCCATGTGCCTGTTCCACTGGGTCCTGCCTGTTCCACTGGGCCCCCCCCCCCCCTCCCCCCACACACACCCTCCCTCCTCTCCTCTCATCTCCGCCTCTCTGTAGTTCAGTAATTGGGCTCGGCTCATTGTTATTCAAAACCCTGTAGAACCAATTAGCCGCAGACCTCCTGACCCTGGGTTGCTATGTAATGGCGCAAGCTAAAGAGTCTAAGTGAGGAAGCCAAGAGCAAAGGTTTTAAATTCCTTTAGTTCCTGATTAATAATCCTGTCAGGGCGATCACAGACATTAAAGAGAGACTCTGGTTCGGCTCCTTGCTTTTATGGCTTCTCCCTCATTTTCGAGGCCGTCCATTAAAGCTTAATGATGCCGGGGGTCGCGCTCTCTCTCTCTCTCTCTCTCTCTCTCTCTCTCTCTCTCTCTCTCTCTCTCTCTGTCTTGTCAGATAAATGTACAGTTAACAGGATAATGAGGAATCCTGATCCTGCAGCAATCTGGGACAAAGCAGCACTCTGACCCCGCTGGGACGAGGCAGGGCAGCAGAGGGGGGAGGATGAGGATGACGGCGGGCCGGAGATGTCCGGCTGCCCCGGAGGGGAGAGAGATGAAAGAGACGGGGCAGAAAAAGAAAAAAAAAAAAACCTGGGGTGGAAGGCAGAGATGAGAGGGATGCAGATAGCACCTCATGCAACATTGATGAGGAGACCGAAGGTAAGGGAAGAGCGGCGGTGGAGGCTGCTGCAGACAGCTGGTGCTAAAAAAGTCATTTGTATAGCCGGGATACCAGAGTGCAGATGTTCGGGTGCGACATTAGATTGCCTCTGAGGAAATAACAACTAATCAGTTACCTGGGAAGACTGTTTATTAAAACCCATTTATGTAAGCTGGCGTTACAGCGGCATATGTCCATAAACGGATTAATTTTGCATAACAAATCACCGCGCCACATGCCGCGGCATCATTTCAATATTAAACAGCACTCCGAGGCTTCGTCGACGTGTTTTTGTAATTTAGGCTTTTTCACTTTCTGGCCGAGGCCCGGATGAGGCGATCGCCGCTGCTCCAATTTCCCGTCGGTCAAATATCAAGATGGGAGTCAGGTTCGAGTGGCAACGTCCCCTGGCAGATTCCTGTCCATTGGATGGGGGAGGCGGACATACTTCGTCACTTTGCCGCAGAGTCACACTCCGCAGATGGGGGAGGTTGTGGTGGAAGGACGGGTCAACAATACTTTGGACACTTCTGTGGGAAACAGCTGCGTCGTTTGGAAATGCCAATGTCCCCCTGGCAGCGTTGGCAAGCGATCAAAACAACTCTCAAAGGTCTTACTCCAGCGTCTCGTCTGACTCTCAACAATAAAGTGGATAACCCCCATGTTCCTGAATTGTGAAATGCCTGCTTGAGTTTATTCCAGATCTAGTAGTAACTCAAAGTCCTAACGATAACTGCATCAAATCCGCCGTAGGCCCCGACATCCACCTTTCAGACAGGTCCATATAAGGCCACCGACTCGTCTTGTTTCGGTAATCGTCTCTGCGCGGGAGGATTATGATATTTCAGCCGAGATGACACAGGACGCACACCTGTTTTCTGAAACCTGTTTGTAAAAGTTGTGGTGTTTGCATTCCTGGCGCCGAGAGTGCTTATTTGGTTCAGCTCTCCAGGCCTGGCCTCGAGTTGTGGGAGGATTCACATGCGATGCTGTAAACACGAGCTGCTTGAAGCCCTCTGACACTGATGCATCGCCTCCCAGGCTGCTATAAATCCTTTTACAACAAACTCCATAAAGCTCTTTGATGCCTAAATATTTATGGTTGCCTGGGCCCAGCCCCCCCCCCACGGTTGTTCTCCGTCAGAGTACCTACGGCACTAAGTCATGTGGAGCGACTCCAGACATCTTATCAGGGAGCCGGTGTGAAGGGCCCGTTGGTCTGGCCATCACCGGAAGAGGAGGAGTGCGCGGTAGGGGAGGGGGGCGGCGGAGGTGGGGGGTGTTTGGGGGGCTAATGAGCGTTTCTCCCTCCATCCCTTCTCCTCGCCGACCTCCTCCGTGACGAGACTCAATTGACCCGGCAAACAAACATACTGCTGCGTGACCTCTGCTGACCAGACGGTCGGACAAACAAACAGACCAACTTCCCCGTGTGAAAACTACCAAGCGCGCCTCCGACAGCGGCTCAGCGGAGGACAAACATCGCGCCGGGGAACATCGATGGAGGGGAGGTGGCGGCAGACGTGACAGGCCCCCGCCGACCTGATACCTCCGACCGACGGACCAGGAGGTGAAACGGTGTCGCCGCCGGAGCGCGTGCCACGGCCGGGTGGATACGAAACAGTTACGGTACAAACACAGGTGTGTTTAGCGGCGCATTTCCTAGGTTCACGGAGTTTGCGCGTCGCAGTGCCGCTACTAAACACAGCGGCTCCTTGAAACAAGTGACGCTAAAACAGCAGCAGCGGGCCTGATGAGTCCTCAAGCATCCTCCCAGTGCTGTGATTACTGACGTTTACCCTCTTTAATATGTGTAATTCCCATTTTCTCTGATTCATGAGTAAGAGCCCTCGGGGGGGGGGGGGGGGGGGGAGCTCTGGAGGTGGGGGCGGGCGGGGGGGGGGGGGGGGGGGGGGGGGGGGGGGGGGGGGGAGCCACTAAGTGGCAATCTGCCAAAACCCTCCTGCAGGAAAGGCTCCAAGTCACGTCTCCCTCAGCAGTTAGATACGGCGCGGCAATTACGGGTTACAGTCGCTCTACCTTTATTATTGTTATTTGCATCCCAGAGCCCTGATGATAGCTTGATGGTACGACGCCTAATGGTAAGTGCCCCGCATGCAGGTGTGACACAGTTTTAGATCACGGCAACAAACCTATAAAAGGCGCCGGAGGAAGAATTGTGTTTTTCAAAACATCGCCCTGTGTATCGCAGTTGCACACCAGAGCCCATATAATGACCACTGCTCGGGACAGGCCTTTTCCTCATCCATTTTCCCACGCAACCCTACGCGCCGTTCACCGTCAGGCACAAACACATGTGCCATGCTATATCCAGTGCATTACAACAGCTCTGCTCGAAAAAAATAAATAAATTGACATCGACGAGGCTCCCGTTGCCCTCTGGGCCCCCACGTTTAACTGACGGAGTCCTGGGGTCGCAGATTGTGCTTTTGACCGTCAAGGATAGCTCCATTTCCAGTTGTTCATGTTATGTTTCCACCCCCGCCCCCTCTTTATCGACTCTGGACGACGGGTGGCTATCATGTGACCTGACACAGTAGCACATCTGACACACACAAGCCCATTGTCGAACTAATAATCCCAGCTTTAGTTCGACAATGGAACGGGGGCAAGTCGATATATTGGTATTCCAACTCTTCCTGGCAGGAGGTGCTGTTAACCTTCAACGGCAGAGAGGATGTGAGAAGCAGTGGTTTTTTTATTTAACGTCGAGTGGGTGTATCCTTTTCATCCCTGGGTTGCGGATCGCGCTGCGGGCCAAACACAGAAGGCCCACTGTTGGAAAACAGCTCCACGATGACAGACCCACCAAGAATGCGGCCCTCACCACCAGATGTAATACAGCACCAGAGTTCCCTTATTAAAGGGGTGAAATAATTTCCACCAAAGTGGTTGGCGGTGCTGACAGCTCAGATTAATGCTCTCTGTAAAACAGCCAGAATAACAACTGCCGCATCGTGAAAACCAGTACGTTTGGCTGAGGGACGCCTGCCAGCTCCACAGATTCATGCATATTTGGGTCTGTGAACATCTGCCAGTGCAAATAATTTATGCTGTTCTCTCAGCTAAGGGGCAGCGAATCCCCTCAGAAAACTTTTCCTCCAACTTCGACAGCGAGCCTGCACACGCGCGCGCCCCCCCCCCCCCCCCCCCCCCCCCTGCACACGCGCGCGCCCCCCCCCCCCTCTCCTCCCCTCCCTGGTGTGAAGTGGTGCAGACACACGCTCCAACCACAGGCCGGGGCTGAGCGAGCAGGATCCCGAGGCGTGTGGGAAAGTCCCAGGCACCACTTCAGTCGACCGAGAGCCAACTGTTTCCTGTCCCTCTTCGGGCCCCTCGGGGTGAACGCGTCCTGTCAGGGCCATATCCATAACATCCTCCGTGCCGCAGCACGAACGGAGCCGGGGCCTGGGTGGGATCACCGCCGCAGCTCCCAGACACAGCGCAGATATGTGCACGCGCGCCTCACAGTCAGGGGGGGGTGGTCCACGGAGACGTGAGCGGTGACTATCTCATGTGCGCGGCGCGGAGGTGGATCAGAAACATAGGAGCTCGCCGACGCCGCTGCACTTCCACACGGCTCTGCAGTTGTGTTGCAACACAATGGCATCGGGCGATTAGACATCCGCTGGGAGCCGCATTGAAATTCATGACGCCACCTCCCACAGATGGCGTATTAATCATTAATTGATTCTCTGCCATTTCTGTTTGATCCACAACACAACATTTCCGGGGCTAATTTGGCTCCCCGACGAGCCGCTCAGTGATCACAGCTCGACTATTTATGAGTTCTAACGGGGGAACCTGTGATTTTCCCTCCTTTCCTGCAATGGTAATGACAGGCCGCTCTCTCTTCCGGCCGTCAACAAGCCACATTGAACACGAGGCCAGTTCACGCGCCGTGAGATCATCTCGCAAGATAAAGAACAACCCTCACAATATTTGCGTCATTCCACACCTGACGACTAATTACAACGTATAAAAAAGAAAAGCAGCAGGAAGTAGAAGAAATTATAGAGAGAGTAGCAATTTAATAAATGAACACTTTGCCCGTTTGACTCGCACAGCGAGAGTGTGGGAGATAACCTTATATTAACTGCGCGCGCGCGTGTGTCTGTTTGTTTGCGTGCGCGCGCGCGCGTGTATCAGACGAGGCCAAAAGCTGTCAAGAAACTGTCCTCTCCTCCTCATTACTACCCTCGTCTTCACTCTGCGCTCCCGGTCCAGAGCGCTCTCCTCCTCTCCTCCAGCAAGACTGGCAGGAGGTCAGCGTCAGGCCAATCCTCGGCGGCCCCAGAAGGGAGCCGCTGTCAACAAGCCGCGCGGAGAGTCTGAACACCGAGGGCAACGCCGAGGTCAGGACGAATCACTCAGCCCACAACTGACCAACAGCGCGGCTGGCGGAGAGGTTACTGTCATGGTTCAAGACTCCTAGTGAGATATCACCATTACACCCCTACGAATCCAAAGTAAGCCGCTGTCTGTCCTGTTGAGAAACGAATTAAAACAAAAACAAGCCGTTTGTATTTTGTTAACATGCTGGCAATGCAACGGCATCGTACAGACACACACACACACCAGTTACGTTTCCATACACTCAAAACACACGCAGTTTGTTTTCTTCCTGCAGTATCTACCTGTGTTTAATAATTAAAATGACATGTTTACAGCTGCCTAAACCGGTGGGGGGGGGGGTGATAATGTGTTATGACATTGATTGAAAGGTGTTCATTAAAACACCCTATAGGTCCGCTGGATGCCAGATTTAAGATGTTAGGTGTTGCTAATAAACTGGCAACAGAGAGTAGCTTCTCCCACTGACTTCTCCAATCTCAGCAGCTGATTTATCAGTGAAGCCTGCCCTCTGCTGGTTTAAATATGCTTTGGTTCTAAGTCTAATATGGAAACAGATTTGTAAATATTCTGAAGTGCTCCAATATCTGCTTACAACTACAATTTTGTGTATTGATATATATTCAAAATCGTTTTTTTGTAAAATGTTCAAAAAATTGTCAAAAAATTACTGCGGCATTATGTTTTGCCATAGAAATAGGAATTAAAAACGAATGTATAGCTACAAGAGTTCTACAACAGCAGAAGCCGTGGAAGGCTTGAGTATATCTGAGGCTAAGCTATCCTGGGAACAGGATCAATTCCTCTTGAGAGGTGTCAAAGCATTGATTGAAAGGTGTTCATTAAAACACCCTATAGGTCCGCTGGATGCCAGATTTAAGATGTTAGGTGTTGCTAATAAACTGGCAACAGAGAGTAGCTTCTCCCACTGACTTCTCCAATCTCAGCAGCTGATTTATCAGTGAAGCCTGCCCTCTGCTGGTTTAAATATGCTTTGGTTCTAAGTCTAATATGGAAACAGATTTGTAAATATTCTGAAGTGCTCCAATATCTGCTTACAACTACAATTTTGTGTATTGATATATATTCAAAATCGTTTTTTTGTAAAATGTTCAAAAAATTGTCAAAAAATTACTGCGGCATTATGTTTTGCCATAGAAATAGGAATTAAAAACGAATGTATAGCTACAAGAGTTCTACAACAGCAGAAGCCGTGGAAGGCTTGAGTATATCTGAGGCTAAGCTATCCTGGGAACAGGATCAATTCCTCTTGAGAGGTGTCAAAGGTTAAATAGTACCTTTGCCCTACATTTGCTCTGTGAAGGGGGGGGGTCTCAGAAAGCTAATCTCAGAAAATGTAAATGAACATAGAGACAAAATCTACAGCACAGAGTGATGCGGCCGTACCCAGACACTCAGGCGTGGATCAAAGTGGAGGAGAGGAGAAACACGGGGGGGGGGATGAAAGAGGTACACATTAAGCTGTTTACCAAGTTGACATGAAAAGGTGATTTAGCTCAGGGTTCATCCTAATGAGGGAGACGTGGGGTTATCTGTTTAGATATTCAGCGCTGTCAGTTCACAGCCCATTACATGCCTGCTCCACATCAAAAGAAAAACTCCACTTTCTGCAGAGGTGATGTCTCATAATAGTCCCGTAGATTAACATTTAACTATTTCATTAGCAGGCCCACTTGCACTCGGGTGTTAGGTGGAAGAGGTGAGGTTTCAACACTCTTCTCACCCAGGGCTGTGTGTTGTCATGGGGAACCAGTGTCTTCATTTCTAACCCGGCGGCCTTAACCTCCACTATGTGTCATAATATAAATTTGCCGACTCAAGATTTTTCGTTTTTATTCTACAACATTTCTCTAATCTTTGTGTGATTTTTCCTGTGAATAAGTGATGTGTTCTACTGAATTCAAATTTTAAAAAAGGGGGAAAAAAAAGACTATTTGAACTAGACTTATAGTAGGGGACATATGCAAGTGGACGTCACAAGGTAAAAAGAAGGCCTGCCAACAAAAACGTATGTAAAATCTAATACGCCAAGTGACTAATAATGGCAGCTGTCGGATAGAGTTGTTCCTAAAATGTAGCTGAAGAGCAGAAAACGCAGAGCGTTCAAATGGTGCTTAAGTCTGGCACTTGAGTGTATTAGCTTTGCACCGGGGTGCGGGTTATGTTTCAGTTGAGAGGAAAGCTCGTCCCGCACATGGCAAACCCAGAGTGCAAATTGACTAAAGGCCCCAACATGCTCCGAAGCCCTCCGCAGTTCCTTACGTCTCCCACTGAGTTGGGATCCTGTGCACAAAACCACCACTATGCAGCATTGAAAACAGATGGATCAAACAGGCCTTCCCCCTTTATTTGGACTGCTCGGCGTTATTGGAAAGAATTTCAGGAAGAATGACCAAATCTGGCTACTTTTCAGAAAAAACAAACGGACACAGATGTAGTTTTTCCATTTTACAGGCTGTTTATGTCTCGCAAATTCCTTCTCCAGAAGAGCGGGGTATGTTCTTTCATGTTTTAATAGCTCCGAGTGACCGCAGCCCTTTGTGGCGAATGCACTTTTCCAATACTAATGACATACAGTCACACAAGGCTCTTGGCAGTGGCGTGCTACTGAGGCTGCGTGCCCACTGTGTAATTAGTCTACCACTAACTCCTAGTCTGGGGAAACATTCGCAACCAGATTAAACACTGACGGTTTTCCACCTCAGAGAGCCCCGAAGCAGATGGATACACTCCGGAGGAGTCAAAGAGCGCACAAATGGCTTTCATCAGTCAGTTAAACTGATAACATTTGTTATTTGTTGTTTGGGGGGGGGGGGGGTTTCTCAGCGGGCCCAGCAGGAGTTTATGGTCGGAGGAGAGCTGGAAGACCGAGAAGGATTGTATGACAATCTTTTTTTATTGGCGTTACATGTCCCCAGTAACCTAATCCCTCCCTGGGGTCAATGTCTCTCATGTGCTTCTGTTGGAGGACAAAAAAATGACTCGGGGAATCAAATCAAAGGAGCCAACAGGGTCAGTGACAACAATGAAAAACTTCCCAGCACCTCACAGAAAAACCAACGCACAACTGCTACGGCTTTATCTTTTTCCTGTGCAATACTGCCACCTCGTGGCCCCTAATCAACACTACACTAAATCAAACCTTTTTTTTCCAGCCTTGGAGAAGGTAACGGGATCTTATAGTTGCTGTTATTTTTTAATAATATCAATTTATAAAATGACAATATAAAAGAGATACCTTGCAGTGACGAACCTTTTAAAGCACTTTTACCGCTCGCTCACTCACTCGAAGTATTTTTTTTTCGTTTTAATGCTATCGCCATTTGAAAACAGTTGAAAATGAAATCAAAGGAATCCGATTTTATAAGCTGATCATATCTTTTGTATCGCTATACTTGAAGCTATGATTCATATCAGACATGAAGTGGAGTAAACTTTCAAATTATTTAAATGATTGTTTAGGCCTATAACATAATAAAGAGGAAAGCTAATTTCCTCAAATATATAAAACAAAGCCACATAGAGATTTTTTTTATTTTTTATATTCCCATTAAATTCTATCCTCCCCAAAGGGCAATGAGCAGAGGACATTTCTGATGTCTCATCACGTTCCAGCAGACCTGTCTGAAGTGTGTCTTTTAGCTGGCAGATGATGAAAAAGTGGGGAGGAAAAAACCTGCTGAAACCATCGCCCGGGCTCAAACCAGTCTCAACAGCGCGAGCCTCTCCCATCATTTATCGTGAGCGAGAGGCTCGGTCACTGGGGTCAAATAAAAAGCCGTCACACAGGCGGAAGGCCTCTGCCTGACCCAGCCTCAAACGCTGAGTGTACAGTGTTAAACGCAGCAGTAAACGGAGCCAGAGAAAGGCCCCGGGGTGCCTCCCTGAACGGATCTGCAGGGAAGTCCTGTGTGTGTCAGTCTTTGTGATGGGCTGTTAAAAGCTATGTGATCTGTGCGCACACTCCGGCAAAAAAAAAAAAGGGGCATATGGTCCTGGTTAGGGCTGGGGGACGTTGGATTAAAGAAATTCCTCTCGAAGCGGTCAGGCTCGCTCTTGCCATAACAACTGTGAGCAGCTGACACCGATGAAACCACAAATCAGCCTGAAACTAATATTTAGCTTCTCTTTTTCATGTCAAGTGAGCCGCAAAAGTGGAAGAGACGCCAGCTGGAGGGGAGTCCGCTGAGCACATTGTGGTGCGGAGAGGTGAGAGGAGGAGGAAGGTGCTCCGGCCTGGTTTTAATAACCTATTATGTTTCTTTCCTCAAACAAAATTCTGCAACACATGCTTTCCATCACTGAGATGTTTTTTCCCCCGCACCAGGCACCTGGTTTCAACCATCAGAGCAGGAAAATCATTTCAGCCAATATGAGAGGAAAACGGCTCACACCCCAGAGACTGATCACATTCACCAATTTGCTAGAAATTCTTTTTAAGTGTGTGTGTGTGTGTGTGTGTGTGGGGTGGAGGGGGCACGCTGCAGAGCCCCAGCAGAGGCCCCGACACTGTATCGTGCAAATGTCAAAAATGAAAACCACATGTCTAATTCGTACGTAAGCCATAAATTATGGTTCATATTTTTGAAAGGATGGAATCTTGGCTTTAGTCTCTGAGCCACAACAGACAAACGTTTGCGTTCTGATACAACTGAAACATCCAAGTTATCAAACAAAAAAACAAAAAAAAAACAGGAGAGCATCGGCAGATATTTCGGATAAAAGAACCCAATACCTGTTAATCCCTGCAGAGCCATAAGAAGGAGGACGAAGACCAGGGCAGGGCCGTAGGAACCAAACAATGGAGGCACAACAGCTCAACTGAAATGTAGAAATTTAGGACAAATATTAGAATAAATAAGAACAATGAAATCAAAAGTAATACACTGCCTCTCTTTGATTCCTGGAGAAAAAAAATACAATGACTACAATCACACCCAAGCACACAACACAAGCCACACATTTAATGAATGAGGTCACCGTTTAAACACCATGGCCATTATAGAATCCTGAAGTATGAAACATCTAGGTGGTGTTTTGAATTCAAAACATCATCAGGCTATGTATAAAAAAAAATGTAACAGGGGTTTCTCAGGAGGCGTTTATCTTTGAAATATCGGACGGCAGATCTATCCAGGGCATTATGGCCAGAGCGTATAAATATAATATACCATATTGTCATTTTGTTTATACAGCAGCCTCCACTCAACAGAAAAAGAGAGAGATAGTGTGTGCAGAAATAAGTGTTACCACCACCAACAACAACAGCAAACATGTAGTATATTAATATTTGCAGTAAGTCAGCAAGTCTGGAGCAGAACTTGCCCGGCCGTAGGCTTTTGAACGGCCCCCCCTGTTAGGATGACGAAATACAATTTTTTATATACAGTATCTACATAGTGACTGTAAATAATAAATGGGCAGGAGTGTTTTATTATGTATTGAGGATGTCTCCATTGTTTTTTTGTCCCATCAATAAACAGCAGATACTATTACTACATACCATATTATTTGTACATAAAGTTTAATAAACATAAGTACATAAACATTTAATTGGCCTCAACCACATTTTGCAATTTAATACAGAAAGAAATTTGAATATGAATCTAATCCTCCTCAGATTTGAATTGGGTTTTAAATAGTTATTGGACATTTGGAAATATGATCCACAATTATCTCACAAGTGTTTTTGTTTTTGTGTTTAGAATTGAATTCCCCTCCCCCCCTTAAAAAAAAAAAAAAAAAACTCAATCATTTTTGCAAAAAGCAAGTAGGAATTAAGTCATTGACATTTTTAGTTACTGCAGCATATTTGGCACATATTTGTGTTTAATATTAACCATATCCTCCTTGATAAATGCGTTTAAGGTTGAAACTTTGTTCCGTTTAAATGATGATATCGTCATAAATCTAGTCCAGAGCACATAAGCCAAAACAATTCCCGACACAACTTAGGACAACCGAATGACATCAGTAATAAGAGTAGCAAGAATTTAGCAAGCGAAACCGCAGTACAGAGTGAGTGACTTTTATTAGAAAATGATGACAGCCTACAAGACAAATTTAGCCAGCATATGAACAGGAAACGAAATAAAAATCATGATGAAATTCCTTTTTTTTTTTTCTCTCCGAGAGATCGCGGGAAAACAAGTGTCACAGAAACTTAAAGGTGGTACTGAAAAAGCGCACTCAGCCCGCTTTCCACTTGTCCAGGGAGTAATGTAAAACCTTGTTCTGATCCCGCCTCATTAAAACGACAGCTCTCGCACAGTCCGTTCCCCAAAGGCTGTTTGTGGAAATCACATCCTCTTGAATGTCGTCTCCACACTTACGACAAACCAACGGCTCCTACGTTTTTAAAAAAAAAAAATCCTTAAACTGCCTTGCGGTGGTACTCTGGAGGGGCAACTTCATAGTCACTTGCATTGAATAGCGTCGCAGAGTTCTTTACAAGATACCTAGAACGGAGTAACATTTTACTCATTTCAGCAGTCGAGGAATGAATTGAGAGTTTGTTTTTTGTTTTGTTTTTTTTATCGTTCAAACCCTTGGTGAGGTGTTCAAATACTCACTTGAGGAAGTCTTGTAGATAACTGAGCAGGAGTGCGAGGCTCTTCTCGTCCAGCGGAGTGTATGCCAGCATGGATCCAATTCTCACTTTCAAAACCAAACAAAGAGTTTTACGTACAGCCACCAACTTCGACTCATTTATGAGACATATACACACACACATATATATACAGTATATATATATATTTTTTTTTTATTATTGTTTTTGGTCACTCTACTGGTCCAATTGCATAAGGCATCACAGGAGGGCTAAGTTAATGGGTTTTTTTTCCCCCCACCGATGCAGTTAAGGGAGGCTACAGCAACTCTTTTCAATGCACAAGAAAATAATAAAATAGCCATGAAGGAAGCAATTATGCTGGCTTAGATTGTACACCCTTTAAATTGTTGTCAAAGCCAGAGGTACGTTTTTCAAATATCATGAGATCTATATGAGTTTAATAACTCAAAAACGTGAGAGATTGATTTGTTTTTAAGGTGCGCGGTTGTATGCGCTCAACACTGAAGCTAAAGTTTAGTGTCAAGTTGGTGCTTTTGAAATCTGTGACTGGGGTTGGGCAACAGCCTCCGACCAATTTATCTTGCATCAACCGCGGAATACGTCGGGTTGAAAATCCGTTTGAAACCGAGTGCACACAAACCACGACAGCAAATACTTAATATAGAATCTAGAAAGTGGGATTTACTATGCACTGGCACGACTATCCCTAAATAATGCCACATTGAAGCTGACCATGTTTATAATAACGCAGGAGTGCGGTGTGCGGCGCAAGTGTTCAAGTACCAAAGAGTCTAAGTAGATGAGGTGCCCCGTAGATCTGAGAGATGGATGTATCTGGGTGGTTTGCCAGGATGTCCGCGTACTGTGGCCTCTCAAATTTGTAGAGAAGTTGCGTCCCCAGCATCACATTGAAATACTCCCGGATGCCGGCCACCACCTCGTTCACGGCAAACTCCCTGTGCGGCGGCGGGAAAAATCCGTTACCTCTTTATCACGCACACCACTCGAGAGAAGCAGAGAAGTAAGTAAGTCGTGTTTTGGACACGAAGCAAAGGGTATTTTTACTTGCTGTCTGAGTTTCCTCTTAATTTCTTGTAGTTTGCATAATCTTCGAGCACTGCGTCAACTGTTTTTTTGGCGGGCAGGTGGAAAAGCTGGAGACAAACCAAAAAGACAAAAAAAAAAAACACGTTCATGAATCAAATGCAGTGAACGCCGGTAAACTTAAAACAAAAACATGAAGTCACCGTTTACTTAACCTGTTTCTGCCTCGTAATCAGGTCCCAGTCATCCACAAGCCACGGTTTTAACTCCTCGGGAATTTTTACTTTAACCTCAACTCGGTTAATAAAGGTCTCCTCCTGAACACACAGGAACAGAATTAGGAAATGAGCCCAGAGAAGAAGCTTTTCTAACCAAAGGCTCGTTTCATCCAGCCCACAGCTGCAACTACATTGTTAAACATATTACTCCGATACTTTCCCTGTGGCAACAAGCAGCTTATTGGATTTGTGAACTTACACTTTCAACAGTCGGGTCAACGCGTGCCCTTTTCTTTCGCGGAGGATGGGTTGGGTCTCCTCCTGAACTTGTCCCTTCTCCTGCTCCAGGAGCTATACAGACACAATTAATTAAAAAAAAAATACTGCGAGGTGATATTTTTGAGGCGTTTGTGTGTTGCATTAAGACATTGTCAATTCCGTAAACGCAGAGCTCTGTGTACGTACTCTTCAGTTTGTTCTTTTTGGTTTTCCTGCGGGAGACAAAGCATTTCAAGATATTCAAATAGTCATTCAGAAATAAATTCACATGTATAATACATCACAGAAGATGACGCGTCTTTTAACTTTGACTCACACTTCATTTTTCTGCGGAGGAGGAGGTAACTTCTTATTCGGCGCAGCACCCCTCATTCTTCCGTCTACATAATGGTCTCTGAATGAATGAAACAAAAAAGTCAGCTACTATATAATGTATTTGCGAGTACAAATGTGTTAGAAAGAAGGCCCTCTCTGCTCAACATTGAAAACATATATAAATGTTGCTTTAAAATGAGATCGACATGTTTGGTCTTCACTGGCTTTATGGACTTTATGGAAAAAGAGACTTACTGATTGGCCCTCTGAAGCTCTTTCTGTTTCTGCAGATTACTGTCCACATACTTTAGGACTCTGCTTTCAGGAACCCATTCGTCCCAGCTGCAGGAGAAAACACACACACACACAAAAAAAAAGAAATTAAGCCCTTGTGAATGTTTTACTCCACCAATGTTAAAGACTTGGTTAATCTGAACCAGGAACTTACTTCTTATTCCAACCACTGTAATGAATAAAGTATTTGATTTGTTTCTCCTTGATGTTTATCTTAACACACTGCAAAGAAACATGATGCACCGTCAACACAACGTTATCAGAGACACAGAAGAGATAGAATGAGAGACAGTTTAACATTGTTGACCTACCTTAGCTTCGTAGAGCAATGGCCCATGAAAACACAGCACTCTTTCACCTGGAAACAGAGGTGGTCAATTAAAATCAGCACGATTTGAGTTGAAGTATTTAAAATATACATGGTGTAATCAGCTAACAGAGTTGCAAACACACATGGCAGGCCATGACGTGATTTGTGTAGCCTGAACAGGAATAATTCATTTATTAGGAATACTTAACGATCCTAAATGTCTGGAATATCATAGCCAATACCAAATAACCAACACCAATCGAATTACATACAAAACTTATAGTGTGTTTTATCCAACAGGTTAGATCAGCGAGATCAACGTCGTATTAACTTCAATTAAAAGAGAGTCTCGGTTAAATTCAGTTTTACAATTGAGATTCGACTTGGGGTATGAAGGGGAAGCCGGTTTTAAATGTTTGAGTTTACCGTTTTAACAAACTGAACATTTGGTTGACGAATGTAACCAATGTTTTTGAAAAACATAGGAAGTGCTCACTTTTCTGAAGCTGTAGAACAGTTCTTGGCCACACAGAGACCAACACAACATTCGCAGTACACAGCCAGAATTAAGCATAAATGTGAGCGCAGCGGTTTTCTATGGTTGACAGAAATGAAGCAGTGTCGGTCACACGCCACATGAATGAAACTCCTTCTCTAAGCTAAGTACTACCATCGTTACCGAAACAAACATAAATTGGACGGCGTTACCCTGTTTAATGAAGAGTTTAATTTCCTACGTTACTAAAGTGACTGATAAACACGGCAAGGACGTGTTTCGTGTCCGTGACAACAACAATGAAAGCTAGCCGCGCTAGCTGCTAGGAGGCGCGGCAGTGTGTGCTAGCATCTAGCTAACATTAGCACCGGCCGCGGCGCTAAACGACATGGCGGAGCTCTGAGGAGGGAACACGCACAGCTCGTTACCTTCTTGAAATTTAGGTTTCGGGTCCTGTTTTGGCGCCATTCACGGATTAAACTATCAAAATAGGGAAAAAATTGCAAGCTCCCATTCCAGTCTGAAACGGTGCCGCTCTCTAAAAACGTCATGACCGACGCGCTGACGCAGTAAGAGAGGGACCAAAAGGAAGCATGTCGAAATATAAGGGATGACTTCAAAATAAAAGACTTTTCTTCTTCTTGCTTCTTTATTTGCGGTTGGCAAACAACACTGTGGTGCATTACCGCCACCACTTGGTCTGGAGTGTGGATCTGAATTCTAAATATTTTTTTTTGCGGTCACTAATAATAAAAAAAAGAAAACGAAATAAAATGTGAACTATATAACATTTTATAAATGGATTAAGTCAAAAATAACATCAGAATCCTTACGTTGTTGTAAAGACATGGTATACTATTTGGAGTGAAAATAATCCAATTTCACTGGAGATTTTGAAAAAAACATTCACAAGTACCTTAAAAAAGCAACTTTCTCGTGTGAAGCAATTTTTCTGTCTCTCCATTCTTGTAAGCTGTGTTGGAACCATGCAGAAAATGATTAGAAGTGGTTGTTACTCAAAAAAAATATAAATTAAAGAAATGTTTCAATAACCACATTATCAATGCTGAGTGTAACTGTGAATTGTTAACCCACATTTTCAATAATACCCTCAACGTTATGTCTGAAGAGCAAGCTAATGTCCTGCTCCTGAGGCTGTTCCTTAAATTAAAATATAAAACAAAGTTAAAAATACATTAACAGGTAAAACACATCACAGAAGAAGACATGTCGTATAACAAATAACTTTTGACTTGCACTTAATTTTCTGTGGTCGAGCGGGTCTTCGTATTCGGCACAGCACCCCCTCTTCCTTTTACATAATGGTCTATAATATATTAGGGTCTCCCCAATATATACAGTCAATGATTTGAACTGGTTTTTACTCAAAACCCAAGCCGCCAGCTGCTGCATTGAAGTGTTTAAAGGTGTGATTACCTTTAGGATTCAGCGACAGAATTAAAATGTAATCTTAAAGCACCCCATAACAGAAGAGTACATGCAGTTGAATCAGGGCTGCCCTCAGACCAACTACAAAAATGCACTTTCTTATATGGGTTTAATTCTTACAAATATCAAACAGCAAAGTAGACCTTGTAGCGGTTCAAAATGATCAAAGCCTCTAATGAGTTATTGACATCATCTGATAATAAAATAGAAAGAAACAAAAAATGTTACAATGCATGTCAAGCAACAGTGACATCTTTAAATAGCATTAATTATATAATTACAAAAGAAATATCACATACAATGACAGCAATGCATATCCACGAATCCCACAAATGCTGCAAATATATATGATAATAAATAATTCTAATTGTAAGCACGAGTAAAGAAAAATAAAGAGAGAGGGTGCGTCCATAATAACTTCAATGGTTTTAACTTCTGGGCCAAAATGCATGTTGTGATACACTCGGAGACTAAGCTATCAGTCATCCTAAAGGCTGTTTTAAATACACTAAACAACAAAATATGGGGCAATGTGTCCTATGGACTCAGTGTAGCGTTCAAACAGGTGAGCTTTCAGGTCATTTGCAGAGACATGCAACGTTGAAACCTACTCGCGTGGTTTTAATGCAATTGTGTATTCTTCACTACTCTACACAATCTTAAAGTAAAACAGCAAGTGCTAAAATTAAACTAAAGATATCATGAAATGTCAATGACCCACTTGCACTCAATGAACATCTATTAAGCCTTTCAATTAAATAAATACTTCAAGAAGACCAGAAACTAGCCTCGTCTTAAAACTGGAACAGTAATATGCTGCGATCCACTGGCCACTTCACTGTAGTATTCGGTGTTTATTCTAACTGTAATATGTTTAATAAAACAGCTGTACTTTCAAACAAATACACAATACTGCAAATCTGTATAAAGGTCCAAATGTGTCACATGACAAAATAAGGCTGCTTGCTGGACTAGTGCCATTCATTCACACAATGAAAAAAAGCTGGTCTTAAAATACTGACTACCTCCCAATTTATATATATATATTTAGATAGTCTAAAGTCTATTAAAACGTTCATATTGGATTCGCCTGAAAGAAACAAAACAGAAAAGAGTGCAGAGATATGACAAGAGAAGGATGTAGCATTTTGCAAATTCTAGTGGCAACAGTTCCTAGAGGCATAGGGAATGCTTCTTTAAAAAACAGCATACATCCGACATAACTTACATCATAAATAATTCCTTAAAATAATATGACCACAGCATGAATGTCTTGGAGAAACATCAACAGTGATGGCATTAATGGCCAGATCTTTCGGTCCTTTGAAAATTCTTTCAAAGCACTTGTGAAAGAAACGACGCCATTTGAAAAATAGACAAAAGTGTCCCACAATTTCCTGTGTTGCTGTGACTTGCCTTTTGTACATGTAGAACAATGCCCATTTCCTTTATATTCTAAATATCACGCTCCATAAGGTGTCACCTTATTGGTTTCTGTGCATGTAACATACTGAAATAATGCCATCGACATGGAATATTGAAACAAAACTGTAAAAACCAGGTACAAAAGCTACAATATAATCAAAGGACCACATGAAGAGGTGTGAAAAAGTCTTCAGTATTCACAGAAAAATATCAACTGAAGTAACTCACTGGACAAGTGTCCTAAGTTTATGTACATATGATAAGTAAAATTGAAAATAGATTTTCCTCTCTGTACATAGGACTGTATTCTTTCATCCTCCTCTTCCGTATTTACAAAGAACTCCCCCGTTCTTGAGGTCACCCCTTTGTCTTTCAGTTCTGTGCGGGTCTAATCAAGGGAGATAACGTCAGTTATGGAGCCGTAAATGGCCGCGGCCGCCGCAGCTTCCACCGAGGACCTCGACAATCCCGAGATGGTGTGGCTGTCCCTGTCCCTGTCCCGCTCTCTGTCTTTGTCGCGGTCCCGCAGGCTGCTGGACGACACCAAGCTGCTGGTGCTGCCACTGTTGCTGCCGCCGTTGGTGGCCGCCAGCGTGCTGCCCCCGGGCGTGCCCGGCGGCTCCCGTAACATCTGGGAGGAGCCGTAGGGCAGGAAGCGGTTGAGCAGCAGCTCGTGGTCCTCGGACGCCGACGCGGCCGCTGCGGCGGCCATCACCATGTTGTAATGCTGAGAGGACAGGGGGACAAAAAGTGACAGTTTTCTGACAACCGAGCTTATGATGAACTATGAGGCAGACAATGCATTCAAGATTGGGGAACACCTAATGCAGAAGAAGAAGGGCATTTGAAGTATCGTGATACTGGCCATGTGACGGTAATGCACCGAAAGTTATCAGCCATCCAACACGGGACAATAACAATGGTAGAAAGTCCCAAGTAGCCAAGATAGGGGAGAGGAAAAAAAGCGAAATCAAACTCAGGGTTCTGGAGTATTTCACGAGAATTTTAAAATGACCCCTGGAGTCGTAAGTTAGAGGTGATGAACTCAGAGAACCCCCCCCCCCCCCGTCTGTCTGTCAGAGGTACTCATTAAAGCAAAAGCACGCTCTTCAGAATGCACCTCGTTTGACGCTTAATTAGGTTTGCTTTAAACACCAAAACAATTAAATACCAATCACCTACAGCAAAAATGGATAAACAAAGCTAATTGCATTGTTGCTAGAATAAGGGTAGTAGTTTGGACACAACAATGTCACCTACAAAAGCCCTGATAGCATCTTTGGAAGACCTGAAATATTTGCCAATGAAATACTGTATCTCGAGAGGAAAATATTCAAATTAGAAGCAGCTTTATTAGTCCCTCACAAACATGCACATGCAGCACACACACACAAGCTGGGGGAAATTTGCTCTCTGCATTTATCCCATCCGTGGCAAGAGGCCACAGAGCAATGGACCACTAAACGGCGTCCGGGGAGCAGATGTTGGGGGGATAAGTGCCTTGCTGAACGGGGGGGGGGGGGGGGAATTGACTTGCTCAACGGCATTAGAGGTAGAGTCTCTTATTTTGTTAGTGGGGGTGGGGGTTCCATCCATCTTTCCAGGAGTCCACCTTGACTGGGCCTTGAGCTAGCCGCCCTCTGGTCCGATTAGTCCCCCACAAACATGCACATGCAGAACAACACACACAAGCTGGGGGAAATGTGCGCTCTGCATTTATCCCGTCCGTGGCAACAGGCCACAGAGCAGTGGACAACTGACTAGCGTCCGGGGAGCAGATGTTGGGGGTGTAAGTGACTTGCTCAACGGCATTAGAGGTAGAGTCTCTTATTTTGTTAGTGGGGGGTTTCCGTCCATCCTTCCAGGAGAGTCCGCCTTGACTGGGCCTTGAGCTGGCCGCCCTCTGGTCCGATGCGTGTCTCCTTTGCCACTACTCCACCTCTCCACCCAGTTAAGGAATTATTAACAACACTTAAAAGAACATTGACTACTGAGGTTCTAAAACTTTGCAAAGTAAACGTACCTGATTGTCGCCTTGGAGGAAGGAGAAGAAATTCAGATCTGCAGGAAAGAAGAAGACTCCATTCACTCAATTCAGAATATACACTTATGATATTTGTGGTTACCAACTGGCCAAAATAACATGCAGGTGTGACTATTGCATTAAAGACAATCTGGTCTACCTGGCAGGTCACTGGTTGTGTGATAATAGTGGCGGTAGTCCTGGATAAGAGGTGGAGGAGGAGGAATGTAGCTGGTCTCCACCGAGGGCATGCTGGGAGCTCTGCTCACAGGCGAGGCCTGGTTGTGCAGGTTCAGTACTCTGGGAGGAAACAACACGCGTCCGATTGATGATAAGAGCTGTAAGTCAACCGTCAATGTTTGGGGTATGGAGACTCACCCCTTGTTTGCAGGTGGAGAGACAGGCGACATTGCGGGACAGGCCCTTTTAGGAGGAGGCTCATCATCCAGTTCCTCGTCTGAGGAGCTATCCAGTGTCAGGTCAATCACATCAATCTTCTTGCTGTCATTGGAAGATCCCCTTTTTGGCTCATGCGAATCTGTTCGAGACGAATCTAAAAAGAGCATTCCAAAGTTCCTCTCTGCTGCCACTGATTACAATCGCCAGCACACTTAAAAAAGAAAAGAAAAAATGGTGCACTACATACCGCTGTCAACGCCGTTGTATGAAGACGACACTTCCTGCACCTCTTTCTTTGACCTCATGGGGGACCAGTTTCCATCTTCTTCGAACTGGATTTCATCACAGTCCGAGCAGCTATTCAAGATTTCCATAAACAACCTGCAACAACAGTACGCCATTTCAATGGAATTTGGCATCTACTTCCTTTTTTTTTTGATTACACTAAGTCGCTGTTCAGATGTGGTATCAACATCGATCTCAGATGATCTGACCACAAATGTAAAGGCATTCAGCCCTGGAATTAGAATGTGTGTGCCCCCCCCCGCATGTGTTTCTAGTGACTATTTCCTGCTTGATCCTACTTTCTGGCTCTAAAGACAAATAATCAAGTGTAATGCCAGGAATGTATATATCATTCACAGAAATCTCAGCACGGTTAGAGTTTTTGTCAAAAGTCAGTGCTCACCCATCAATAATGAGGTGCTCATATGGCGCCTTCTTATCGCAGACAGGACACACCCAGGTTGGCTTCTTCTCATTCATTTGGATATAAAGAGTAGCATCGAAACACTGAAGGTGGGAGCATGTCATCGCTCTGCAGGGGATCGTCAGCCGCATCTTCCCCAGCTTTATTAAAAAAAACACAAAAAAAAAACACATACAAGATGCATGTCACTGCTGAAGCTGCATAGAATACCACTGACTGTGATGACATATCACAGAAGCATCATCATATTCACCTTTGCCTTTGCACAATAAGATACAGCTTTAGACCGATAAGTGCAAAGCTACAGGCAGTTTTTTTATTAATGGCTAATGAGAAAGGTATTTACAGGACAGAGGAGGGAGACTCGTAGACTAGTGGTGGCGATCTCGCTCTCTGGATCAGCAGTCAGCTTCTCTTTGACTGTAACAAAGAATAAAAATAAACATGGTTTTATAAAAACAAGAAGTTTGTGGTATGCCAAGTTATGTTTTTAGACACCCTCAGTCCCCAGGAAAAGAGACATTCTTTGGCAACCACAACACTTTTGGGACTATCACATTTATCTGAAATAGTAAGATTTCCCCTGGGATTTAAAAAATAAATAAAAATGAGGTCAACAAAAGAAAGAGAAGAGTAACATTTCAAGGAACCAAAGGCTTAATGATCTCTGATGGACAGACATGCTGATCACTTGAACAATGGATGTTAAGAGAAAGCAAAGTATATACGTTTCGAGAACAAAACCAGGTGGTGACTTACTCAGAGCTCTTGAGTGGTCAGGGTTCCTAATTCCTTTGGCCCGTAGCCTTTGCAACAATACTGCAGAGCACTGTTGTCGTACCAAATAAACAGCCATGGAAAAACTCTGTGGACAAAAGGAATAATAAAAATTAGTCAGAAGGTTATGCTGAGGCGACGAATACCCTCCTCAAGGATTCAGTGGAAAATGTTTGCGCCATAACAATTGTTAAATAACACTTTGCCAATATTATAGATATAGACGCTCTTACCCGCCCAATTTCGGAAGTCCACGAAGCCACGATTGTATTGGGGACTGTGGTGGACAGTCGGACAAGAGAGGTTATGTTAATCGGACGACTGGGTCTTTTTGGTTCAACTCCATTTTTGGTGGGAGGAAGATATCCCTGCAGAGGAAACATCAATGATCAGTGACTGTCTGTCCGCGTAACGGAGGTCTCAATAAGCAGACCGACTACAACCGACTGCCTGGACTCACCGGGAGATTACAGGCTTTGCCGTTCACCTTCACACACAGATTAGAGGGGAAGTGGTCCTCCTGGGGACAGCTTATTTCCGATAAACAAAATCTGAAAATGAGAAAAATAGATAACGTAGGCGATTGGTTTAAATGCTGGTGGACCAATACCTTGAGTTACGCGTTTCTAATGCCACTCTCACAACAAGGTTGGCTTGCTTGCTTGCTTATTTTACCATTTATAGAACAGACATCTCCATCAATGATATAGGAGAGCACATCTTAAAAGGATGGCATACAGAATGTATAACGCAAAGTAATGAAATATAATATATATATAATGAAAATATAATGAAAAGTATAATGCCAAAGTATGCTTCTTGTGCTGGAAGGTTTACCTGAGGTCCTGGAGGCAGTTATACTTTTAAAAAATGTGGTCGTAAGCCATCAGAGTACTACTACTGGAATTAAAGAAACACATTTTTTTCATTTTGGTGAAAGAAATGCTAATGCTACCAAGACTTTATCAAGAAGGTGTTTGACTTATATTTGCTGAAATTGTTATTGTTCATTTTCGTTTAACTGTGTTTAACAACACAAATGTCTCCTACATACTTAATAGCACAGTTCAAAAAGGGTTGCCTTGGTGAATGTGATTTTTGGATTTATTTATCGTCGCTTCTCACAAAAAATCTGTTTAAGGTAAAACTGTATTTCTTCTAACTTACTAACTTGAAGTCTATATGTAGCTAAGACTCTGCTCAGACCTGGTATTAACATATGTGCTGACAGATCTGAGGCTCACAAGTGAACAGGGCTACAGCTGCAAATCTAAATGTCCGGATGCATCTAGATATCTGGAGATTTGATAAGTCAGACCACACTCGGAAGTGGTCTGGGACTCATGTGGCAACATTCTGTTAGCCGTGTAGGTGTAAATTTGAAACAGGCCACATGGGTGGACCGCCTACTCAGCAGATGTCCTCTGACTCCCCACAGTTTCACAATGAATCAAAGAATGCTACATTTCTCGGTGAACATACTTTGATTTGACCACTATGTTATCTGAGAAGGACAGACTAATTTATGTTGAATTTTAAGTACAAATCCTATTCCATGGCAGAGCTATATGCGGTATAATTATTCACTCAGCCCTTCCTGACTCTGCTCTCTCTCGCTTGCTCATGCAACAAAATGACACTCAACACATCTGTCAGACTGCCTAAAATGAACATAATTTGGTCTTAATGGCCAAAAATGTCATCTATTTGCATAGGAGACACATTCGGGATGCATTTGATGTCGTTTGTGATAAGATGTTCTTAGAGCTGTCCAGTAGCGCTCAGATTTCTCAGGACAGATGTTTCTATCAAGTCTGATTCGGGACTACCTTTTAAAACAAGACAATGGTTAAAAGGTAGAAATGTTCAAATGACATGTATGTTTGCTTCTAAAAAAAATATAAAAACGAATTCATTATTTTGATTAAAATAGAAAGGTTCATGCTTCGGAAGAAAAACATACCTTAACTGGACTTGAACAGCAAAGTCGCATTTGGTCCCAGATATATCCCTAAAGAATATTTTTAAAAAAATCACGTCAGAGTGGCCAGAGCAGATAAATAACAATATTTAATAGCAGCTCATGTTTCTTTGATTGCCGACTGTGTCGGATAACAAATCCTGTGAACAGTGAATTGTTAAATGGTTTGTTAATAACAATGGTTCGACTGTATTATCTGTTGCTCTGACCTCCTTTGAAGCCGAGGATAGTTAGCAAATCAACATTCTCACTTACATGGAGCTGCTGATCTGTTGCACTTGCTGTGGTGTTAATGCGAAGGCATAACATGATTCCTGGAACCGTTGACCGTTGTCCGAGGCTATTATTAAAAATGAATCAGAAACATAACATGCCAGTCAAGATGGTAAATACATCAAAACCTCATTGTCAGATAACTGGTCACACTGCTCCATCAGCATGCAAATGAGACATGTTTTCACTGGACACAAAGTTGCACGACAGGTGTGGGACTCACCCAGGCTGGTTGGCTTAATGAGCTCATCCAGCACGTCGTAGAATGGCAGTCTCTGGAGTTTGACATCAGGGTGTACTGGGTGCAGGGCGGAAGGGAGGTGAGGCAGACTCAGCTCATGTTTAGGCCCAAGTAAAGCAACAGGCAGCAGAGGCGACGGAGAACCGTGGCTTTCAAATCCCAGCTGGGCGAGGCCAGCGGGCAGACTCGAGGCAGAAGGAACACCCGGCATGGCTAGGTCCACCGGCGAAACCATTTTGGTTGGGAAGCGTCGTCTGTAGAGCTCTTTGATCTTCATCTGCACCGCGGGACTGCAGCCGGCCTTGAGTAGGTGGAGCGATTTGGTCAAAAGTTCGTGTTTACGTCCGTGCTTATTCCGTCCTGCGTATCCCAATAACACCTGGAGCTCCGAAACTCTAAGGCTCATAATCATTTGCTGGGGGAGAAAAAAATGTATATTATACACAGGTTTTCCTGATCTGATGTGGAGAAACACATTTTCGTATATCTCATATTGACATGAAACCTTATTGTAAAAAAATATATAAGCGAAGGTTGTCTGATTGATATCCTTCACCCATTTTGCAAAATGCCCAAACATAGCCCAAATATTTATCTCTAAAATATGCTTTGAGCAGAGAGAATAACCGCGTGCTATTATAAATACTATCTATTTACACCACCGCGGGATTCGATGTCACTTTTCAAAGAAACCCTACCTGCTACACGTTACAAGCTACGGGGTGGGAGGCAGAGCCCGTTACACACACAGCGGACTGCCCGGCGAACTGCCGTCACTGTCGGACGGGTGACGCTCCAGTGCCACTGTGTTCGAAGAACTGACACCAGTGTGTCTTTTATCTCCCCCTTTACGGCTACGTGTGGCTTTATCTGCAGGCGAGCCGCCCAGCAGGGACAGCCAAACGCAGCGTCGGCAACAATAACAAAGCTAATGCTAACGAGCTAGCCAGCCAGCTAACAGTCGGTCTGGTCTCTGGTCTCGTCTGCGTCGCTGTTTTGTCATTACACGCTTCGATAGCGGCACACCTGTGATCTGTGCCGACATGTGAGGCTGGTGCTGCGGTTTGTAAATGAAATGTCGCAGCGTGAAAACGTCTATTTGCCAGGCCAAGATAGGGGCTAGCTTTACCTTCAGTTCCGCTTTACCTGCCACAAGTTACAAGCTACGGGGTGGGAGGCACACTCCCACAAATATCTCTACAAAATAACGCTATTTAACAGAGAAGGCTTTTGCATGAGCAACTGTAAGAGAAATGTTGAATCCGCATGAGGTGTGTGATATTGCATTACACCGTGATGTGATCTTGTTATAGGAGAATCTCAGTATTAGAAAATAAATATTGAAACTGGGTCTTTTTCAAATTCTCAAAATAATGACAAACAACCTACAACGTAATGCAGTTGAATTAAGCGGCACCACAATCTTATGTCCAATCCATAATAATAAGCTCTCCTCCCTAGTAGTGAATAACAGTGTTTAAAACAACAATGTGGCAGCAAGCCTGAATGAAAACCCCAAATGACAACATTGAAAACAAGAGATGAAATCATAAAGCACACGGTCTGTAGGCGTCAAAACCACTCTGATAAGCAACCAGTCAGTTAGCACTGTATGTGTATCTCTAAAAAGATAAACAACATTAACAGCAAACATCCTGATTACGACAAAATCGGGCCACATGCCACCAGACATATGTTGCACATATGGATATGATTATCAGAACAGTTGAGCTCTTCGATGGGTGTATGTTAAACGAGTTATAAACGGTGCAGCACTCATTTGTTTACTGTATTTTAAAAATACAAGTTATTCACTCAGCAGTGCGATATTTGTTCAGAAAGAGCAGATAAAACCGAAACTGTTTCACGATTATGTTGTGTATGTCCGTCCACTGATGACCAACGTAATAACAGGGTTTAAGGTGACAGCATTACCAGCTAACATCGCCTGAATGATACAAGTGTCATCTGACTTCAACACAATATTTACTTAGTCGCATGTGTGTGAAAAGTTACCGCCAACGTTGGACGACATCAAGGCTGCACAGGCTGTATACCGCAATTACGTTCCGAAGCTCAAAATCATATTTTCTGAGAAATTACGCTAACGTTGACAGAAGCTAAATTGCGTTTGCCTTCCAGGGAATAGACAGAGCCCGTTTTTGAACGGACACAGCGGACTGCCCGGCGAACTGCCGTTACTGTCGGGCCGGTGACGCTCCAGTGCCACTGTGTTCTAAGAACTGACATCAGTGTGTGTTTTATCTCCCCTTAACGGCTACGTGTGGCTTTATCTGCAGGTGAGCCGCTCAGCAGGGACAGCCAAACGCAGCGTCGGCAACAATAACAAAGCTAATGCTAACGAGCTAGCCAGCCAGCTAACAGTCAGTCTGGTCTCGTCTACTTCGCTATTTTGTCATTACACGCTTCAATAACGGCACACCTGTGGTCTGTGCTGTCATGTGACGCTGGTGCTGTGGTTTCTAAGTAAAATATCACTGCGTGAAACGTCTATTTGTCAGGCTACGATAGAGGCTAGCTTTACCTTCAGTTCCGCACTCTCCGCCATCTTGTTGTACTGGCTGCGCACGCGCAACAGCCAGCCTCAAGGGACAGACGATTCAAAACGGTCTGTCGATTCCAGAC
This sequence comes from Colistium nudipinnis, assembly GCA_016785305.1. NCBI lineage: Eukaryota > Metazoa > Chordata > Actinopteri > Pleuronectiformes > Rhombosoleidae > Colistium > Colistium nudipinnis. The sequence continues at coordinate 94,977 of JAFBJU010000598.1, forward strand.
AGCGGACAGCAGGGGGCGCTACAGTAACACACAAAAAGTAGATTTGGACGCGCAATATACAACACAACTCCATGAAAGGTTTCTGCTCATACGTTTACAAAACAAAATAGTTTTAGCAATGACAGTAGCTCATACTAATCAATTATGTAAGTAGAAGTTTTGGAAACGGCCACACGCTGCATCACCATGAACATTAAACAACCATTATAGGCTACTTTATCACAAGTGCTTGTACTTTCATAGGGTCTTTTCATTTTGATTCAATGTTCTTTAGTAATTAGAAGATCATACTCTTCGACTGCCACCACGATTTAATTTAAATAGCTGTACTTTGTGTTTCCAACGAATAAATGAAAGAATGGATAAATGTAGAAATTGACACAATGTTTAAAGCTTACCCCCTGATAAAGGTTGGAAGGCACAGGACTATCTTCTACAGTATATGATATATAAAGTTGACCTACAGACAATATAAATGGGTGAATTGAGATTCATATGATGAATCCATAGGCTTGTGTTTTGCAGTTCTATTCGTTTTTGCAGCGGTTGGTCGCGTATCTTGCAAATAAACACGTGGAGTAAAACAAGGGGAGATTATTTTTCCCGCTAGAGCAAGAAACCACATTTCTTTTAATAAAGTGATTTATTCATTATCGATGAAAACTATTACATGAACAAATAAGCAACTCTTAGTGGTACAATATATAGCTACTAACAGGCTTGGAGATGTTCCAATTTAGCCTACTAACTTCTGTGTTTGTAAAGTCTTCAAAAGTGAATCATATATATTGAACGCTATAAATGAGTAATGTGTTGGCCTAATTACAATGCACGTTTTTTTTTTTTTTTTTTTTTTCCTTTCATTTCACTCGTTTAAAGTGCATAGCATCCAAAGTAAGCTCAAGGCCTGCAGAGAAAGGAGCACAGCAAAAGTAGTAGGCTAATTCACAATACTGTGAGAATAAGGATGGACTATATAGTCAAAGCTCCTATTATTGACAACAGAAAACCGAAATAACAACCCTAGAACTATTACAAGATACAGACGTTGTCATTGCACTTTGCCACAAATAATAAATATCAATTGTTTCATTTCCGGTTAAAACAACTTTCACCCTAGGCAAATACCTGGAGAGCCGACACACATTTTCAAATATTACAAGTAAATACAGGTTATCCTACTTTCGATTTGATTTGCTCGGAGTGTCTCTGGAGGTTTCTCGTGGTTCGCTGTTGGACAGAAGCTGTGGATGTGGTGTGAGTGAGGGGCGGCGGTCGGATTCAGGGGGGCAGCAGCGGAGACTTGAAGGAGCAGGAGCCGGTGCAGTGGCGAGGAGTCAACATCTTACAGGAGAAATGGTGCAAAGCGTCGTGAGCTTCTATGAAGAAGGGGGATAAACCCATCAATAGTGTACGCGCACGTGTGTGTTAATTGGTCTCGTGAGAAAAAAAAACACACTATACAAATGCGATATATGATTTAACGCAGAGTGTAGGCTGGGTATTTGCATTCAATGGGCGTGGTTTGTTCACTGCGCGTGAGGCCTCCGGGTGCAGACACGTGATCGGCACATCAACCTGGTTTATGTTCCACCTGGATGTATAACGATCATTACCGAAGTGCATCTCGTGTTGAAACACGAACGAATTGCAGAAGGTGTCAAGCAGGACAATCAGGACGCAGGGAGGCATGCGAGATGCACACTGAGCCTAATGAACAATTTGAATGGTTTAGATTCATGTTTTTTTTGTGTGTGTCATTTGTATGCAGAAAATGGCTAATATGCCTTAGGATAATATCAAGTTCACTTTGAGCTTAATACGCGCCTGTGAGCTCAACAAGCTGGTTCACGCGTCACGTGACGTCAACGATTCCCCACAGAGGAACGCAGAGGAATCAACGACCTCTTGCACACACTTGGAGAATATAAACATGTCATCAAATCCAAAGTATGTGTGTCGTGTCCTCCCTCCGCTTTACGTGTCTCACCTCTGACGATGTGGAGCTGCTGGACCATCTCCTCCCTGTAGGAAAGCTCCCTCTTCATCTGATCCTGAAAATTATCTGAGGAACAAAGGGAAGTCACAGATTTCAATCGGTGATGCCGCCAGGTCTCTGTCTACAAACATTACAAACACAGTGCCATGTCAGTCATTTCATCGATGATCGTTCAACCTGTCTCCCCAAAATGTTGAAAATATAATTTAGGCGATGAGATTGTGATTTTTGATTTTTGTCATAAATATTCTAATGAGCCTGAAAATTAAACGGACGATTGGGTGACTTAGCTTGGATTGCGTTTTATTCATTATCATTATCAGTGATGACACACAATGCATTGAATCCACTCGCAGAAGGGCCCGCCTGTGCAGGGCGCTGTGCTCACACTTAAGCACCAAATGTTGAGGTGTGGAAACTCATGAACACAAATTGTATAGAAGAGATTAGGATTATATAGTTAAATTATTATAGAACACAAAATCGCTAATGGCTAAATGAGAAAATTTAAATAAATGTGGTAATGAAAATGTAAATAAGCTAACGTGTAGATGAAGTGTAAATAACATATTACCCCTTTTACACGGTTGTAGAATCACAATGTCTTTGCCATTATTTAAAATAATGTTTGTAGGCCATAATTACACAATCATAAATGACAAAATCCCATTGTTAGATCCATATACTTCAAATGAATGAATGAAGAAAACGTTTTTGTATTTATAGATTTGAGCAATGTTTACTCCAAAAACAATGGGACTGCATTTTGGGAATCAAAAGAACCCTTCAAATCTTGTTTAAAGAGTTTGGGCTGTTAAATATTTATTTTTCTGATGAGCATTTATTGAGAGCTCCTTTATGTGCATTTACTTACCATTCTATCGGTCAGAATTAATTTCTAAATGAACCCTTTCATGTTCAGAGAAGAGGTGTCGCACAAAGATAAATATGATCTTAATAAAGGCCGTCATGAGTTTACATTAGTTATATTGTGGCTGCAGTGTCCAGTTGCTATTATCCGCTAGTGGACTGTAGAATGAGAGGTTGTTTAAATAAATGATAGGACCAATCTGTATTATATGTGCTGGTCATCAGAAATGACATGGTTTTTTGGACTTTTAAATAACTTTCAATACGACAGAGTATTTACCCTCTCTCCAGAAAGCGAATATTTTTTGTAAAATTGAATAAAAACTTCAAGCTGGAAATCAGAGATTTATTTTTATTATCCATTCTCTATAATTGAAAACATATCAGTGTGAAAAGAGTTGAGACCCTGAGAAGTATTTAAGCCTTTCAGGTGTAGAGTGTTAAGGAGTTATTGTCAGTTCAGAAAATACTCTCACAGCCAACTGCATGGATACAGTTTGATATTAAGCAATATGATCTGCACATCAGCAGTTTTAAGATTTGGGTAGTGTTTTGGTAATTTTAAATACAGTAAAATAGCATACTATTAATTCTGACATGTCAGTTTAATACAACTTATATATTCCTCAAAGTACAACGATTTGAGATGTAAGCTTATAAGCTCTAAATTGCGTAAAACAATATATTTGTTTGAATAGCTGTATATTAAACCAAGCATCAAAATGTATGCTTTTTTACTTCCTTCCCCACAGAGAACCCATTTATAGTGTAGTAGTATCCTCTCAAATCAGTGTAAAAAGGGGTTGAGGAAACATTCTTCCAGGGGACTGTATCTCTGAACCACAGAGCCTTTTTGGCAGAATTGTTCCTTTTACTAAATTTTTTGCTTTGCAGAGAGAGCTCATGCGTGGTGTGGATTTGGTTAGAGAATAAGAACACTTAACTTGCACCAAAAAGACCTTTGAGTGTGTCTTTATGAAATGAAAAAGGCATGGTTGCAGAAGTTGGCTTACCTTTCAAGTGTTGAAATTCCCGTTCCAGCCTTTTCCTCAGCTCAACCTGCTCTAGCAGCTGCTTCTGGAGTTCCTCTAAAAACAGAACAAAAAAAATATATATATGTTTTGAGGTGGACAGGTATTGTGTATCAGCTTACATTGAGGACAGGTTTCTATTTTCACAGTGACAGTGATGAGGACTTCCTTATAATTTACATTGAACATTTAGATCAGGAAAGACCAAACCATAAAGTCACAACACACAAAACGCACAACTCTTGCTTTGTATTTGTGGCACAAATCCAAAAACATAAACACTATAAATATGAGGCAGTGTCACCTTTTGCTTTACTTCTGTAATGGTTTTCAACTAGTAAAAAATAAAACATTTAGAAATGAGAGGGGTAGTCAGAGATAGTGGAATTTGGAGGCGTTTTGCCCCAAGGCCATTAAACTGGAAGAAAATGAAGATGAGTGAGGGATAAGCTGCTGAGAGGATCATCTTTTTTTAGTATATATATCTATATAGATAGATATATCTATTTATATTCTTATAAAACATCTAGTGTTATAATTTGGAATAAAATATGGGAAATGTATAGTGTTTTTTTTTTATATAGTTTGATGGTATACTCTACTTCAACCACACTAATATTAAAGAATAAAAATACGTTTTATTTTAATTGAGGATCCTGTTAATGTGTTTATCTGCATTTAGTTCATCGCCTTACCTTTTGCCAGACTTTGTATATCTCTTTGTGTCGACAGAGCTCTTGCTGGTGCGTCCTCGCCTGGGTGAGAAGAAAAGAATTTACATTCCTCTTCCTGAAAAAAACATGTATTTCAAAAGTGCACCTCCTGTTTACTGGAAATGGCTCTCCCCCTGACCCCAGTGTGACTTACCGTCATCGGGCTCTCGCTGGTCTCCTTCGCTGCTTTGTTCGTTAAAAGATTTCGTTTCGACCTCCTCCACTGTGGAAGACGGCTCCTCTTTACTTGCACTCTCATCTTAAGAGAAAATACATCGATGATGATTTTCCCCATTTTCGTTTTTTAATGGCCAGGTATTTTTTAAACGGACGCAGAGAAATAAAATGTCTAACCATTTGTCGGAAGTACTCCACTGTGGTAATTCGCAGGTCTGAATTGATACGGGCTGCTCCTTTGTTGCAGCTCACTCCTCTCCGGTGTGTAAACCTAAAGAAGAAACAATCACCTTCCTTCAGCTCGTACAATTATAGGACGTGAAATGATGTGATCATAGATTACAGCAACATCTACAATTAATCATTTAAAATATACTCTAAATTGGATGTGAAGCTATATATTTTTTATTTAAAGAAACGATTAATGGGTTGTTTTTTTTGTTTAATGTTGTGCACATGCTGCTTTTACACAGTTTTACCATAAAAGACACATTTTCTTAAAAAAAAAAAAAAAAGACACGACGATGTTTCTGCTTCACAAAGAAAATTGCACACAGGCCAAGGAAAATCAAAGCCATCACTTTGCAGAAAACTTAAGTGGAATGTCACAGCCGGTATTAATGGCCAGTGTTTCTCAGTTAGAAGTCACTCACTTCAGTGAAAGACGCGGCTATGTGGGTCTCTGATAACTGCTTGCTGTGCAGTTCTCTGTCGGAGGACTGGGCCACGTGCAGGCTCATTTTCTGGGAGTCAAACGCGCCGGTGTCCGGTGCCCCCTTACAGTCCGGCGAAACGCTGCGTGCCAAGCCGGGGGGAGTCCGACGACACACCGACGACAGAGGCCGGGTGTCCTCCTCTTCCTCCTCCTCCTCCTCCTCCTCTTCCTCGGGCGTTTTGTGCGTCTCCACATCCACGTCCGGCTCGGCCTCGCTGTCCGCGCAGGGGGACGCGGAGCGGTAGCTCGAGCTCTCGCTCAAGAAATCGGGCGACAAGTAGCCGGTGCGACAGCCGTTGTACGCGGCCCGGTTGCCGTACAGCTTGGCGATGCAGTCCGCGTCCTTGATGACGGGCCTGAACGCGGACACGTAGCTGATTTTCCGGGGCGCGAGCGTCACCCCGTCCAGCGGCCTCGTCTCGTCCCCGGACTTGTCGTCGTCGTTGCGCGCGGACTGCGTGCTGGAGCAGCGCTCGTTGTCCACCATGCTGTCCTTGGACGAGTTGGTGCTGCGGTCGCTGTGCTCGGGCATGTCCATGTCGGCCGGCCTCGGGGCGCAGAGCAGCTCGGGCACGGGCTTGTGTTGGGGGTACGGGGCCATGGGCAGCGCGCCCGCCGCGGGCCAGAACATGGGGAAGGAGTGATAGGCGCTGTCCTTGGTGCCGGGCCACAGGACGCCCGGAAGGCCCGCCTTGCTCTGCTCCCCCATGATACCGTCCTCCTTCTTCTGGCACAGGCCGAAGGCCGGGAACCCGTACGGGTGCGGGAAGAGAGGCGGCGGGATTTTTTGCAGCATGCCGAAGCCTTTATTGGGCACCGGGATGACCGGGTAGCTGCGCGTGCTCGCCATGCCGCCGCCGCCGCGGTTGTCCTCGCAGCTGAGGATCTTTGCGGGTATCTCGGGTGAGTCCCGGGGACGGAGGGGCCCCTGGGGCTTCAGCGAAGAGCCGGACCCCGAGCCGCTGCCCGGCAGGGTCCTCTTCCGACTGCCCCCGTTGAACATGGCCTTCACATCTTCCCACGCGTGACACACATCTTGCTGGCTGTTCTTATCGGATAATTTAAGGTGACGCCTCCAAGAATTAAAATTCGCCGCGTCTGGTTGCGTGTACTTGGACTCTGGTGTGCGGTGCGAGTGGAATATGAATTTATTTGGAGAAAAATACATGTTGCAATAGGAGCACTTGATGCACTTGGCTCTGGAGCTGTTGTATCTGGCCGGGATGAAGCTGCCCCGGCTCCCCCAGGCGCACTCGTGGGACACGTCGAAGGCGAAATTTTCCGGTAGCTTTGGAGGCGCGTGAGCCCCGAGAAAGGACTTGCAAAGTCTCTCCGCCTCGCGTTTAGTGATCATCCCGCAGCGCCTGGAGGAGATCGGCATGGCCCCGGCTCTCCGCAGGATCTCCAGTTGGACAGGGGTGCACTGGACGCAGGTTATCCCCAGCGCCACGCGCCGGTTGTGGATCTCGTTGTAGCTGTAATTCTTCAACAGGGTGTTGGAAATCTGCGCGAGGCAAAGTCTCTCCTGGCCATCTATCACCAAAGACACGATGGGTATTCCGTACAGCACCGTCTCTCCGACCTGGTTGGGCTTCATGTTGGTGCTCGGGTAGGAAAGTTCTTGTTTGGAACTTGGCGAGGTGCTGGAGTCTCGGCCCGCGGGTATGGGGTCCATGCTTGGAGGCCTGGAGGCTGCAGAGACGACGTTTGACGTGAGCATGTGAGTTTTTTTTTTGTTTTTTTTTTTTTTTTTATCAAAAGTTAAAAGAGCCTCAAGCAGAACTTTTTTAATACAACGTAAACCTACGGGACATATTAATTGTGTCATATATACGGGACAGGGCGGATAAAAGCCTGGATTTTAATTAGGACGCGTAGGTGAGATTGTGTATTAAAAATAAAAGGCAGACCCACGTTGAGCCATCAGAAAAGCTAATAGTGGAATGTGACAAATACACGTAACATTCCAATCAATGTTATTTGGCTCCATCTTCTGCTTTCGTCGAAATTCTCCCGGAAGCTCTCGCAAGTTAAACATTTCGAGAGAATAAAAAAATACAAAATCAAATCATGATTTCATCCGTCAAGGCACGACGCGAGCAGTCGGTCTAAACACAGCCTCGTTCGTTCCAACTCACCTTCGGTGTTCGCGCAGCTCCTCTCCGTGTAAGTGAACGCCAAACGCTGCGATCAACCGACTGTCGGTGCGACCCGGAGTCTGCGCTGGATGCTGCCGAGGTGTTTTCTCTTCAGGGTGACTGGGACGCAGTTGTCCGTGCGGCGCCGCCTCCTTCCTGCACGCTGACCTCCTCCTCCTCTCTCTCTGCTCCGCCGTCACTGTGTGCAGGGACGGTTTGGGTTGCATCACCAGCAGCAGCAGCAGCAGCAGTGCACGCATGGCCTGCAGACTGGAGTACAGCCCCCCCCCCCCCCCCCCCCCCCCCCACCCCCCCACACAACAACACACCCCCATCTACGACACCCACAGCAATCAAGTGACAGCTAAACTTATGGCGAGGCACTCCCACTCCCACTCCCACTCACACACACACACACACACACACAAACACACAGGCTGCAGCCCTCCCGCCCGTCGGTCTGCATTAACTATAGATTCACGACCAATGAAGATGCTTTGAGTGTTTGGTCTGATGGCAGCCCGCAGGTGAACACGTGTGGATAAGATGCTGTTTCCAACAACAACAAAAAAAAGAAAAGAGGAAGTAATGTTAATTAAATAGAAAACAGCATCGAGACATGTTTCGAAATTGAACCGATGGGTCCCATATTTTTTTTTTATATATATTCTAAATAAAACAAATACAACACTCACTGATCTTTTATTACTCTGCAGCCGTGTCGGGCACAATGAGTTTAATTTATTCTTTTGCACTTTCCTGTTTGCAGGAGGCGGCAGTGGGATTTGGCTTTCTGCTTTAAAAAAAAAACAAAAAAAAACAAAACAGCAGGGCCCCACTGACACATTGTTCCGCGCATGGAGTCAGGCCTGCGTCATGTGCCGGTTTCCCACGGATCCAGCGTTTACAAGCTACACCTCGCCCCGTACACGCGTTGTGACAATAACCGGCGGCTCCAAAGGTCACTCTTTGTGATCGGCACTGAGGTCCCCACACAAAGCTGGGCGAGAAGCATCAAATATGGGAGCAACGCTGACAGACGGCCATTTAACTCCTTTTTCTTTTAACTCGATAAAGGTTTGGGTCAATCGTTTTCATGTGGCCCATGCGCGGCGCCGAGCTCCCCGTGTAATATTGATGAAGGTAACCGGACACGCTCCCGTTGGTCCTGTATTGACTTCAGTGGGACAGAGCTGCGCAGCAATAACACCAATTTGTCCGCGATTATTGCGTCTGCCCAATCATTACTACACATTGTTTTGTTCTGGAGTACATAGGCTGCAGCCATTGGCTATGTTGGGTTTTCAAAGCAGCCCTGCTGGACAGCGACCACATGCCAATCACAACGAAATAAACAAAAACATTGAATCCGTTTTTGTCAAATGATATTAAAAAAATGCAAATCACTGACCAAACTCCGAGGCTTAATTTGCAATTGTATCCGAGTGGGCTCTGTCCTTGAATGACCACCATTTTACAATCGCTAATCTGTTTGCCCCGATAATTAAAATGCACTCGATCTGTAATCAATGCTTTAAGAAAAAACAAAAACAAAAACAAAACCTTCGGCTCAAATCTTGAATGAAAATACTTATATTTGAGAAAGGCCTCCGCAAGTGAACAGTCTAACTTGAGGCTTCTCCTCACGTTTGAAAGAGCGACGAAATTCAAATTAAATCGCTGAGTCCTCCATCTGCCTCTCTATTGATTATTGAAGGGGTATGGCCTGTTAAACCTCGGCTGTCATCAACACAAACCTCTTAATTAAAAGCCGCCGTTACCATCAGATGCATTCAATATTTTATTTCCACTGTAAACAACCTTTTCGGAAATGAAATACATTTAAACGGCTCCACTGTTTCACAGACTGATAATAAACCAGTTACACTCTTATATTACTATATTCCAACCCTATACATGAAATCCGTATTTTTCCAACTACAACAGTCTGACTTATTCACTGTAAGTGCTGGTGGGTGATGAATGTTTCCAACAAATATGGGCAAAGAAATTGGAAAAGTACCCAAAAAGTCAGTGAGGTCATTATCAGGCTCACATACACCATACCTTTTTGTGCCAGGGAGAACAGCTCATTTAAAAGTGTGTCTGCATTAATCACAGTGCTGCATCAAAGTATGATAATCACCTGAACACTCTATTAAAATAAAAGTGCCAGCCCAGGGGAAATCTTACCTTACTCTTTAATTGTTTTGAGGCTTTGATAGGCTTTTTAATCTAAGATTAATTTATGCATTCTTAAATAACTCTACATATGATTAATAAGCTTGAAAATTAAAAGGAGACTGAAGCAATTATAACAAGTGGCTGGTCATCACCTCATTAGATGGTTTGAGAAACATGCAGTTTGTGTGCGAGTGTGTGCGATTGTGTATTTGCCGGATTGGGAATGACAAAAACTAACAGTGGAGGGGGAAATGTGGAGACTGTTTGATGACAATCAGGGGGGAAAAGGAGCTGCTGCTAATTATTCTGGGTATTCAGCGCATGCCCTTTGTGATTGGCTGAATCACTTTCATTTATGAGAAACTTGACAGGATACGTGATTTAATACCAGTTCTAACAGACTGTTCAAATCAGTCACCGCTGACCACGGCGTCGGTCCCGAATGGATCCTGAACCGGAGGCTCGACAAAAGAGAAAGATCAGCTGTTTGAGAGGCCACCGGAGAGATGCGGTGAAAACAGTGAGACTTGCTAAATGGTCGCTAACGTGTAAACAAGACATCACTCCTCTCCTGCTCTGATGTTTATTTGTCTCCTAAAAGCCCACCCCTGGGTCCTGACCCCCACACCCTCCACCACTAAACGGAACATTTCTTCTCACAGGAGGAGGTTTGCAGTGTGTGTGTGTGTGTGTGTGTTTGGGGAGGGGGGGTTCATCACTGCATCAAATGAGGCTGAGCGCAGGGACCCTTTTGTCACAGACAGGGACTCATCTGCCAATGGTGAGCTGTGAGGTCCTACGGGAGGAGAGGAACAAAGGTGCTAAAAGGCTGTATGACAATGAAGGTGCTCTGAGGAAAGCCTTCAAGTGTGGGGACACAGGCTGCACGGGGGAAAGCTGTGCCAATCACGCCGCAATTACTTTTTTGTGCAATGCACAGGCCTTGTTGGGGCATTCATGGTGAGAGGCAAGGACGCGAGCAACCACGGCAAGGTCCGTGTCTTTCTGAGCTTTCCTTCGCACACAGAGCTGACCCAAAACCCACGATGCGTCACCTGCTCTTCTGTAGATTCACTTCCCGTCCAAAAAACGACATCCAACAATTTCATCCAATTTATTATTTTTTTGAGTGGGGAGACGTCACACACGAAAAAAGAACGAGGATTTTTTTGAAGTGTGACACATATGGATCCGAAGAATTGAAAGATGGAATTAAACGGTAAATATTTGTAATGATAAAAATGTCAAGTGAAAAGAAGCTATTTTATCTAATATTTATCTAACTTTAATCTGGGAACTTGTATAACAAGATATGTCTTCGACTGTGGGTGAGTTAAAGGTTGAGATCAATATCACGCACTCTTGTTCTCTGTCACATTGGTTACATATTTGATGACAATTTTAATTATAATTTGCCTGAAATTCTAACACGGTATATTCAAATTGCCACGATTTCATTATACCAATGGCAACATGCAGTATGATGATACCAACTTATTGCTTAGCCCTAGCTACAACAAATAAGCACAGCCCACCGGCTCCCGTTATTGCACGATGTCAACTCTTACACTTAATTGTCATTATACTGAAAGACTCACAGTGAGTATTTATAGAGCTTAAGTTTAGTGTATCAACACTGTACACTACGGTGTAATAAAGAAAGATGCAGAATTTGTCTATACCCAACCTCGAGCAGTTCCACTGGTGTAATGAGGAGTCAAGTGAGAATGGGAATTATCGTAACGATAACAAAGGTCTATGCACCATAGCTTGGGGCTCTATTGTAGGGCATTACCATAAAGATGCGATGTGCTTGTATTGCAGGGTTTCTGTGTGAGAGCAGGCCAAAGAGATAATAACTATTAGTAGATGACAGTGCTTTGTGGGATTCCAGCTGTGGAGCCCAAATTTCCATACAGATAGAATGGCTCTGGGTGGATGAAATGCGTACGTGTGTGGGGTGGGGGTGGGGGGGAAGGGTGCTTGGGTGAGTCTGCGGACTCACCCGCGCACACGCACACAGGCACGCACGCCGCTATAAGTGAGAAATCTCAGTCTTGGACTTGGAGGCGCCAGTCGGACCAGAGCCTTGTGGAGGAACTGTCCAGAGTACTGAAACAACAACCCGCTGTCGCTCTGCGGACAGATTTCACAGTCAGGAAGTGCGCCCAGGCGACACTGTGTGTGTTTGTGTGTGTGTTTGTGTCTGTGTTTGTGTGTGTGTGTGTGTGTGTGTGTGTGTGAGAGAGAGAGAGAGAGAGAAAGCAGAGCACCGTAAATATTTCCATCATGATCACATACAGGTGTGTTTGTTGGCAACCTTGCAAGCGGACAAATAAAGGTCCCCTTCCAAAAAAAGATGAAAAAATGCACTTTATACATACTGTACCCAACATATATGAGGGCGGAACATTGAAGTAAGAGTAAAATAGCAAAGAAAACGCATTCATTGAGATGAGATGACAGGAAAACGTTGAACATCCTCCTCATCTTACTCGCATCAGCTAAAGAAATGTAGGTTGGGTCGACTGGCGACTGTAAATTGCCCATGTGTGCGAGGGTGAGAGCATCTTCCGTCCTTCTGCCTCGGCCCCCGGTGCACCCCCGAGAAGGGAAGTTTAGCATTGATTTTCCCTGGCTGGAACAGTTTTGTGAGATTTTCAGGGCCTTTTTCAGGGTTTTGTTGAGTGTATTTCCTCAGACTAGCGTTGCCACAAGCAGAAAAACCAACCAGAGAAAATCAAGCCTACCTTTGGCTGTCCTCGTCGGCCACGCGACTTTCTCCACGCAGGAGTCGGCGGTCTGTCCATCACCTCGTTTGCTCTGTACAAAAAAAGTGGAAACAGGATGCACTGGTCAACATCACATTCATACACTGCCAAGCTGGGGGTAGATTAGTTGAGCTTAGCTGGGGTTTAGATGTTTAAATACATGTCAATACGAGTGCTTTCGAAACCCTGTCATGCTACACTTTTTTTTCCCCCTCCACGTATGCGAAGTGGCGCCTCATGTTGTACGAGAGCGTCGTTATGGCCCTGTAAGGACACGCAGGGGATCGCAGGACCGAGTGAGAAAGAAAAACGTGACAGATTGGGAGGCAGCTGTAATAAATGATGCATGGGAAGAGGTTAAGTTAATAATAGAAATAGATAAGGTGGTGAAAACGCTACCGTCTCCTGTGTTCCTCTAAATCTGAGGGTGTAAACAATTCCACAAACATCTGTGAACAATGGTGCGTTTATATATATATATATATATATATTTTTTTTTTCATACACACATTACACAGCTGTGTAATAGCGGACCCCGGAGACTGAACAGGTAAAAAAGGCAGGGATCCCAGGAGTGAGCAGCTTATTTGGTCGACTTCCAGACTGCTGAGTGCATTTTTATAAGGGCAAGGCTAACAGAGAGAAGACAAAGATAGCCAGAGCAAGGAGCGCGAGGACACCAATCACCCTGTAATTATCCCCCCGGTGTGTGAACCGTCCAGCTCTCTGTCCTTGACAGATCCACCTGACCCGATAACACAACAACACACACACGGCTACCATGGACTGGGGCCCGGGATAAAGACAACACCGTAGATCAGCCGGGGATCAGCAAGGAGACAAAGACCTAACATCTGGGAGTCGCGGTGAAATGAAAAGAACTCGCAAGAAAGAGCTTGCACCAATCCCGTCCCAGCTTTCCATTAATAGCCCGGGAGCTGCTCGAGAAATGGCACAAGTGAGGTAATGCGGGATTCAATTTCATTTGATATTCAAGAAACACCCCTTTGGCATCTCTCACTCACTCGCTCGCGCTGGTTCTCTCTGCTCTTCACCCTGCTACCTTAGAGTGATGTATTAAGCCATTTAAATGAACCACGGCAAGGCTTATTCTAATGCGCCCGTCCTGAGGAGAGCCTGGGATGTTACTTGCCGGAGTGGGACATCAGCGCCGCACACCAACTCTGAACCCCAGGCCGGGCGCCGATGCGCGTCGCTTTTTTCCCCCCCTCAGATAGCCCAAACAATCAGAGCCCGCACTCCGTCCAAAAGCGGATTTGATCATTAGGACGCGGAGAGGACGAATGGGGCCACTGAGCCTGTCATTACCGGACACAAACACTAAATCTCCCTCAGACGAGTAAATACTGAATTTCTGAAATTCTGAAGTGGGACGGAGAGAAAGAATCAGTAAATACACCAAATTCCCACAAAGAAAGTGTTTTTTTTTTGGGAGTTTGCGAGAGAAGCAGAGGCCTTTTACGAACTTCCGAGGCAGCTTGTAAAAATCTCATCTTACGTTCTCTCTCTTTCTAATACAGACTTTTAAATCATTCATGCCAAGGCCTTGGTCAGCTGAATACAAATGAGGATACAGTGGGTGCTCCATCTGTCCCTGAGGGGCTGAGGCAAAAAATAGATCTGAGAAAAGCACAGTTTGATTGATGCTTCCACACTCTGAATACACACTGAATAATGATAGGTTCAGAGGTCAAACTACTTTGGCGGCATGCATTATATCATTAATTACAGACATCAATAAACAATAGGACACTGTCCATATGTTTTAGGTGCGCTCATGCCCCCTCTTTTTCCCCGCTGGATAATTTCACAATTAGCAACCGTTTCGCAGTAACCTTAAAAACACAGGAGAAAAGACCCTCACGAGCTATTGATCGCATTCTCCGAATAGCATGCTAGAAATATGTGTCGTAGTAATTACAAGTGATGAGAGAAGAACATTTCGATCTCACAGTTACATATGCAATTAAAATATTATTCATTACCTCTTAAATAAAAGCCTGGTTCTGAAATCCCATTAAATTTGGGATAATTGTGCGCGTTTAATTATAAGCCGTGGCAGGGAGGAAGGAGAGGAGGAAAGGAAGGAAGTTTCAGAGAAAGTAACAGAATGCGCCGTGACCTAGATAGCGGAGGAGACATTTTGTTTTAAAAGTGACCTTGCTGTGAAACCTCAGCTCAGAATAGCTCAGATCGTTTTCCATGGACTGTCAGTGCACCTGCCTATTACTTCAGCTCCTGGTTAAATAGAGCTCTGAGCGGGGAATAGGGCCATCGGGTCGCCATTTTTTTTTAGCTGATTAAAAGTTAATCAATTTAACCAGATGATGATACTTTAATAATGTGAAGACTTTTTTTTTTTCTTTTTTTTTCCTTCTTCGACAGGACAGTCCCCTGTCCTGCTCAGGCATTTTGCTGATAGTACTTTAAGATTTTCCTACGGTAAAATATTAAATGTGATGATTTTTGGACCTGAAATTGAGCATTTCGTCAAGCTACGTATATAATGTCGAATATTTGTATATACTGTATGTTTGGCCACAGATTGACGACGGCCTGCGTGCGAGTTCATGTTTAGGCTGTCTGCTGCCCTGGCACAACATCCCCTGCTGGCTCCCCCGGAGCATCTCGGCTCGGCCTGGTGGCTCCAACCTGCAGGCAGCCACAGGACAGCCCAAGCGGAGCTGTCTGCCACTCCTGTGCTTCATTAGGAAACAAAATATAAGGTTTCCACTCCATTAGGAATGACTTTAGGAGTGAAAGCACATAAGACGCCGACTCACCTCATCAACAATGCATTGCAATAACGGCTGAGGATGAATGAGAGTGAGCAGAGGGGGGAGAGAGAAAACATTAGCATTAGCCAAGTAGACAATGTCTTTACAGAAGAGTGAGAAGGAAGAGGGGAGAAAAAACAAAATCATTAATGCAATAAAATGTGGTCAGATTAATCAAATGCCTCAAACTCTTATGAAAATATTACAGGGAGAGAATTTTCTATTACATCTAATGGCATCTAATCTAATACTGGCAGTTAAAAGGCTTGGGCATCTATTTATTGTGGAACACAATTTAGGAAGTTTAAAGGGAAGCAGTGAAGCATGTGTGCAACATAGCCGTCAGGAACATAGGAAGCGATCTTCTCCTGCCATTTTCTTTCCTCCAACTCATAAAAGCTTACCATTAAAGACTGTAGGTGGCGCCGAGTTTGGGGGGGGATACACAGAGAGGCAAGGCAATAGGTAATTAGCGTGTCATAATCAAAATGACCCACTCGGACACTTTATGATCAGCAAGACAAAATTACTGCACCACTGGTGGCAATCTGTGGGCATGTGTTAACACCATTAACATAATGAAAATACAAAAAAAATGTTAATAGCTCCTCATGCGCACGACAAGCTGAAGCACAATGTTAATTTCACAGTGCATTTATACTAACCTGCAGGTCGTGGGGAGACGGCGGGCTCAGAAAACATACAATCTTGTTGTAAATGGCTTGGAAGGAGGAGGAAAAAAAAAAAGAAAAAAAAGAAGTCCCCTTGTCTCTTAAAACAATCTGTGAAAAGTATCATTCCCCTGTCGCACATCTCCAGCGAGAGACTCTACGGCAGATCTCATTTTCAATTAAAATCTCATTTGCTTGGAAGTTGAAATGAAATCATGTTGTGAATTAGCACATGAATTTACATACTGGGACGGCTGCCAGTGTGCAGGGAGACTAATTTACCTTAAAGACTTTTTTTTTAAAGGATCTCAGTGATGGCGTGAGAGTAATGATGCATAGATCTGAGAAAACATTTACCAACATCCAGCAGCAACGAAAAACTGGATTGTAAGATGTAACTGGTGAGGAAGAAGAAAAAAAAAAAAAAAAACGAAAAAAACTAAATCTCGCATGTATTCCTGCACAGTCGAAGAGCTTTTCTTACAGAGGGGAGAGAGTTTACGCAAACTTCCCAATATAACAGGAAAAACAGTCGGCTCGTAAACTTTTTTGAAACCTTCGCGGAAGAACACAGCGGAGGATTGATGATTTGTTTGTTGATGTTGGCGTCAGAATGAAAAGCTACGGCTTAACTGGAAACTAGTGCAAGTGACAGAGCAGCCCGTTTTGTTCTCGACACGTCTAGCAAGGAGAAAAGACACCATTGAGCAAATGTTGCTGTCACTCCACAGCGCGCAAAAGCTATTCTGGAAATGTTTGTCGTCGTAATTTGATAAACGTTTTTTTTTGGTTCGATTGCAACCCTGGATCTACCTATACTGGATGGTCCTCACACCTCCCATGGTGTACATGGCTTCAATCAGCCATCCGCCAGGCCGCAGACTGTCCACAGTAAATTACTTGGCTTATTTCAAAAGGCCCTCTCCAGCCGTTATTGATTAACTCGTTCAATTAAATAAAGCGTTGCTCTCTCCACTCCGTGTAAATACCTAGAGACCCCCTATCCAACACAATATCCATTCTTTTTCCGCTGCCAACATTATCAGTCTGCACGCAAAATTAATTCCTCCACTATTGCTGAAATAACTATAATTGCAAACTACACAGAGAGAGAAATTGGAAAGGGGTTTTAATATACATTTCCAGGTGTACTCTCCATTTGTTCAAGTCAATAACATTTTTCATTAACATTTGTAATAAAAAAAATAAAAAAAAAAAAAAAAAAATGCAACTTCTGTCCCCCTGCTCATTTCCTTTTTAATTCAGAGATGAATTCACCGCACACTTTCCAAAACTGCTATGTGCTAGACTTTCTCATTTAATTTGGTTTAAGACATCCAAATGAGATTAATGTTGGCCATCAACGATAAAACATTTTAATTTACATATTTATCAGCCGAATGAGCCGTGACTCACAATAGGTAAGATGTATTAATGTGATTGCATGTTGATGCAACATTTTAATATAATAGAAAATCAATACGCGGATGAAAATGGAGGGCAAACTGAGTGCAATTCTTGTCATTTGCGATAGCTATTGAGTTATTTCTGTGATAGACTCAGTATTTGTAGGGATAACTTGAAAATCCCATTTGCTACTTCAAAAGCGGCGTTATGTGAACAGACGTATTCTTTCTAAGATAAAAGCCAATGTGGTCAGTTCGCGAGGACACTCGGGTGTCTCGTAGACAGACCGAGGAGAAAGGGAAAGAAGGAGACACGGAGACACGGAGACCCCCCCCCCATCCGTCCGTCCCCTCGCCATCATTGTTATCCCACTGCTGATCCTGCAGGTGGGCAGACATCAGTGTGTCTTGGCCTCCGCTGCGCTAAGGTCAGCTCTCTGCTCGTCTGTGCCGGAATTATGGGCTCGCCTCTTGCCCGGGGCGCACAGATTTAGCAGTGACCCCGAACGCGGCCTCCCCCAGAGGTTGACACTTTTTTTTTTTTTTTATCACCACATTTTCCCAACTTTCCTTCAGGAAACCGGGCAGCCAATCCAGCCCCACCAGTGCCTTTCCCTAACCTCACATCTCATCTCAGACATAATGGGGAAAAATCAGACCGCATACAGGTATCTTAAAAAAAAAAAAAGAAGGGCATGTGCTGGAATGATAAAGGACAGCGAGTGCTCACACTGGCTACTGCCTTAACCCGAGAGAAATCAACAATCAAGACTTGTAATGAGCAAATGTCCCCCTCTTTTAGAAAAGGATATTTACAAATATGTTGAATAATACAAATACTAAAAAATATTTTAAATGATAATTAATGACAAAAATCATGTTACACTTGATTATGATTAATATCTATCTATGTAAATATATACACTATATGTAAATATATACAATATTTGATTCACATTGCTTCAAATTGAGTACTTTATTTACAAAGTTTTCTCATTTTCAAAATGTATAAATATATATATATAGACCGAAATGTCACAATAGCCAAATGGTTGAAAAACTATAAATTGAGTAATTTATAAAAAAAAAATATGAGCACACAAGGTTGTGTGGTATCATACGTTTAAAAAGCTAACTGCGCGGTTCTATTGCAAATAAGATTCTGAGTTTCAAATGTAAATCTAGCCTATGAAACAACACTCATGACAAATATCTGGAGAGTCCTCCCAGCGTCTGCAGCTCTCCTGCTTGCAAACTGTTTGAGATCTCCTAGTCCTCCCCAAAGATAAGGAAGAAGGGGGGGAGGAGGGGGGGGGGGAATGAGCCAACACACGAGACATAATAAATCAGAAAGCTCTTTGCTAGCGGCTGCATACACATTAGACCACATCTTCTAGATTTTCAGAGCAAACCGTCGAGCAAAACTCCATTACCTCCTGACAAAGAATGCAAATGAATCACAACATGGGGTGGGATGGAATTAAAGACCCTTCTCTAATCAATGACAAGCCAGGATGAAACCCTCTCTTCCATGGCTCTGACATAGGCAAACTTCAAGCCCCCTGAAAGCAGGCAGGCAGGCACGCACGCACGCACGCACGCACGCACGCACGCACGCACGCACCAGAAGACGTGACAGACACACACATGAACACGTTTGGCATGATCTCTCTGGCTGTTCTCCAGCTCGTCTTTTTCCAAACTGGCAGTGAGAGCGGGAGGTCATCGCGCGAGAGGACTCTCGTCTCTATGAACACCGTCTCTTTCCATTTCCCGGCATTTTTAGAAATAGCATCTGATTTTGTCACGTGCACGGCGCCGGACTCAGGCTGTGAGGTGAAGGGGGAAAAGCTGTCCCCGTTCCGTCGTGCTCTGCTCTGCTCAGACAGATGCACGGGCCTGTGTAAATGACAGCCTGAGCCCGAGGACGTCTGCTGGCTGCCGCGCGGGCCCGCTACAGCCTGCAGGTGAAGTGTCTGCGGCGCCATATGGAGCAGGGAAAATTAACAACGAGAGGAAATTCTCCACAGCAGCGGGAGGTCTCGCTAGTCTCTCCTCCAAACAAAATTTAAAGACGTAGGGAAACAAGAGAGGGGGAGTGATAAAATTAATGGGGTTCAACATTTTAACACAACACCGACGGCAATGTTTGCACAGACAAACAAGAATTCCCTTTACAGTTTAGTCACATTGCACTCCTCCCTGATAAATCAGTGCCTGGCTTAAGTAGTTTGACCCGCTCTATAAATGTACATTAACCCTACCGGTGCTCCCTCCCAGGTTCTAGTCTCCTCGACACACCGAGCGCGGTGGCTGTTGGTGCAGGTGAGCCGCCCGTGTCCCTGGTGGCTCCTTACACTGGCTGCCATCATAGCGGAGGCGCCCCATGCGGAGCCTCTCTTGGTTTGGGTCATTGATTACAAAGAGCCTCCTGGTTTTGTCTGACAGATGTGAATCCATGCTATTTAATTTGGAGAGTTACCCTCAAAGGGACCACCATTAGCTATCCAATCGGACCACAAATAGTGTTCCATTAAGCAAAGAGCCGGGGCAGCTCCGGTGGCGTGTCTCCTGACAGCACGGACGAGGCCGTGGCATATTACAGTGAATGTTAAATGCCTGGTTGTTTAAACAAAAGGGAGCTCTTACTTTAAAGAACGTCTTTGTTTCAGAGATGCATAAAGAGTCCCCTCAGCGGGGTTCTACAAGCATATTAGAGCTGAAACTGTCCTTGTTTAGTGTCTAAAGAGGGTGGGGTTGGTAGTTAAAATGTTAATAAGTGCAATTCAGTTTTAATTTAACAGCCCTCTGCATTCCTAATTACTCCACTAGCTGTGAATAAATGAGGAAGAGAGCTCATCTCTTGCCCCTCTGCCTTCCGCACAAACCACACTCTCACCATTTCCGATACGGAGCAAAAGACGAGTGCGAGGAAAGCGGTCTCCGCTCGCCGTCTCCTCGTGAACAAAGCGGCGGGGCTCAGCCAGAGGTTCCAGCTATTATTTTCTCAGTAGGCAGAGGCCTCCAAAACTTTGTGTTGAGAGAGCAAAGAGGCGAGTGCACGGCAGCCAAGATTCAAAGGTGGGGGGGAGGAATCCGATGACATGAAATTGTTCTTTTTAAAAACATTCAACAATGGGCGCATGCATCCCCGTGCAGCCCACGGAATAGAACTGTGCATAAATTACTTTATGTAATCATACAATGTAGATTAGCATGATAATGGTGGGTGTTAATGGATGCCAGGAAGCAAGGAGTGACAGCACTTTGAAATGAGACATGCTTGGGGCAGTGTGCTCGCGCGCACACACACACACACTCATGCATACACACAGCATCGGGGAATAGCCGGTGAGGCTCTCGTGCCATTACGACAAATGTGAGTGACGGGGAAGAAAGCCACATCGAGCCAGGTGCCTGAAGGCTGCTACAGTATTTCCACAAGTCTATAAGGCTCCCGGTCTCTAGGGGAGCCCTATTAATTGTGAACAAAATGGTCCACCATTAGATCTAATGCTTTTAGAGACCAGAGGACATCTTAGCCCGGCCACCGGGGCCAGATCCAAAAAGCTTTCTGAGGTGATACCCTCCTAGATAAACACATATCCAAAATCTTCTAATTGTATATCTTTTATTCACCGAGGGACTCAAAACCAGTCCGGCACTAAAACGTGTTTGAGTAAATCTCACATTTTGTTTTGCTACTTCAGAGTTGGGCTTTAGAAAGCAGGAAGGACAAGCAATAAAAGGAAGTGAAATGAAGAGGATATGATCAAAACACATCTTAAATAGCCCTCAGCGAGATGTGAGCGAGCGGCTCGGGTGGACGGCTGGTTTAATCTGCTCCTGGTAACCTGCGGTGAGGAGTAACCTGCGTGATGACGGGGCTTTGAAGGCAGCTCTGCAGTCCCCCTAAAACCCCTCATTTCTGACAATATCCATTAGTTAATCAGAATAAATTCAGCCCCCACAGAGACAAATGGGGGCTAAAAGGGGGACGGGGGATAAACCTAAGAATGGGTCAAGGGCACTTATTTAAAAAGTCCCCTTTAATACAAGTTGGGCACAGTACGACGACATTAAGAAGTCCCACTTCCTTTCATCCAACAAAGCCCCAGCAGATCACAAAGCCCGGCGGGTGGAAACATAAGGACCTACGGACTTATGTTTCCGCGGGGGGGGGGGGGGGGGGGGGGGGGGGTTGCAACCACTCCTGTGGATTAATCCGAATCAGAATGCCTTAAAGACAACTGCAATTTGATCAACTGGTATCCGGCTTATCCGTATCCTGCCCCGATTTGTAATCTTGCAGGGGCGGCTAGCACATGCTAAAACTCCTCGCCGCGGAGTCTTAACAAAAAGCCAAACATGTGACATAATGTCTTTCTTTTCTTCTTGATGGTTTGGGCCACTAAGGGCCACGTCCTACCACAACACGACACGGCGCCTTGGTATTCAGATCGGTTCTGCGTGCCATGTAGAGCACGGGATTAAACACGGCTGACTGAGTTTCCTTCTCGAACTCTGACACACATTGTACACACATGTTGGGGAGAGGAAAAAGGGGGCTCCGGCTCGGGGAGCCGGCACCACTGACCTCCTGACAGCCAGGGCTGGGGAGAATGCTATACATTCATGAGCAGATCCGGGGTCAACATCGCCGCACACGCACCCCCCGAGGAGAGCCGGCTGAAAATTAATTAAAAACGCTAGTGTGCCGTGAATGACGGCCGCTTTTGTTGCTCGTCTGCATTGACGGAGGAGGCAGGACGGTCCCGTGTCCCCGGCGCTGGAGGGCCCCTGGTGGCCTCGGCCATTGTCTGGCTGCCAAGCTCTCGCCTTATCAGCCGCAGCATATCAATGAAGCTGCTGTCTTGTTTGTGCAAATGGTAATTACAACATGCACATTTTTGCGCATTAAAACAATGACATCTTCGCCAGAAATGAGGTTCAGGAGATCTGGTGTAGGAGACGCGCCATTTGCCTTTGGAACCCCACGTTCAATAATATCCGTGGACGCGCCAGGCAATTATTGCCGTGGCACGGATCGACCGAATGTACGGTGCAAAAATGAAATCCCCCAAAAGCGTCATGGATCCGCACCTCAACAAGGCTGTGGTTTAGCCACCGTGACGGAGCGGGACCGATTCAGAGCGCTGAGGCACTTATGCAGGAGGAGGCTCTGAGTTTAATGTGGTCCATCACTCCCATTCACACAGGCTTGCAGCCTCTACATCTGTCCTGTGAGACCATCAGAGTAGTTTAGCGGCGTGTTGCAGTTTAAAGGTGCCACACCAGAGTCAGGTAACAAGGGACAAGATAGTCTTGCCAACTCTCAGTTTTAACTACCCAGGTTCCCTTTGGCCCACACTCATTAAATGCAGAACGCATTTGTCCTTGTAGCATCTCTCTCTCTCTCTCACTCACTCTCTCACTCTCACACACAGACACGCAAGGCAAACACACCCACACACCCACACACCCACACAAACACACACAATGTGTTCACAACTCACCACATCAAAAGGCAACGGCCATTAGGTGTAAATGGATGGCGTTCTGCCCGAGTCTCCGCCGAGCGCATGTTTCAGGATCAAAGCAAATCCAAAGGCTAACCATTAGACTCCGTCCAATGACCCCGTAGCCCGTCTTCACCACGAGACAGCGACTTCTGTAAAAATAACACCGGCATGAGGCTCGGCCAAAATATCTCTGCGGATGAAGGTAAATACTGTTTTTCCACCAAATGCACAATTCCAACAATGTTAAGCCACGGGATGAGGCACCAAAATGCACGGCGCTGATAGATAACGTGATCAAACGCTTTTGTTGTGTTGATACAATCACTTGTCGCACAATCCTGACACACAATTGGCCTCTCACTTCTGTAAGAGGCCACATTTGTATCCTCCATACAGTAATATAAAACACTAAACAATGAGTATATTTCAAAAATGTCTGCAGATGTAAAATATAAACATAGTGTACCGTACTGTGAATTGCAGATCAATAGTTGAGGGACGCAGGTCTCACAGTGGCCCCTCTTCCTCTTCCGCCACTCTTCTCTCTCCACCGCGCTTTCCTTCTTGAATCCATATTTCCAAAAAAAGAACATTCAGAAGCCATCTCCTTGTTCCTGTAACAAGTCAAACGCATCAACAAAAGATTAGTTTGGTCAACTTCATTTAGAAAAAGATATAACTTGGATGAAAACATAACTACAGACATATTTTGCTGCGCAACTATTATTTTATTGACAGGGTTGGCAAAAAAAAAGCCTATATTCATCAGTCATTAGAATCTGGTGAAACAACCCTGGAGCACAATATAGAATGTACCAAAGATTTTAAACAAAAATGATATCTATGTGTCGTCTAGAATATGGATGTAATCCACTAGGTAAATAAATAAAGGCTCCATTACCATCTTAGTTAATGGTCAAACAAATCCTTGCAGACATATTCCGATGAGTACGGTGAAATATTAACACACACATTTCAAGGACTGGTTTACATTTTTTCCAATTCTATTTAAATACGTAATTTGAATTCTAATTCTTAACACAACTGAATGCCAGTGACACGATGCAATATCCACACGCCTGCAAACCTAAAATCCAAGTCAATTTCAAATGATACTCGGTCCGAGGTAGGCACATTAAGAGAGCAATCCTTCCGAGAGGCAGCATTTTTCATCTCCCCACCACAGATCAATATGTTTGAGGAATTTGCCATTAACAGCCAGGGAACCTCTGAGCATACCACTTGATATTGGTAACAAATATTATTAGCTTGCGCTGAAGCGAGCAAGGGCCTGGGATTTTGGGGGGCATCGGATTGGAATCGAATATGTTCTTGGCCAATACGGACGGGGAGAATGATTACAGTGGCCAGTGAACTCATTGTATACACTGGTGTGTGATTATGGCATGTATTTGAGCTCAACTTAAAAAAAAAAAAAAAGATGACCCTATAAAATAAATATACCTAAATGACGCAAATATTATAGGTGTATTGCTGCACTTTAACACATATATATATATATATATATACACATACAGAGCTGCATGTATATTCTGATATAATATGTCCTTGATGCAAAAGGTCAGCAATAAAAAGGCAAAGGCATTCTTTTTCTACCGAGTTATTCTAATAAAAACGGCGCATCACTCAGAGTTCCTCGAACCTATTCCAGAGACATTAGGTTGACTGTAAAAACACAACTCATGACAAAAGAATTGTATTTTTTTTGTACCGCACAGGCACACGGAGGCAGGAGAACGCTCTGGTGTGGAACTGAGAGCAAGACACAGGGTCGAAAGACCAGCGCTGAGCTCAATAGCCACAGTGAAGTGGCTCAATTACCAAATTTGCTCCTTGCGCCGACCCCTCAATTAGCGCGGGACTGTAACAATCTATCCGACAAATACACTCATTCATCACCGAGACCGCCCCAAACCACCGCTCTGCTTCTCCGAGGCACCTCGCCGGCGAGGAGGGCAGACAGGGGTCAAATTAAAGTCTGGCCTTTACAACTAGCCGCCGAAAATATCCCCCCCGCCGAGCTCCGACAGGCCCACGGCCATCACACAAGCTGTGCAACAATCGGCTAGGCATGAACGGGAAACATGGAGCGACCGCGCGACTACGGCACTCCGACGAAAGGCTGGGGATCCGGGGTTTAATCGGCTCTCCACCTGACAGCACTATAACAGCCTACGCATACGAGCATATAGGTTATAGAACGCGCAGGTAATCTGCAGGTTAATGACTACTGTACATGGGCGCCCTCCTCCTCCTCCTCCTCCTCCTCCAAGGTAATGAACAATGTTTAAGAGCGGTGCGGTAAGTAAGGCTAATGGAGGAGTAACTAAGAGAGCGATCGGAGCGCAGATATCCAGATTAGGTCTGAGTGGACGCCGGGGCGGCGGCCGTCGCCTCACCGGCTCCTGCTACCAGAGGCCATTCAGGGAGGCTCTTGGTGTCACTGTCATCGTTGGCCCGGCAGAGCCGCGCTCCTCTTACCCCTCTCCTGCGGTGGTTAGGGTTGCAGGCGCAGTAAATGCGAAACAGTGATGATTTAATTATGACACTGGTTCATTCAGTCACCGAGGTTAGGTTTCCAGACCGGGGCGAAAGCGATATATATATATATATATCTATATATATACGCGCGGCGTCCGGTTCTAGCTTTACAGGAGCACGCGTCGGGAGCCCCGAGCCGATTAACATTTAATCTCCCAGAAAGAGCGAGGGCCAGAGGGTGTGGGGTCTCTCCGAGGGGAAGAGTCCCGCGCCGCTCTGTGTAGCCAGGCCTGTCGCTCGGCTCTCTGAGGCCTAGTTTATTCGTGATAGATAACACCCAGCGTCCTTCTACCTGCGCCGGGTTCATCTCCTGCCCTGGCGAAGTGAGTGACGCGCAAGGGGGGAGGGTATTCGGCATCCCCTCCAAAAAGTGCCTCACCGCTTCTTGATTGACTGCTTCGATTAATGGCCAAAGCGGAGTCTAGAACAATGGCTGCTCAACTCAATTTTGTCAGCCGTAGCGCTACTTAACCCCCTTCACTTCACTTCCTCGCATGTAAAATAAAGCATTGCAGACAAACAGCCTGCGTTTTGTTTGTCAGAGCCAATTCCTCCTCCTCGTGCAACCGTTCAGCCTGTTATGGCTCCGGGGTCCCCTCTACACTTCCACCGTGATGGCTTGCTCTCCCTGTAAACTATAATCAATACATTTTAAGCAAAAAAAAAAGTGATTTCTTAATTAAAACGAGGGGGGGGGGGGGGGATATCAATCTGGAGCCATTATGCACCAGGCCTTATGGTGTCTGACGTTTAGTTGTGATTACACCAGTGCCTGTATACCGTCATGGAAGTCATTAGACTGCTGTCATCTCAACATGTTTTTTTTTTCTGGCCTCATTAACACTGCTCTCAGATTACAACAGGACTGCTACCTATAAGCTTCAACTTGTAGGAGTGGTTACTTTTTCTATTAGCATGTTTACACAGGTGCCCAGACGCCAGGGATGACAATGTCCCCCAGCCCACCACTTTGGTCCGGCATGAAAGGACTACTGGATTGATGGCCACATAATTCCGTGCAGAAATCCACGGTCAACGGATGACGAGTCCTAGTAGTTAACGCTCCCTACAATTTGCGAATAGTAATTTGGTAATATAGTAATGACCAAAGATCTGAAAAATGAACAAATTGCAAATTGCAAAGCCACAGGATATAGCGCTGCAGTCAACCTTTCCCATGAAATACTGTCCCAGTCACCTGCAGCTTATTTACATCCATGCGTCTGGGCTGACGTGAATGCTTCAACATCAACTATTCAGGGTGCTTACTAAAGCACCCATCCGATGACAGACGTGACCCCAGGTGAGAAGATGGGGCTCTGTTACAGACACTGACCCTCCAGCTCATTGCACCAAGAGCAAAATCTTACTTTAAATACACATTTTTTTTGCTTAACATGATCACTATTGTCATTTCTTCGTCATTCGTGGGAGGTATGCTTCGGAATTGTCGGCTTTATAAATAACTGAAACCCGACGTCTCTTTGCTCAACCATCTGCTTCGCATTGAAAAACAATGCATTCATATTCTTTCCTAAAACCACCTCCCAGGAAGCTGTTGTCCCACAATAACAGGTGAACGGGGGAAAAACAGAAAACCACACATCAAGAGATTGACTCATGTGCCAGACTGGAAAAGATTTTTTTTAAGTAGCCGTTTGCTACGATTGAACGATTGAATTGAATTTAACATGGAAAAAAAAAAAAAAAAAAAGCTCTTGACACAAGCTTGTATATATTTATAAATAGACATTTCTTTCATATCCAAGATGCATTCTGCAATAGTACACATTCTTTTGAAAGAACTTGTAGTCCCTCAGCTGTTCTTTGTCGCCGTTTTAATTAAAAAGACAGATGGGTGAGTAAAAAAAACACAAGGGTGTATTTGTGTGTATTTAAACAGTTCTCTTTTTCTGTGTTCCTGCACGCAATCCTGCCTGACAGATACATGGAGGAAAGGCCGATAGACCACCTGGCAGAATTATTTTCTGGAAAAGCAATCTAATGTAATATCCCCCATTGACCTGTTCCACACAAATAACCCAGCCGTAGCGGTCAGCCGGGTTGGGTTTTTACAGGAGTCACTGCATGTACATGAGGTGGAGCACAAAACAAATTACAAAGTACGTAAATGGCCATAAGGCTTGGCCTCGCATGCGATTCTGGAGAAAAAAAAAAAAAGGTTGCACACCAGCTACAAACGGAGGCAACATCCCACACACTTCCACTCTGCGAAGGCTGCTGGAAGCTAAATGATATCACCGGTGTTCATAATCAATTCGGTGGGATTAGTTAAAAGTGGGGGACCAAACACTAACAAATCAGGCGGCCTTTTCTAAAACGGAGCCATAAAGACATGGAGCAGCAGAGCATATGGATTTTCCACAGGGCTCAATTGTGTGAGAAGTTGTTGGGCTTGCATTATTGACTTTCTCAGTATGGTGGAACCGTGGTAGTTAGGTGCTTTTCCTCAACTCTAATTATGGTGTCATAAACAGGAGAGGCCATTAATGAAACCCACTCATGGCTTTAAAAGCACACAGATAGGATTTGGAGGGGAGAGGAGAGAGGAGAGGAGGATGGGGAGAGGGGGGCTAAGGGAGGTCTTAGGGTAGTCATGGTATCAATCACAGCAAACTACTCCTCTGTTGAGTAACAAGCAAGAGAGCTGGTCAATAAGTCAGCCAAAGAGCCAACAGACTGTAATAGAGACACAGCGGAGGATGGGAGACAGAGGTATTTGACTTGAGACTGCCTGTCATGTTCGCGGGGCCACGGCCGTGCATCATCGAGGAGAAAAAGTCACTCTGCTATGTGGTTGTCGGCAAAAATCAATATCACACAATATCACCGCATGAACGGCATTTCCTATTCTTACTAGAAAAGAAAGGGTCTCCAAATAATTAGCTTCTTCATTTTCTTGTGGCCGTTAGAGCACCGACCCCAAAAAACGCTCCCCTCTTGTATATCTGCTTTATTTCTTTTATTTTAAAGAGATGTTACCAACTAAACAAAAGAAATTTGCAAAGGTCAAGCTGTGGGATTGAAATGCCAAGGTTGCATCGGCCCACCTCTGAACATCAGATCAACAAAGCAGGTCACCTCAAGTTCAGCTGCCACGAGAGGTGGAAGATCAATATAGCATTTGCAGAACAATAAAACCACAACACCAGGGAAAGGAGGCGGACGGACAGATCTAATGACAAATTTGCCTGGTTAGAATTGTTTCATCTGATTTTGATAGAAGCTGTCGGGAGAGTCGTTGAAAAACAAGGTCTCCATATTGACAAGTGTGCTCTGAAATAGATCAGAGTTAGTGTACAATACATTTCCTTTGAACAGTGTCGCTGCTTTCAAACAAAGACAGTGTCCGTGCGCTTCCAGTTTCCGCCCACTGACAGGTTGTAATCACTCGTTTGGACTCTGAACAGCAGAAAACAATGGCGGAACATGTGAAAGAATATTTGAAAAAGTGATAAATATACGGCCACTTTTGCTCGTCAAGAACGCAAATCTCGGCACATGAAGGAAATTCTCCTCCATCGGCGTCGTGACGTGGGCCACGTCTGCAGTATGATGGCCTCAGTGAAGCCTTTTTTTTTTTTTTTTTTTTTTTTCGATTTTCCAGAGTGAGCGGCTGTAAAATATAATTAATAACGTGTTTTTACTATTAACTTCGAGACAGAGTCGCAAAGCAATTTCATGCCGCCTGTAAAAACGGGGGCTCCAACGACAGCCCAAGCCCGAGTCGCGGATGAGCGGCAGAAGAGAGCGCGTGCGCGCGAGGGCTCGGCAACCCTCTGCGGGCCACCCGTAGACACATCGTATACCTTAACTAGACAAATCTATTTCAGACACATATTAGATAAATATTTATATAACCATAAACTGTATCAATAAATCCCCCTGGGGAGGGGAGGCCATTCCGCAGCATGTCAATAACTGATTCCAGCAGCAGATAATCATTTTTCTCTCAATGGCGAGGCTTGATGGGACGTCGATACACGCTGTCAAGAGTTCATTTTGGCTGCAGCCGTTAGAAGGAGCGTCACTGAAGGGAAGGGGCACCCTTCTATTCAGCTCCATCTCCATTGATTGGGAGGCAGTCTGTTAGCGGGGGGTGGGGGGGGGAGAGAGCTTGGCTGTCGTGTGTCGTGTCGTACGCCGCGCGCCGTAGGAGGGAGGCCGCGGGTCGCGCGGAAGGTCCAGGGCTCCATTTGACCGCGGCGTTCCAGAGGACACGGGGGAGTCGGGCCTTTTAATTGTCTCATTGAGACCCGGCTGCATACAAGCAGCCACGATACACAGGAGAGGAAGCACGGGAGGTGGGGGAGGTGGTGGTGCGGGGGGGTTGGGGTTCACGGCGCTGAAATGGCAATTGCCCCAACACCACTCCCTGATACGGTGAACATATACAATCAGTCAGGATAAAGATCTCACCCTCGGCGGCGTGAAAGGGGGAAGTGAGGAGCGCTCAGGAAAAATCAATACGGAACCGCTCATTTTGGAGGGACATGTGTGTCACAGTCAATAGGAGTTAATAGGCTGGGTTGTTCAGCGGAGACAGGCGGCTTGGGAGAGCAGCCCACTCTGACAGCTTAATACATACTGAATGGCAAGCTGGCTGCGTGTAACAGTCACCATGGACACATCAAGTGTGGAACGGAACCTGATGGGCGCCGGCAAGAGTTAATTATAGGATGGAGCTGAAGGTCTTACACACAGAAGTGCAGAATTACCCAGGCAGTAATCAGAACAGACACACGGCGCTGACCCACGGTGCCGCACACATTTATTCTCCGTTATTACCTCGGACTGAAATATGCACAGTGGAGGAAGGTTTGTTTAAAGCTGCCATGTAATGATTTTTTATACCAATTATTTTTATTTTTATTTTATTTTTTTCAGATTTCACTGTCATTTAACGGCAAAGGTTTTTCTTCCGTCTTGGTAGTTAACAATAGATTCAAAGGCAGGGTTAAGGGTGAGTCAAAAAGCACTTTGTTACAAATTGTTAGTCAAGATCGAATTAAAACATCATCTGAAAGCATTTTAGTGAGAAGAAGACATCAAGCTCCATTAACTATCAGTACATTATGAACTGAGGTAAAAGATTGACGAGCTTTAGAGTGACGCGTCGTGTTTTTTTTGTTTTTTTTTATAAACATCATATGCGTCAAATTATTCATCCTTGATGATGATACTTTATCGCAATGTTTCATTTGAGATTGCCATTCATTCAACTTCATGAACTGCAGTGTACAGTATTTAGCAATTCGGCATATATATTTTAAAATATTCTAGAAACATTTGCAACACGTGGAAATGCGCCTGAAATGCTGCCCTGTGGTTGCTGTGGTGCGAATTAGTTTTACATGGCCTCCTTTTCTTTTATGATCAACAGGCCTTAAAGGCCTTTATGCTGGAAATACGTCACTAGTTACTAAATGGCCCACAAATATGGACGAATGGGCTCAATTCTAAAACGTCATCTCACTCGGTATTATCACCTTAGACGATGCATTATAATGGGCGGATGACTGAGATGACGACATGAACAAATGACTGTGTAGTACCTTGGGTTTGGGTGCACGCAAGGGGGCAGGGGGGGGGGGGGACAAAGGCAACAGATAGCTACTAAATACTAACGTGTACTCACCCCAGGGCTCTTCAACACCATCATGGTAGATCTCATCTCTGGTCTAATTAATCAGCATCGTACCAACAGGCTCATGACAGGTGAATTGGTTCAGAGGACGTGTCAGGGACCTTGCGGAAAAACAAACAGAAAAACACGTCTTTTCCCGAGTTTTGGAACATTTTTTTTTTTTTTCATCATTTCGCTTGCCGTTGACACAAGATCCAGACGAGCCAAACACAGGGAAACGGCTAATAATAGCTTCATTAATTGAGGTCTACAGGTCACCGCGTTTGGTCCCATAAAGAAGGATTCTCCACGTAATTAGTGTTCATTAAGGCCTAATTTGGACGATTATCATCTCTTCATCTTATTTTGTCTAATTAATAATTAATTACCATTTCAGCATAGGGGTAGAGTTCATAGTATCGGCTACATTTATATTTTACAAATGACAGGAAAGCTGCAAGTCACGAGTTGATTGAGAGAGAAAAAAAAAAAAACACACGCAGGAGCTATGGAAGCGAGCTAAACCAGTTCGATTCCGCGGAGTTCCTCCTCCATCAGGCGTTATTAAGAGAGTCATTAGAAGGAAACGCGGGGGTTTGGGATTAAAAAGGAGGACATATCAAATTCAGTTTTACTCCATTAGCAATGTTTAGGGCTCGCAGGGAAGGAGAGGTGAAGCAGTCACACTGAACCGAGGAAGAGCGAGAAGAGCAGCAAAGGGGTCTTGGCTCCAATTGACATTTCAATAAGTGGAACAGAGCATTAGCAATCGGTTCCCAACTTTTCTGAAACAATTATTGAGATGGCACCTCCAGGCGATGTGTGTTCCTGGTCCCCGGAGTCGTGCTGGCAGAAACAGTAATTGACTAAATTGTAGAACACATCAGGGCCATTTACAAATTTGCCAAAAAGGAATCGTTTTAAAGGGAAATGAGGGTGACTCTCAAATTAGCAAGGAGTATGATTGAGATGTGGCTCTGGGAATTAGGAAGCATGATTTGGAGTTCCGCAGAAACGGAGCATCTGTGACTAGTCCAGTGTTACTCACCACCCCGCTCTGACTCGTATTTAAATATCGCTGTGGTTTAACAGATGTTCAGTAAAACTCTGCACTTCATATTTAAATGTTTGATGATTCATATTTAAATATTCCTTTTGAGACAGATAGGACCGATAGATAGGTAGGTGGACAGATAGATAGATAATGTTATTGTTTGTGGAGCTGCTACCAATGTGTAGTATTATTCCCGTGACATAAAATGCATGACCGACTAGACATTACAGGGAAAAGCGAAGGAAAACAAATAACAAAAACCGCTGAGCTGTAACACTAAATAAAAAAAAAAAGGAAAAAAAAAAAGGCAGGAACGTAACATTTAACCACACAGTCCCGTATTGAGTAATTTGAGCCCATGAAATAGTTCCTTAGCTAAAGCACAAAAAAGAAAAAAAAAAAATATATATATATATATATATATATATGAGCGCAGTGTGATAAATCATTGGACACGGATCTCATCGGTTTAAACATATTGTGCTGCAAGGTGTTTGGGAAAGTGATCTTAGCTACATTTTACAGGGTGTACTCATTTCTAAGGAACACCGGCACATTACTCTGACTGTTAAGGGCCCTGACAGTTTTGATTGATTGCTGTGCAGACACTGTGTTGATTGTTGCCTGTTGTGCCATTCCTGTGGCTCCCAGCAGCCACTGCTTTCACCGCACCCAAGCTAAGCTCCTCCAACCAGTGATGAGTAATTACCGAGTTCATTAGCCACGCCACTGGCCTTGGGATTTATTAAAACAAGATTTGCCATCAACTCTCTCCGCTGCTTTTGAGCATTTTAACCGACGGGCCATTATTACCCTCTCCGCGAACGACTTTGCAGGTGAATCCGCCGAAACAAACAATTTGGGAAAATGGGCTGACAGTTAAAGTGTAATTGAAACCATTATCTTAGGAGGTATAATACAGGACCTGGATGATCCATTGTTAGATTATAAACTCTTTCAAATGAGTTATCAAAACAACTCAGTTTGTATGGTAGGTGGTCCCTGTGAAACAAGAGCTGGCATTCAAATGGATCTGAACTTGGCGTGTGTTAAAATTATGGTAGTGGTAATTGATCTTAAAAAAAAAAAAAAAAAGAATAAATACTACTGATATAATAATAATAATAATACTAATAATAATAATAATAATAATAATAATAATAATAATAATAATAATAATAATAATAATAATAATAATAATAATAATAAATACTTTCATTCCTGATGAATTTGCTGATCTCTTGTTTTTTGACTAATCCTGTTTTTAATAAAGTCCAATGTTAAGTTTTGAAATGTATTCAAAATTCAATTCTATCAATCAAAAGTGAAAATGAATTTTGTTCAGAGGCTTCTGCTCTATGAAACCTAAAATGTGTGGGTTTTGAGATCTTTTTTTAACTAAAAGCTGAAAAAAGGTGAGAAAAAGGACAATATTATCTGACATCAGGATATTTCTTTAAAAAAAATATATAATTTTAATAAATACCAAATAATCTAATTTTAAGTTTCTTCCACCTATGAGGAGGAGGCTCCACACTCAGCCTTACCTTGTTTTTCAAATTATTCATACAAAAGAAAGATTTGTTATTATTAGTTTACGTGGCTGATTGAAAAGCGAATGGCTGTTAAAATCACACCTTCTACATCAACGCGGAAACCTTTTCCCTCAACAACGAGTCATAAGCGAAAGAGCCACGAGCTATCTCAGTGCAATGTCCAAGTAATTTTTCTTTAATAGGAAAATTGTTACTTATTGATCCGCACTTTGTGAAGCCTTGCAGCAATGCTCCAATCACCACAGCTGTCAAAGCCACGAAAAAGGAATCGGTTCCTTTGCGATTTGATGGCACACTGATTCCCATTACTGGCACGTTTCCAGCGTTAATTACCTCCGACATAACATCGTGTCCCTCAAAAAGACTCCCGTGCTGGCTACTCGTGTCCCGCCAGAGGACAGCGGTGGGGTGGGGGGTGGAGGGGGGGGGGCAATGGTGGTACGGCAAGCGTGGGGATGCTTCGGCTGTCTGGCGCTTGTGTTGAATCTGTGCACCACTGAGTCCGGCCATTAGGCATTGTGATGGGCTTTTCTTTTCCACACCATTTCCCGTGGTCAAAATAGCATAAAAACACCATTTTGGCTCAATAGCAAAGACTTCAACTGAATAATCACAAGGGTGAAACTGTAACTATTACGGAGGCACCTCTGGGATAACCATACATAACAGGGGTGTCAAAAAACACTGTAGGTTTTCTGGAGGGCAAAGTGTTTAAAGTGTGTGCTTTTGGCTCTCGCTCCGACATCTGCTTTTAATTACTCAATTAGCGCCATCATTTAGTCTCCTTGACGTTCATCCAAATGGCAAATCATAGCCGGAAGTTGTTCAGTTTAAGCGGAGCGTTAAGAGGAGTCATGAAAGATGCATGCACAATAATGTATATGGATACTTAACTAATTGAACCAATTAAAGGGAGGGAGCGGGTTTGAGCGCCGCACATTGCCCTCCGGCGAGAAGCTTTGACACCCCTGATTTACAGCCTCCCCTCTCCCTCTCACAGACCTGGGCCCGAGGTCATATTTCAGCAGACAAAAGGTTTTTGACTTTCGGTGAAACGGCAACAATGAACCAAAGAAAAAATGGAAAAAGGCGTGCAGATTGAAGGCTTTATAAAAACATGAGATTAGCCACCAAGTAATGGCCTATCTGCATTTCAATGAATTTACATGGTAATCGAAATGCTGAACGCGTCCGTCGCCGCGGCAATAAAACACTTGCAGGATTTCCGATGAATCAATTCTGTTTTCTTCCGTACATGATGCATTTTTTTTTTTTTTTTTTTTTTTTCTTTTCCCCCCTCCAACCATCGTAGTGAGACCTCAGAAGTATAATATACACATTAAAGTATACACTTGTCTTTGCACTGCCGGGATTTTTTTATCTGTGCCTTAAGTAACAAAACGACTGCTTTCTGAAATATAAATATTTGCTTACTTTCAGCGCAGACATACCAACAGATCAACCTCGGGGCTAAATAAATATGGGCCACGTTTGAGACGATCAAGCTTACATCCTCCCAAAGTTAAACCAACGCAATCCCCCCCCCCCCCCCCCCCCCCCCCCCCCCCCNCCCACCACCACCCAAAAAAACACACACACACACACACACCAAAAGAAAAGAATGATTGTACCCCTGCGGTGGTGATTTCCTGCATGCTATGGATGCATAAATAAACATAGGCATAAATACACAGAGGACACTGACTGGGACTCACTGGCCAAGTGGGGCAGCTGTTATTAAAAGGGCTATTTATCACTGTCACCCCACTCAGGTTCCATCCCTCTCTGCCCTCCAGCGATGTCACCAGGCCGCACAGGAACAATGTGGCTCATCCACCCAAACCAAACCAAACCAAACCAAAACACATGCAAACACAAGCTCCCAGCTTCGCCGGCACAAATATGTACCGCTTTCCCAGCTTGCATATGCATATCCAGAGAGAAACTAAAATTGACTTGCCTTTTGATGACTTGGCTAAAACACACGCATAAAAAAAAAAAAAAAAAAACGAAAAAAAACAAAACCTCGCGTTTTTCGATTCCTGTCAAATACAACGCGGCCAGGCTGCACACACCGTTCATTTTCCGCTCCATTACTTTATCGATTGCGGCCACAATTATCCACTTTTCTGAAACACCGCATTAAGTGAATTCCCCCTTTGTTGGACAATAAGTACAGAAGGTTGGCCAAGTCACGCTATTCCTCAGCCTAAGGGGACAGACTACTTCTCCTGCAACCCTCATCATCATTAGCACCCTCGGATAAAAACATACCTCAATTAGTTCAGCTTTGCTGGGGGAGGCCCGTCAAGCATTGCAGAAGCTTCCAACTGACCCGCACCCCATCGTCACTTACGGCGGCGAATGCCTTGTCCACTGCAAAAAAAACAACAAATGTTATACTATTGAACAATCAGCCGCATTCAAAGAGAGCCTTTTGATAAATTCATCTCAAAAATGTTCCGTTCGTGTTT
The DNA here is from genome assembly GCA_016785305.1 of Colistium nudipinnis. Taxonomy (NCBI): domain Eukaryota; kingdom Metazoa; phylum Chordata; class Actinopteri; order Pleuronectiformes; family Rhombosoleidae; genus Colistium; species Colistium nudipinnis. Next base: position 131,265 of record JAFBJU010000598.1, read on the forward strand.
TGTGGTAAAGGTAAAAAAAAAAAAAAACAGTCCCTCATGTACCGTGCCGCAGACTTGGACCATGCACAACACACCACCGTTATGCTGCAGATAAGCTTTCAACAATCAGGATCTTCGTTAAACAATTGGACAATATATTGGAGCTTGCGCATCATTACTGTTCTTGCTTGATTAAAGACCGAAATTATAAATCAATAAAACAATGAATCAACTAAGCATTCCAGTGCTACTTTATGTAATATGTGGTCGTTTCTTAACTACATCTGCTAAGCACCGACCAGCTTTTTAATTCAGAAATTCCACTCTTTCATTTCATCTGAGCACTAGCAGTCTACACCACCGATAAACCTCTCACACACAGCAATCCAGCCACGATTAATGAAGTGCTTACTTAACCAATTTAAAGCCTTAATTCCTATTAATTCAACATAATAGCCACCCTCTCCTCCAGAATTAACACTCTGGCAGAAACCGATAAATCTCCGCGGGCCAGAAAAAGCCAGGCCAGCGAATTCCATATTCTTTGATAAATATGTAACAGTATGTATATCACTGTTAAAATGCATAACCCTCGTGTAAGACCCCTATCAAGTCTGCTTTACACCTGTATTACATTTCCCCCTCAATCAGCAGCTTTTCAGGGACACTGGCCTCCCACGAGGAGCAGAAGCCATTACATGGGACTGCAGCTCATTTGCAGACAGATTGGAGATCACGCTGCATCAAAAAGTATGTGAAGCATTTCTGAGAACCAAATTGATTTATTCCATTTCTGTGTTTGTATGCAGCACGGGTATCAGTGTATTTAATGTAAATCTCCAGTCTAGCATTGAGTTTCTGTGTGGGTTGCTGCTCATTGTGCAAGTCGAAGCAGGGCAATCACACAGCACAAGGGGCCCTGTCCGGTACAAAATGAGGGTATGTGCAATATTTCTTAACATATACAGTCTATATGTAGGTATGCATACAAATACACACACATATATACAGTATATATAACATATATAGCTGTAAAGTGACCGACAGTGTTATAAATGATATCCATCACGTAAAACCATTCATTATTCCCCTTTTCTTATCCACTGATGTTGCTTGTTTAGGCTACAAACACATTAGGCGGTTCTTTGGTGAGAGAAAAGGCATAAACAAATAAATAAATAAATATTTCTGCGTATTTCAATTTTGACTTCGGGGAAAAAAAAAAAAAAAACAGCTCAAGCAGAGCCTGTGGCTAGAGGAGCCTGACTGCATGCTGGTGGGGGGTAAAAGACAGCCTGGGGGTGCGGGGAGGGCGTCTGTTTTTTAATGAGCTGAAACTTTAAATACTGCATAATATATAATAAAAATGGATAGTTCATTTAACTCTCCGGAAAAGTCGTGGAAAAACTATTAAAATCCATTCTTCTCTTAATGTCAACAGAGTAAGCATTAAGTATGAATGAAGGGAACACGGTACCACATCATCGACGAGAAAGAAAAACAAAGCAATAATCAACTTGGACTAGAAAAAGGGGGTTTTTTTGCCAAGAAGTTAAGTGTTCAGGCTTAAGGGCACCTACTAAACACAGAATAAGCATTAACAATGATATATTAAACCGTATAAATGTGGATCCAGTCTGAGGAAACCGAATTTGCATTTTTAGCATGCTTTTAATGCGATGTACAAGCACAGAGGGCCTTGATGAAATTGTCCAACATTCTACTCGCTGCAACTTCTCTCCTAATATCAGCTGGGAGTGGTCTTGAAGCAGGAAAGACAGAAAAGATGACTGACAGATATTTCAGCCACCCACTGACAGTGGCTTTGCCAAAACGGATCGGCACAGCAGGCAACATATAGCCCCCCCCCCCCCCCCCCCCCCCCCCCCCCCAACACAACGAAAAAACGAAAGAAGATGTCATGAAGATAAAGAAGGAAAAGAAGGAAAGGGACGAAAATAAATAAATAAAAATAAAAATACACCATAATAAGAGTAGTAAGAGTGAGAGAGGTCGTCAGTGACCAGAGGTCTGCAATTGTCAAATATTGAAAAAAAAAAACATTTTTAACGATGACAAAAAAAAGTGTACTATTTCTGTATACCTACAACTGGAAATGTTTTGTGGCCGAAAAGCAATAAGCTACGTTTCAGCCGCGACATTATAATACAGATATATATATATATATTTAAATGCCATTACAGAGAGTGTTGTGACAGTGTCGGATGACACCTCGGTATTAAGATGTAATTCCAGCATGATCCTTAAAGTGATCTGAGTGATGGCTCCGGTACCCCCGCTGCTCGTGGAGCCAACACGGAGACGGTGCTGGTGGCTGATCCAGAGGCTTAATAACGATAACCTCACTAGCATTAGCTGCAGGGGTTGTACGCACAATAATTGTTTCTGCCAAGCCATATATCTATATGACAGGGGGGGGGGGGGGGGGCCTGGTGTGACTTTGGTGTTAAATAATTGATTCGAGAAGTGGCCGCATCAACCATTTCAAGGAAGTCAACATGGTTGGTGTGGTTGCGTTGTTTTTTTTTTTACTGGAGAAACTGAGAACTTATTAGCTAATTAGAAGATAATTGCAAGCCTGTGGAAGTTGATGAGCAATTTCACTGTTAAACATTAACAATTTACAGCAACGCTACACTCAATTTCGGCCCTTGTTTTGCTTTACTTACCTACATTCGAAGCAGCACGAGTATTTAAAGATTTCACCTTGACAAAACTTATTACCAGCTGCAGCGTGCAATTAAACGTGGCACACGGGCATTCATTCTTTGTTCATTACCATGTTTGATGGGTGCTGGGTAATTTAGACACTCCAATACGGGACCCCAACCGCCGCCGCTATTAAAAGGCATCAATCTGAGATCAAACGCAGATGTATTCTGCTAATTTACAGAAGTCAATTTGCTGGCCACGTCGCCACGGACTGCAGCGGTGGTGTCAAGAGGTTCAAACGTGTAATGCTTAGCCTGTGCCCGGGCTGAAGGGGAAAACCTCCCCTGCAGTTTAGAGTGACTCAAAGCCCGAAGCCCTGAAAACAAATACAGCGTACTCACCTGCGGCACAGTTTGGATTACACCGACTCGCGTCGTCCGGTAATAGCCACACACAAAGCTGCGGTCTGCCGCAACCGCGTGCAATTGTGTCTGGCCCGTACAGTGGTATCGGTGCATCTCCGGGGTCAAAGGGTCAATGAGTAATTAAGACATGGTTGCCTGAGCATTCCCCATGCACAATGTCGGTCTTGATGAAGGGAAGGGGGGGGGTTTAGGTGCAGCCTGATACTAAGGATCAGATTTCCATAAGTGTGTCTAAATGTTCCTTGTTGGAGGCAATTAGCATGATTACGAGATAGCGCGGTGCCATTGTGCGGATGGGATTTTGCGGATGAATTCTGCATGAGGTTTAGAAAAGTCACGGTTAGGACAAAGGTGGAATCGCTTACATTAAGAACATGTACAGTATATATCTGAGAGATTTTTGTGATAGACAACAAAGAAGATGTGTAAATCACCGTACATTCAGCGAACCTAAAAAGAAGGTTAAATATCTGATTTGATTATTAGAGTGCTTTCTTCACTGTGGTTTTTGAGGGGGGGTTTTTGAGAGGGGGGGGGGGGGGGGGGGTTTGGAATCTTGTCAGGCCTCCAAGTGTGTACAGAATCCCCGTAATAAAACAGGGAGGATTTCAAATTCAACATTTTTGATATTGTATCAAATCATTATCCAATCAAATCTAAATATTCTAACATAAAGGACAAGAAAATACATCCTTCATGAAGAAGCCGTACATCAAAAACAGCATGAAGCGCGAAGGTTGGTCGTTTAACCTTTAGGTGCAAAGAAGGTCGAAAGGTGCATTGATTTGCATGTAGAACAAGAAATTGTTCATTCAGTTTCTTTGTTGCTGAAAATGAAGAGGCCAAGGCCAGGAAACTGAGGTCGCTGATAAATGCTATTAGTAGGAGATGCTGAGGGGTGAGGAAATCAATATGGCAGTTTGTCAACCTGCCTCTCCGAGGGGGCAGGCCTCTGCGGCACGGGTAAGTGTGCCCTGTCAGCAGAGCACATTACAAGAAATCAAAGGCCAGAGAAGGCCTGAAGGAAGGGCTGCATACGTCTCTGCACCTTGGTAATTAAAACCTATTTTATCAGACCTGTCTTGTCACTGTTTTTTTCTCCAACACTATTGACTACCCGTTGCATGGAGAGTGATCACTAATTTACCGTTAAATAAATGAGCTGTGCTTATTTAGATTCTTCCTAAAAATGAAGCAAAGGCCTAGACGTACCCATTGAATGACCTTCGTTGTAACGAATAAGTATTTGAAGAAATGACTCCTTAATACGTTATGTTTTCTTCTAGAGTTAATGACAATATTAAGTCAAAGTGGGGTGAAAACCTTGGAGTCGCTGTAATTCAGTTAACTGACTTTGTTACGAAAACACAATAAAGTGGTAAAAATGACTACCCACAATTACACATGGCCGAAAATAAAACCTATAGGATGAATCATTGTGTCAGTCTTTTCTTGGAGACATCATTCATTCGGAAGGCTAACTTCCCATTAACATTTTATGGAAAGTTAGCTTTCAGAATAAACACTGCTGGTATTGTATGTCAGTGCAATAACGTGCATAACCGACTACACAATTGCAACTTAAAATCTTTAATAATTTAACACAAGTGAACCTGGGCTGTGACACAACAAGAGCACTGGTGACACACAGCGCCACTTTTGTCAAAAGGACTGGGGAAATATTGCAAATAAAGCGTTGATAATACTCCTTTTAAAACGTATATGTTTTTGTTTAATATTGCGCACCTTCATCTTCTTTATAGGCAAAATAGACAGTGACCGGTCCAACACTTGTCTGCACCATTTCTGCAGCTCCCACAACCATCCAGCAACCAATGCCATAGGCCAAACAAGGGATACCTGCAAAAAAAAAAAAGCACACAGGGATTATATGGGACTGCAGTGTAAACAAACACGTTACAATTATAACATGTGATGATTCAAACAGGTAAAGAAGAGCGTTTGTGGGTCTTGTGTTTACTGACCCAGATTGATGACTTTGAGCATGGTGAAGAACCTGTCCTCAAAGTGCAGGCTCTGCGGAGGTGCTTTGGTACAGTGGTATTTGATGAAGGGGAAGCAGCCCGTTCTCAGTACATGGTAGTTGGATCCCTGCACGCTCCAGTTAAAGTTGGACAGTCCGAACTGGTCGTTGTGGACCGCGCTGTACCGGACACAGAAGGAGGTCCACGGGGGCAGGGCGCGCTGCTGCAGGTGACACGTGAGCACCTCGGAGGCCGCGGGTCGCGGGGACCTGCGGCCCAGGGTGCTCGGGAGGAGGGCGATCTTCACCGCGACCCCGTGGGCTCTCCGCAGAAACTCCTTCATAACTTGTGCGGTAACGCGGAGCGACTCGGGACACTTCGTGTTGGATCACGTGTGCCGCGGCGAAGTGGCTTTCTGACAAGCCATGGATGAGATGTTACCCCCCCCCAAAGTTGAATCGGCTGATTTACCTGAACGCGTCCTTCACAGCAGCGGAACAGGAAGCGCCGTCGATTGACATTAGCAACAAAGTAGAGCTAGCGTTCGCAAACAGGATCGTCTCCAAAAGAGAGCTACACAAAAGCAACACGCTACAAACAGCCATGTGAAGGAACACTCGTTGATCTCACGTTTACTAATTTAAACCAAAAAGGGACCGGAGAGATGACTTCCAGCGCCGCATCTGAACTGGTACTCCATTCAAAGTCATCCGTTCAGAAACGCAGCGCTGCGCAGTTGTTCCTACTCAGCAAAATAAACCCCTACCACGTGCACTAATACACGCATCTGCTCCACGACCGGATATTCGCCTATAAAACGACAAAAAAGTGCAATTATTCTCTTATGATCTTTCAGTTATTCACAAATAAAGCTGCAAAAAAAAAAGAAAAAAAAAAAGAGGCTGATGAACAAACATTTATACTTCTCACACTGCTGTGTGAACATTTCTTCTGCGTTTTCATTATTTCCCAAACACTTATTAGCAAATGAAAATACACAATTGTTTAAAAAAAAGACAGTTACTTATTTGATCAGAAATCATTTTTAAATGTTCTTTAAAACACGTTATCCTACTCTGACCTAGTCCACACAGTGTGAACAACACCAACACATCCTCCTCGTCAAACTAGATCCGCTGAGAGGGCACTGCTGAATTTGATGAAATATTTCCCATCTAAGTTTAGTGGTCAGCTGTAGATCAGGGCTGTGTGAAATCAGTCAGAATCTACTGTGAATATGAGTCACAACAGTTAAATCGAAGGTCATCAAGACAGTACTCAGCAAATACTGTTCATGTACTACCAAAAAAGTGGTCTCACCTTTGGACCACAGTGTACACATATAGCCAAGGGCCATGAAAAATACAAAAAAAACAGACAGTACTTAATAAAACACCCAAAACATTTAGTTGCTGTCACCTTTCCTGTTGCAGGGAGAATTGGCGAGAGCGCAGCCTACCTAGAGAACACGTACATCCTTGCTGCAAATGCTATACAAGAAATCTATATTTATTGTAAATTGTTCACATGGGATCTTTACATTAGGTGTGCTACTACATGTAATGCAAGGCTTTGGGCAACAATTAGAATTCACAATGACATTCCAACAGGCTTAACAGCAGCTAGTTTTTGAATGCGTTTTTTATGCGACGCTTTTTCTTTTTCAGAATACATTTTTCGAGTGTCTTCCTTCTACAAGTAAATATAGACTGCTAACATGAGAAGACCTTGTTAAATGTTATCAGAGCCCACATCCATCATGCATTTTGGAATGACTCAACATCTCTTGTGTCACTGAAAAATACGGTCATACTTTTAAGTATTAATGGACAGTATATTAAGACACACACAAAAAGGTTTTCTTGACAGATTCTGACAATGTTCCTGATGCATTTATTTGCCGAGGCCCTAATAGACCTCCAGGGTTTTACACATTCACAGTGTAATGTGACGTTACGTTTGGCAGACAAGATGACTTAACTTGGCGAGAGCGAGACGAGCTCATCAGCGAAGTGGCTCCTCAAGCATCCTTCACCGCTCGCAGCTTGTTCTGAGCGATCATCTGCCGTACCTCCTCTATGCTCTTGATCAGCATCTCCCCAAAAAAAAAAAAAAAGAATAAGAAATCAAGGGATTTTCAATCACCGAGCACATTCCTTCATTTGGAAAATGAACATGTGTTAGTGTGATGCATTTTATTCCCACTTTCTTCCGCAACCGCATTCCCACCGACCGCAGCGTCACTGAATATGCATGTTTCAGGATGTCGATGAAAAGAGATTGTGAAGTCGTCAGCAATGTACCTTGAAATTTGTTTCTCCATGCATTTTAGACGAGGATATTTCCTGATGAATGACGGTCAGATTCCGAGCAAAGGTCCCCAGAGCTCCCCGGAGATCCTCGGAGACTGTTCTATGAACAACACCCCACACAAACGAGTTAACTAACGATCCCCACGTTGCTCGGCCCAGAAACAATCTCCCTGTTCATCTGACAGGGGGGTGGTTAAATGAAACTTTCAGCGGACACCGCCCGTTTTCAGGGGGATGAGCGCGGCTTGATTTAAGTGTTATAGCACTGTGTGCGCCAAAGGATTTGTGTGATAAATATGTTAAATAACCCCTGCGCCTTGGCAGAGTGTTTGTAACAACATCTAGACAGCCAATGGTGGCAACCTAATCCTCAGAAAGAATCGTCTTCGCTCTCAGCCCGGGGAAGGCTTTGCCCCACCTAATCCTCCCCCTGTCTTCTCATGCGCTCTTCCAACAGAGAAAGCAGACCTTCGCCACCTATTGTTTTCCCCCGGAAATTTGGCTCACGTCGAGTTAGCGGTGCCGTGCGAATGAATTTTGACGAAACGCGACGTACTTACATCATGCCAATAGCGCTTCGCTTACTGCTGTCGTACAGAGCGAACGCGGTGCCCTGTTTCCTCTGCGATGTGAAAGCCGCAAACGCGGCCAAAAGATCAGATGGCATCGGGAAAGGAAACGAATCGGTCATTCCGTACATGACATTAAGCTGCAGAATACAAATGCTGTGACGCATAAATGGGTTAATCGTAACAGTGTTTCAATTGAATGTTTATCACCTGAATGCTGAATCCTATTCCATGGGCCTTGCACATTTTGAAGAACACATTAGGGTACAACATGGAAATGTTAGAGTGAGACAAGTGGCTCCCAAGAACTGCATAACGATTCACCACAGGAGGCTGTAAAAAGGTGAGAAAACAAGAGAACAAATGCATAATTGTAGTCATCAGTCTTCCTGGTACGCAAAAAAAAAGGGGCTCAATTATTTCACAGTATGTTCTGTTGATTTGGGGTTTAAGTAAATGATATATTATAATGGCGCGCTTTACACTGTTGTGATATGTATCCTTAAGGTCACCGTTGAGTTTGGGAAGTGTGTGATTAGTGAACATGATGAGTGTGGAGCAGGCATAATAAACTGTTGGGCCTTTCTTAATCAACCGCAGGGAGGGAGAATTCATGTTTAGGAGACACAAGATGACGCAAGATGACCTTAATTGTACAATGGCAATCTACGATGAAACTACAAATGTCCGCATTCAATTTCAGACCACACAGTACTAAGTGCACACAAGGCCTAAGCAACGCACCATCCCTATCGCCATAATAGAGGCATTCTGGGTATGTGAGCGTCATAAGTAACACTGGAGAGGTTGATTACTTGTAAGTGGCGGCGCTCAAGAGGATAAAATTGTTCCCGGTTCTCCGACACCTCTGGGAGACTAAAAGCACAGACATAAGCCCCCGTGAGCTCGGGAGATAGCCCATAACTCGCTGCGACGGCTGCCTGTTTGCGGTTGTCAAACGCAGGACTCTCACGCAACAATAAAAGTGTCCAACGGGGACTTAATTGTGTTTGTAATATGCAGGCCCCTAATGATGGCCACTGCTAGAAGCGATTAACCCCTGCGGTGGCTCAACTGCTGTACCGAAGCACCAGGCCACCAACTGAATGAATGTTTGATAAAATAATACAAGTCGCAGATTAACAAGCGTAAACTCAGGCATACTGCTAATAAAGGGAGTCCATTGTTTAAGGCCTGGCACCAGGTTGATGAGGTGTTCAAGCATGCATACACATGCATAATGAAAATGGTATGAATTATTAATGTGCTGATTATTTAGGCTCATCTATCAAAATGATAATGAATTCTGCACCTAAACGCCAATTGAGTCCAGTGCATAATTACAGCTTTTAGTCGTATTTAACAAAAATGAGGAGCCAGACTTGATCGGGCCTCAAGATTACATAGTGGCATTACAATATTTGTATTATAATACAAATAAATGAACAATGTAATTCAATCCAAAATTCAAAGAGGTTACTTGGGCCGCAATCCGATGTTCACCGTGTTTCTCTCCGATCAGCACGGGCACTTCCAAACAGCCCGTGTGGCAATTCAGCGTTCCTCCAGTCATCGTCAGAAGCACCTGGGTCATGGCCAGCTGGTCACTGTATCTGAGGTCCAGGTCAATAGCCCAAATCTGCAAAAGTCACGAGCGCCGCGTCACAGCAGGGGAACAACAGACATTGGAATATTTCTGTAACACTGCAGCCGTCATTCCTGAAAAAGACAAGGGTCAATACCTGCTAATCCTTACAATGGTATCCATGTCGAGAGGGCAGGGGAAAGGAAAACACGGTCAATGGTGTGAGCTTGACGGAGGTAGGCAATGCTGTCTCGGAGTGGCACAGTCACAAAGTAGATCCTTCCCAGCAAATCTGGATTCAGTTTGCCCTGGGCTGGTCGGTTAGGCTCAGGTCTGATGAGAAGCTAAGTTCAGATATGTATGGTAAATGGCGTCATTATAAGTATATTAAGGGGTCAGGTATGGTCATAGCCTTCCGCTTAAGCAGGGCTAATTTTCCCAATAATAACCTAATAGCTATGCCCCCACTTCAAAAGTGGCAAATAAATCACAAGTGAAGGAGTTGTTAATAACTAAGTGGCAGTGGGCTGCCTCCTTTTGCTGTTCCTATTTGTCAAAGTAAACGCTGCTGTCCACTGAATGTAAATCGCTGCCTGTCTGGACCAGGCAGTCTCTGTAACCGGAGTACTGTGTCTCCACTAACACGTGGACATCGGACCATTTTCAGTAATTCCCCCTTTTTTTATTTTCTCATAAATGCAAATCTTTTTGTGAATCATTGGTCATAGTGTCAGGATGCAATTCACTACTTTCCTAAATGATAAATATTGTTAATTACTCAGTTAATACCTTTTTTTTTTTTTAAATGACACCTCAGAATGCAGAATGCAGAAATCCTAAAAAACAAAATGACATCTTCCAACGTCCTATTTGGTCCAGACATTTATTTTAAATCTAAAATTGATCAGTCATCATAATTGTTGTTGATTCGTTGGTGTTGTTTTTTTTGCCAGTTTGATCATCTATGAATGGTTGAAAGTAAGGTTCACCCATATAAAACATAACGTATGACTTTTATTTAAAGGAAAGACTTCAAACATTGTCACAAACTATCACAGTGACAACCATTTTTTGGATGTATTTTAGAATCCTTTGAGGCAACATGTCACCTGAATTAGAGGAAAGGAGTGACGCGCGGTTCAAGTCGCTCATCTGATCCAGATGTGTTCACTGCCAGAGCAAATATTGCCATTTCCCCATTTTAACAAGCTTTAAAACGGAATCAAAGCGACTGCACGTGGGAATGCCATAAAAGGGAACGCAATCGCACAAAGAGAAACCATGCACGTGCAGATAATTCAAACAACTGCAAAGCGTGAGCCTTCATTTTCAGCTCAGCCTAATGCACCACATACACTCACCTTTACTTTGGGGGGGGGGGGGGGCAAAACGACCTTTACTTTGGGGGGGGGGGGGGGGCGACCACGGGCAAGACGCTCATCGCAGCAGCTACCTGGGCCTGAGTGATGGACACACTCCTCTGAGCCATTCACTCGACTCACTAAAAATCATACTCCGATGTCCCATTGTCGCTCTTAACAAAGCAGTGGGAAATGTAAGCCTGGATTGCACCTGTTTTCTATTGCCTTGAATTTTCATTAAAACCCCTGATGCTGCAGCTGGGGCCCCGCCATTCCACAATGTGAGGAAAGACTGCAAGGGCAAACATATGTGACCCACTTCTCCCCATCAAATAAAGTAGGCAGCTTTTAGCAACAGGTTTGAATCTAAATTGATGTTTAAATCCAGACAGGTTTGTGCCCATGTGGCTCTCTTCTGTCTGAGCTGTGTGTGTGTGTGTGTGTGTGTGTGTCTGTGTGTGTGTGCGCGAATGTGTTAGAGAGAGTGTGTGTGTGTGGGGGGGGGGGGGGGGGCGAATGTGTTAGAGAGAGTGTGTGTGGGGGGGGGGGGGGGGGGGGCGTAAGAATATGTCTCTAATATCCCTGCCTCCATTGAGGCACATGCTGTTTATAGTCTACTCTTAATTATACTGTCACTGAATCACTTTCAATTTCAGGTCAACATTGAAACTGAATATTAATTTTGAGTCTGTCATATCATTCTGAAAGTGCAGAGTTCGGAACATGTTCTGATGCGAGCGTCACGGCTTTGGCCATGGAGGGACAATTTCTTTAAGTCTACGTTTCAATCCTGAACTGTGAAACGATATATGGTGAAATGTGGCAAACTGCCTGGTGCAAATGAAGGATATTCTGCTGAAACTCATATGTTTGCACTGATCAAATCATTAAATCAAACGGAAAAAACGGAAATGCATTCAATAGAAAATATATCACAATCGATACAAAAAAGTACGCTTTAGGACAAAAATCACATCGCCTGCACACCGGCTTTGCTCAAACTGTGTGCAAACATCTAATCCATAAGATACTACCCTCTAGTGGCAAATGTGCCTTCTTCTCCACTTCTTGCTCCTGACGGAGAATAAAATATGATGCGAGCATAAATAAAGCTCCAACAGTGAGGAAGGGAAAAGAAATAAAAAATAAAACTAAGGTTTATTGAAATGTCCTCCATAAAGCAAATAGTGTATGACTATTTTGTGAACGATTTTTATTTCTGGTGCCCTTTTTAAAACCGAGTAGTAGTAGTAGTAGATCCAGTGCGCTTGTCCGTTGTTTTACGGGTTTAGTGTTTCACACACCATATTGTAAACAAAGCGCTTTCCTTTTACAACTCCGGATCAATACGCGGTCGATGTGGCCACGTGCTAGGAGGAGAGCTTGAGCGGTCATAAACCAGTCCGCAGTCCCAATATCATAAATCAGGGAAGGTTTCACCTAAAACTAATCCTGACAAATGGGATGTGGCCTCGACGGTATTTTGGCCGCGACCACAGGAGGAATTTCGGCAGACGGCGCGGGTAAAGAGGGGTTAAACCCTGACAGGGCGTCCCTGAGAAGCCGCCAAATCACTTTGGAAGGAGCCGCCGTCTGAAATAGAGGTGCCTCTGAAACGCTCTGCCTCCTCGGGTTAAAGGGCAAGTCTTAAATGGCGGAATCAGTGTATTGACACAATAAGACCTGACAGTTTATTAGATGGCCTTGTTACACATGTGCTCCCTGTGCCCACTGTTTGCCTTGCCTGTTTCCCAGGAGAATGGGAGACACCTATCCTATCTCCCCCAAATGGATCCCAGTTCCAGCCTTAAAAAAAAAAAAATAATAATAATAATTGATCCCTTTCACCAGTATGGTGAGGCAGAGAGCTTTGACACCGCGCACGGCAACGGCAACGGCCCGGGCAATATTTATCGCGGCCGGCGTCGGCGTTAAGGCCCCCGGCGGGAACACCTCACCTTTTGCTCCATGGTGTTGTGGTTCAAAAAGGTGGCCAGGTCCACAGAGGCGTAGCCGACCATTTGACGCCGCAGACAGGCTCGGCCCACGCGCGCGCAGAGGGAGCGCAGGGCCTCCGGGCGCACGGAGGTCTGAGGAACGGTGCAACCGGCGGCTTGCAGTCGACAGCCGCCGTGGAGCTGGTCGCCGCAAGACAGCATGGTCACCTCACCCCCGGGCTCCAGGAGCAGATCCACCGTCAGGCAGGTGACGCTGTCCGACGGCGGCACGGCCTCCACCACGCCGCCTGGACCCGCGGTGAGCGTGAAGTTTGACTCCCGGGAGGGGAGCGAGAAAAGAAAAAGAGAACGCACAGAATCAAAACGATTTGATTTGTCAGGCCACATACTACCACAAGTGAGAACAGGAAGCAGGAGATGGCTGTGGGTCCGGCGAATGGCATCCAGGGCCTGACGCTAAACAACTGACCTCGCCCGAGGAAGGTCTTGAGGAAGCGGGCCCAGTTGGGATAGCAGGAGGTTCTGGCAGGCCGTGCGTAACGGGCCAGCCACTCTGGGATCTCATCTGAATATCTGCGCAGCAGAGACTCCTGCAAAAATAGATTTGAGGTGCATTCATTAGGCATTTACTGAAAATAAGTCGGGCAACGGGAAATAACGTTACGCTTGGTCATTCAAACACGAGTCAATAACAAGTCCTGGCCACTTCATTTTGTGCCATCCTCACATTTGCGACATTACTGGAAACGCGACTTGACTCCGCCAGTGACGGCGTCCCAGCCTTGAAACCTTTTGGCGGCTGCTTCTCAGTTTTCAGCGCGAGCGGCCGACGGGGTGCCGCGCGCCAGGGTCCGCCTGTGAGTGACAGCCTATTATCAGAAGGCCTCGGGAGTCTAATGGCTTTAACTTACAGCCGCGGAGACAGCACCTGCCCTCAATAACAACTCTCTCCAGTGGGCAGCTGATGAATACCTAAGCCAGCCCCATCTATCTGGGGATCAATCAGGGCTCGGACGGGGATCGATGTCGCTCCTGTGTCTGTAACTAGGAAATGCCATAATGGTTTCGCCACTTAATTACGCTGTTCATTTCGAACTTTTGTTTTAGCCGTCCCCTAAACTCGAGTGCACTCTTTAGCTCTGGCCCGGTTTCATTGTATTGTCGGAGAGAACGGCAAGTTGGTCCAAGGTTTTGAACCTTTTTTCGACATGCAAAACACCAACCGTGGCTCCCACTAAGCGTGCGACTGAAAGAAGCTGTCCAAGAGTTGACCGGATTCCAGAAATGGGAAATAACATCTTCGTCCTTCCATCGCTCTATCCCGAGCACTACTTTGCTTTGACTGTACGCCGCCTGGCTTCGCCGGAGACGGGGCCGGAGATTACGCCGTGTTGACATTCCAGTCATGTAACGGCCATCATCGCATTCAAGTACTGTAAAAAGGCGAGGTCAAACGCTGCACAGCGACTCCCCCCCCCCCCCCCCCCCCCCCCCCCCCCACCCCCCCACAAACCACAAAACACACACCCCACGCCCCCACCCCCCTCACCCCTACACAAACCATAAAGCACACAATGGTGCGGCAAAAAGTGTAAGGGAACGGTTGTCATTTTCAACGGAAGAGCGAGCTCACCCCGGGACTTTGCCTATGCAGTTCACAGAAGCAGCAGGGCGGGAGGGGAAAGGAAGAAGATGTATTTTTGCCATAAATTACTCGGGCTTAAACTGCGTACAGTCCCCTGTGATAGGATTCGGGCTTTGCTCTGTGTCCACATAAAGCCAAGAGCAATCTGGTCCAAAATAAAATAGACGTGGCCCCTGCTTCTGTGATTACCATTACCACGAATTGAAACCGCGCACGCGGGGCGCGGGGGGGGGATGGGTCTTGGGAACACGATGACATAATCTGGCAAGTCGTCGGTTTTTCGTGACACTGACCCCGACCGAAACGCTGACCTCAAAAAGATACCTCAGTACATGACTCATTCTATTCAGCGCATTGGAACATTGTGTTCTCAAAATATCCTCAACTCTGGTTGAATCTCAATTTTGTATACACATTCCATTAAAAAAAAAAAAAAAACATTTTATGACCCTCGATGAAATGATTAGAACCACCATCGCACCAACAGCTGTACCACCAAAAAAGGTTAAAGCTGTTATGATTGCAAATGCAGGTAAATTGTCTTCAAGTGAAGACCCCTCCACGCACACACAGGCTGCACAATATTTAGACAGAAAACATCTGTATAAAGTGTCCTAAGCTCCTGAGTGGTAGTGATTATCAAATGACCCATTTAGTCGACAAACTTAACCCAAATAAAGTGTTGCACAAGATCTGTTTGTACACGGCGTGACCGGAAAAGAAAAAAACGAAAAAAGAAAAGAAAAAGAAATACCCCATCTGTTGACGCTATTAGGTGTAATTTTTACCCTCTTGTGCCTAATGATCCATATGCAAGCTGTGTGAGCGCTTAAGTGTGTGTGCATGGCCCCCTTCGGGCATTGCACGGGTGCAGATCTACATGTCTTTAACCTCTGTGTGTGTGTGTGTAAATGCGAAAAGAGGCCCTGGGGCTTTCTGCGGGCTGAAACATTGTCCCGCAGGCCGTGGGCCTCACAATATTTAGAGAAGCACACTTGTCCTGCGACCTCTGTGAAAGCTCCTATAGTGTGGATGGGATCCCTCCTCCTCCTCCTCCTCCTCCTCCTCCTCCTCCTCCTCCTCCGTGGAGCCTATTGGGCTTTTCTTTTGCACCGCCAGAAGGGATCCGACTGTCGGTACTAAGACTACTTGGCACTATGGTGGGTCGGGCTTCTTCATGCTGAGCTCTTCGGAACAAGCAATAATTAACAAAAAATAACAAACGCACTCCCTGCGTAGGCAAGGCCAAGCACGCTCTCTAATTCACTTTTTACTTTTACAGTTATTTCATATGATATATTTGTATAATATAAACGTAATAATGACTTATTTGTTGTTGGGGTTTTTTTGGAAACAATAATCTGGGCGGAGAAATATGAATGAATATTTAAAATAATAATTTGTATTTTCATGAATAATGAATTGAATGGCTACTGTTTCCATAAACTTAGCTTTAAACATCTATTAACCAAATTCTTAAATGAATGCAAATATTCAACATTACGGGATATCTATCCTCTTCACTCGCGGTCGCAATTAAGTCCGCTTCTTTTCAGCAAAGTGCCACATTAATGAGCATTATATCTCAAAATGTACCGCCATCTTTACACATCTATCCACAGTTGCTGCTGTGAGAAGATTATCGGATATAAAATATTCATATGTTTAAACTCGAATCACCAACAATCTTTCAGAATACAGGGCCAAATGGCCGTCTTCAAGAGGAGCTAATGCAGCGGCAGCAGGACAAAACATAGCGCGTTGAAGGGGTTAATACATTTTAAGGGGAAACAATGTCACAACAAAACAACAAAGAAATCCCGCAACGAGGGGCACGGGATGTGTGCTTTGCTTTGATTAAAAGAGCAAGGTGTAGAATGAAGGCCAGTTAAAGTGTTGTGTCCATATGGCCCAGGAGCCCCGAGGCTGTCGGCCTACACTGGGGGCCTCGGCACTCTTCCCTCTCCCTGGGACCCCAGCTGGTGAAGCAAACCCCATTTACTTTCCAGTGCAGCCTCCGCCACCATCGTGGACCTTGGCCGCGGCTCAGCCCCTCTCTGCCATAATTAACGGCACCAATGCCGCGACAATTACAGCCGCGCACCGCCCGTACACTGTGAGTCAAAGAACAAGCTAATAGGAACAAAACGGAGTGAGCCAGAGGAAGCTCGAGATGAGTGCTGTTCTTTCAGATGGAATAAAAGGCAAAATCGTTGCGCTCCAAGCCCACAATCATTAGCCTGTAATTAGTTTACACAAAGCTCCGAGTTAAATGTGCAAAACACGGTAATTAACGCATGACAGAAAATCAAAGGCTACTATGTAAGCATATGAGAAGTAAGAGCCAGGGGCTCAGGAGCTGTGCGCAGATTGCATCGCTACATAACGAATGGTTTACCGATGATTAAGCACGTTGTATTTGTTTGGAATGGTTCTAAGATGAAATCTCAATGTATTTTTTTTTTTTTAAGAAAATGAGGATATTCAACGGCGTCATGCTTTTAACCCTAAACGGGCCGTTTGTCCTGTCGTGTTTTTCTTTCTAGATGGCTCAGACCTATCCAGTAAGTGTGACGGACAGACAGACAAGGCACATGGAATCAGCTGCAAATCCGTGTGACGTTACGTTGCAAAATAATCCAGACAATGAATACACAACAAAACGCTTTGGTGGCCGAGGTGTTTGCACCGTGATTTAATTATCAGTGCCAGGTGATTGCCACCACGGGCTTTTGTGCTCGCTGACACTAGTTGGCGTGCGTGCCCTGGAGAATTGATAATGGCTGCGTGTGTAAACAGATATTTTATGTATTGATTTAATGTTCCGTGGCTCTGGGGACAATGCTCCAAAAACAGTACAACGGGGACTAGCATTGTGACTGTTACCTCAAGACATCCACTCTGAGCTAAATGATGACATCCCACTGACCCCACTGTGACCTAGGCCTAAGTGAGTCTGACCCGGTTACTGCAATGTTATCTGTTAAGTATCTCACTGTTTTCATGTTAACTTAAAATTGCCATTTCCTGATTGGTATGAGGGTAATAATAATGGCAATAAAATGTATCTGAATTGCATTTTTGTAAACCCAGTTCTTTGGAGGGAGCCATAAAATCAAGAAATAATAGTAAAAAAGAAAATCCGTTTAGGGGGAAGCGATAAGGGATAAAAAAAATAAAATAAAATCCCAAACCCAAGATTCATGCAAATTCAATAAAATATTGCATAAAAGTGCGCTTTAGGGAGGGGTTGGTTTATGGCTAGGAGGAATGACGTCACCCCTCAAAGTCGCTTCTTTACCTGAATCCATTTTGTGTCCCTCAGCTCCGGACCATGACGGCGGAGTTCGTGCAGGGCCCAGCTGTAGCAGCTCAGGTGGCATATATCGCAATATGCTGTCCCACGGCCACTGTGCTCGGAGTCGATCTTGAAGAGCCAGCGCTGCACATCAAGGTTTTGCGTCATGAGCTCAGCCAGGCTTTCATGAAGCTAAACCAAAAGGAACACATTTGAATTACAAATCAAATGGTACAATAAAACATTTTAAGGCGGAGATGAAAATGTGTCCTTCTGTGTCATCAGTTACTGATAAAGGACCTCAGGCTATAATAGAATCTGTGTATGTATTTCAGTTTTTGATCCCCGACCTGGCTTAGTGTGTAGATGTCTCCTCGACCAGGCGGTGACTCAACCTCGGCCCCACTGAAGATCCTCCGCCCTCCGGACTTGGTGCCGTAGAGCTGCGCAATAGCTGGTTCTGGTCCCAGGATCGGCACGCCCAGCTCATCGGCCACCGCCAGGTCATCCACGTGGGCCACTCCGCCCACAATATAGGCCTGCTTGCCGTGGATCAGATTTCTAATGCGCTGGAGGGTGCGCGGACTGTACTTCAGGAGCGTAGACAGGCACATGTTATGGTTCTGGAAGAGAAGAGGGGAGAATGACTAGTGCTGGAGTTCTCAGGGTGTCTTCCAAGGGGTTGTTTCTTGACCTGATTTATCACTGTGTACACACAACAGATCTATTATTGTAATAGCCAGCAGGGTGTTGACCTCTCCTGTATTGCAGCAGGTTGAATTGATAAAAGCTGCCTGTGGGAGGCCTCCTCTATCCTTCACATCTTTAATGTGCGCTTGCAATGAGCTCCTTGGGAATACAACTAATTACTTCACATCTGTATTTATTTGATCCACATGGAATTATCCCTTCTGTCACTGGCAGAATGTGCTGCCAGCCGTGGGTAGCTGCGATTCATCTCAGCAACACGTCTGGCACAGTTTAGCAACAAAACAGCAGGAAAATCAATAGAAAGAAAAGGAAGGAAGAGACCATGTCATGTTGCACATTGGCGCAAATGAATGTAAAAAGATGAATAGAATGGATGGAAAATATATATATATACAAAAATATGGCAATACCCTGATGTTATTGTACCGAGCTGATTAAAACAATTTAATTGTATGTGAATTATTTACTGAGTATCAGCTTGAGACCATCTCTTAAAGGTACGTGTGCATTGTATATCTCCGTATAACTGTTGTAAGTTTAACTTTGATACACACTTTAATAATACCGTTGTTTAATATAAAAAGCTGTAAAATAACAATATAAAAATCTGAAACTGAGACGTAAGTGTACAGAAACGATTACCTCTGGCACCCTCTACAGGACAATTCGCAAACTGCAGATCCATGTGGCACCTCTACAATGTAGTGTTATTGAATTCGCTACAGAATCATTCTGATGAAGAAATTGTCAAGTTTACACTTACAAAATGTGAATATGTTTTACTTTACCGGGAAAAAACCAACAGCCTCGGGTGTGAGGATGATGAAGGGTCTGACACAGGACGAGGCCTCAGCGGTTCTGCCTTCGGCGCCATTGTGCATCAGGAGGCTGGTGTAATAGTGCAGGATGTCCTCACCTAGATTCCGGGGGCTTATGTAGATCACCTCAACGTTCGTATCTAAAAAAAAAAAAAAAAAAAAAAAGTACAAAGTGAATGTCATTGATTACATGTTTACAGGGAAGCATGCACAAAAAAAAAAAAGTGGTGAGGCCGTGAGCATCCCCCACCTCTGATTTCACACAACCGGTTAATCTGGATGTTCTGCAGGAGGTCAAATTCCCTCAAGTTCAGTCGCTGACTCTGAGAGTACCCTGTGGGAAAAAGGAAGGCCACAAAAAACGTCAACAAGACTCTCAACGAGGGATAGCCTCTTTAAATGGCTTGATTCGAAATCCGCATCCCTGCGCAAGTACCCTCAGACGCGCGTGCTAGTACATTTTGGACGCGTCGTAGTTAAATCTCATCACACAGTAGTGCAATCTGGTGATTTGTGTCGTTTAATAACTGGCAGGTGCAGGGACTGCTGTGGGCCGGGAGTCCTGTTGCATCATGTCCGGCCACCGCTGAGCTACATCCAGCGATACCGCCAGGACTTTACTCGGTGTCTGTCTGGATTTCTGCCTGAGAGAGAATCCTCAACTGAATCAAGGTAATTAAATGATTGGATTCATGCTAATTAACAACAATGGGGTTCAACTTTCTAATTATCCTTGCTCACACAGCACTCTGTGTAGCCACCCCAAGTGCAACTAAAGCATTCCATCTGCTCGTAATTAGGCTTAATAATTTTAGACAATCGCTCAGTGATTTACAATGCACATGCCTGATTACAGTCTAAATGTGAAAGCCGTGGTGAAATTAGAACAAGAACACAGTCTAGGTCTATTACAAAAAAAAAACAACAACAAAAAAAACAACATCTCAGCCTCTTCCTCCTTTGTCTGGGTGATTTTCTTTCTTTCTTCCTTTCTTTTTTGGCAGCGCAGTAAAATAAGCCCTTTGTGTCTTTTGCAAATATTCAACAAAAATGACTTTTCATTTGCTTAATCTGCAAATTAAATGGCGATTGAGATCAAATTGTTCAGTTCCCTGGCATGGAGACTGTCATCATCCTGTGAGTGCTTTCCTGCAGAGAGTCATTTGAATGAGACAGAGTGCCTCCACCAGGGCAGCGGAGTGTTGAGACATGGGATGACTGCGGCGAGATCAGATGTGTGTGTGTGTGGTGGGTTTGTGTGTGCGCGCGCGCGTGTGTGTGTGTGTGTGCAGCAGACAGAGAAAGCTACCTAATGAAGGGATGTGGATAATGGTTCTCTTGGAGGACTGGATGTGTTTCCAGTTGGCTGCCAGATTCTGAGGATGGAAAAAAAGGAGTGATCAGAGAGGGGACGGGGGACACACACACGCACGCACACACACAGACACACGCACGCCCACGCGCACACACACACACACACACACAAATACACACGCACACAAATCATCACACATCGCTGCATAGCTAAAACACATCAGCCCGATCTCTCTCTGGGCGAACGGAAGGAAACCAAGCATAAAATGCCACCTTAATTAAATTAAGCGTTTACTTCAGAAAGATCTTCCCACAATTAATTCCATAAAGAAGGTACATGACGCTACTGCCGGGGGAAGATTATCGGGCTTAATTAACAGGGTATGAATGTTTATTGAGTGAGAACATGCATTTTGTGCATGTTTGCACACACGGCAATGTTAAAACTAACAATGTGAACTTGCAGGCACTAATTAATATCGCGTCAGTGCGGCGGAAGAGGTTCTGCCCAGGTGACAGTACCGACGTAGTTTACACTAAATGGGAAAAATGACAGTGTTAATTACCCCCCCCCCCCCCAAAAAAAATACTGCTCTGTAAAAACAGGTAAATAGAAACAAAATGTTATGCTGAGACGTCAACACGTACGCTTCTACTATGACCATTCAATTCAAATTAAATGAATTTAAATGGAGAAAAAAAAACTGCCGTTTGCAAAACGAGAACTTATTTTTCCGTTTTCCTATGAAAACCTAGATCATTGCAACAAAACATCATTAAATATTAAAACCAGCAATAATATATATATGGCATGTCATTATATATTTAGCTGCTGTTTTAATAGGCCATCAGAATGGATTGCTGGGCGCTCGCCAATCTCTAACCTTTATATTCCCCGTTTCTACATTTGTCTTCTTTTTCTCTCAATGTGGCAGCACTTGAATTCAGTCCATCCGTTTCCCTCTGTCTTTCCGCTGTCCCTGATTGCTCATTTGTCTCACTTGTCTCTGCCGTGGTCCTGCCTATGTGGCTCACCGTTTCTTGCTGCCGTTCCCTTCTGCTCAAAGAACATCTCTGAATATTTTATAGGCATGTTTCTCTTTTAGTTGCATCCCTGATAGTCGCAAAGAACATACTGAAAGAAAACACCCAGTACTACAGTACTACAACGTTTGATATTGACAGACAGATGACATTCCTTCCAAATGTGTTTAGTCATTGTTTTGGGATGTAGAGTAGCTGTCGAGCAGAGAATTTTGGTGACGAGGAAAGAACCAAGATTGGGCGTGAATAACTTAACAGTGTGACCGAATTAGAAGTAGAACTTTAAAACACTGAAAATCATAAATACTATAAAGGTAACAAATCATTTTTTTTTTTCAACTGACAGAATCATCTACTCCAACACTTTGGATTCATCCTATCTCATTTCCTTTGAAAGTGATGAATAATCTCCGACCAAGGCAAATGAGCGACCAGGCTAGATTCAAAAAGGTAAGAAAGGGATAGGGAGGGAGTGGAATTTGGACAGAGTCACCTGGGCTCTGGTGCGATAATTCTCCAGCTGCCTGAGACGCCGAGCCTGCAGGGCCTTCCTCACACGCCGCCTCCTGGTGTGCATCAACCATGAGATGGCAATGGTCCCGGCCGCCCGCTTGTGTCGGCAGTGGTCCAGGTAGGCCGCCCGGGCCGCGTGGCCCCTCCAGCAGGACTGGATGTGGACGGCAGCGGCCTCGGTGCCTCCTTCTCCCCTGTAGCGCCGACCGGGTCGGGAGACCAGATCCAACACCTCCTCCCAGTTTTCCAGCACCGAGAGGAGGTTGATTACTGGGCGAGCCGCTGCCCAGCCGCCGTCCCAACCGCGGGCCAGCTCCGCGAGCCGCTCCCCGCTGACTCTGGCTAGAGGCACGGCAAAGTCCCTGAGCAGCTTCTCCAGGGCCTCCAGGGCACACGCCACACCACTCCAGCGCGAGCTGACGCTTCGCCTGAAGAGGCAGAAGTCAGCTGCCGTCGGGTCGGTCCTTCCCCTTGTGATGGTAAATTGGTGTTTGCTGATGTTTACGGGAACTGGCACGGGTGTACTCTGAGGAACACAGAGGCACAAGTGAGAGGCGACTTAGACGAGGTTAACGAAACAGTTGACATAGTGTTCATACCTGAGGATATTCAGGGAAACGATTGCTGGCGCGCTGCGTCACACTCCCGCGGTCCACGTCGTTGGAGGCTGCGGTGGGAGGCGGTGTCTTGGTGGTCAACAACGGCGCGCGTGGGCTATCTGCGTTTTCGCAGGTGTTGCCAGGTTCCGCTTCCGATTTCAGCTGCTCGTGACCCCTGTACTTTGAGCCTATCAGAAATAAAGTCACACACCGGCAGATTTCTAGGTATTCACGACGGTGGAGCAGTCAACAACAACATAATATTCCTTCCATTAAACACATTTTGAACTATTTATCCTAAAAGATAACAGACAAACAAAAAGACCACAGACAACAAAAAGATGGAAAAAAAAATTGGATAAAATGTAGTAGGTTCTTGTCTTTGAAAAAGATCCTGACCTATTTTAGAATGATATGAATCCTCTCTGGGGTGAAGTGAGGCAGCCTTGTGTCGGACCGACACGTGAAGCAAACCTGTATCAGCCACTGAAGAAAATACCAACATTAAAAAAAAAAAACATTGTGTGTTTGGTTACAAAAATCAGGCTGAACTACACAAAATCAATGTTGTTTTTGCAAATGCAAAAAATACATTTTGATTTAATCCAATGAACAAATGCAGGTAACGTTGCTATTTTACCATTGAACATAAAGGAATGGTCTAAATACCGTAACAAACTAGCACACACAATGAGTGAGTGGACTGTGTGGAGTGCGCAGGGGGGAAGAGACGGATGATTTACCTGTTCCTTTGTCTTCTCCAGGTATGGTCAGGTTGAGATGGCCCCTTGGCCGTCTCACCGCAGGGCCAGTGATTATTCTGTTGTGTTTTGCCTGAAAAAAAAAAGAAATTGTAGTCTCTGGTTGTACATACAATATAAATACAATGAAAGCGATGCTACCAGATCCTGGTCCTATGTTTGCGAACTCAAAAATGACTCCCTGCAGTAAATGTGGCCTGGCCCTAAATGTTATGTGTAATTATTTTTCTAGAGAGTGACAATCAATCAAATAATGTTATCATTTAATTAGAATCATCGCAAGACCTGATACACGATGACAAATAATAGAACTTCTGAATCCATGAAGTATTTAGAGGAGCCATGAAAATAGCATTGGCCAAGATCTTAACTGTCCTGTCACTGTCTTTCTGTAGTAATAAATTAAACAACATAACTAAGCACAGCACTGTTTAGTGTTTTTTTGCATTAAATGCACATTACTGTATCAGCATTTCCTAATTCAATGTGGATTTATGCTCACATTTAAGATTGACATGATTTTATCTTTTTTTTTTTGTAGTTCCTAGTTATTTTTTTGAAATGTCTCATCGCTCATAAAAACCCCAAGTTTGCGCTGCTGATCCTCCAGACTCAGACCAGTGAGCTTTTCGACAGACCGCAGGAAGTAGCCAGGTGCCGGGAGATCTCCCCTCAAAGGCACACATCTGTTTCAGATGGGGTTGGGGGAAAAGGTGGCACCTTTGGAGGACTTGCTAAAACATGCAAGAGCTCACTCCCTGCCAATGCGTATGGAGTGGAGAATAGCTGGCCTGAGATGCAGGCGGAGGCAGTAGGCAGGGAGCCAGTGGTTAGCAGTTGGGGAAGCTACGGCTGTCTTATTGGCATGCTGGACCAGGTATCCACTTCTGTCCTGAGACAGCTGTAAAGCAGCAGCCCATAGCGCAGCAATCAGGCGCCTGTTTCTTTAGAAGAATGCTGATGGGCCGCAATCTGCCGCTCCCCGCTTTCTGCAGCCAGTACTCCTTCCTCTCCTACATCACAGTGACAATCTTGGCCTCTATTTCTCATGTCGGGTAGAGATGACCAAAAACACATCGGAAAAGAAACTGTAAAATATCTCAAGAACTAATGCCGACCTTTGCGAAGATTAATTTGTTCCCATGTGACAAGTGTTGGCTGTCAACGCTAACGCAAGTGACCTTTGCCTCTCCGTCCCTCTGAGCGAGAGACTTGACGAATCTTTTAATGCAAACCCGTACCATCACTCTTCACTCCAACCTAAACTCTCTATTGTGGGGATTAAGGGAGACAGCATTCAATGAAAGGAACAATGGTATCGAATTCGTCTTAACTGTAGCAGAACCTCTTGCAATACTCCAGTCCATCCATCCGTCCATTATCTACACTTCTTATTGTTTGAGGGATGTGTGGGGAGGAGGTGGAGCCAGGGTACACCCTGGGCAGTTGGCCAGGCGATCACAGTCAAAATATTCAAAAGAAATCAGATTTGTCCAACACAAACGAAAGTAACTTTCATCAATCCGATAACTTACTGCATTTGTGCTCCGCTTGTGAACATCAGGTAGCGATATGCCATATTTCCGGTAAATAATGGCTCTGTTGTGTGGGTGAGCGGGATTACGAAGCAAACGTATGGATAGCGTTGACTTGTGCTGAAAAAAAAACAAAACAGGAAGAGGAAAAGTGGGAAAAAACATGGATTATAAAAAGATGTACAGTAGAGTAATAGTATATCCATATATATATATATATAAATATATAGAGAGAGGTCGCTTTATACATATATACTGACCTCCACAAAGGTTAGAATGATCTGTTACAATTGAAACTGTGTTGAGTCAACTATATGATCATTTTGGAAGATGCAGTTTGTGCGGGTGTGGGGGTATTGCATCACACAGAGAACTGTCTCTGTTATTTAGCTGGCCCTCAATGATGTAAATGGGATGAAGGAAATGATACAATTTCCTAAAAATGTAACTCATTTTACTCCAAACCACAATGCCCATGAAGGAGAGTCAATACTTCTCTCAAACAGGTTTGGAGAAAAAAAAACAGAGAAATTATAAATTAAAATAGGAATAACTGCCAAACTACTGCATTGTAGACAATTAGTTTTAGCCACATGTATTAACATAGCCGTCACTGTCTGCCTATGGACTATTGTTTTAGCATGTTATGCAACAGAATGCTTATTACTCATTATTATATTATTAAGTAAAACGGGATTCAACTGTGATTAGTAATCTACCTTTTCGCTGGGCGAAGCCTCTGGAATGTCTTTCCTTTTTGGACGAACATCTGAGAAACTGTCCAAACCAGGTTTCCTGCGTAAAGACTTTCTTTCAGATCACAATATTCATCATCCGACTGTATGAATATTCCAAAATATACTCGTTCAAATTTCTTCCAGTGTGATGATTTAGGAAACTGCCTTTATAATAGTCATATATATCTATATATATAGATATATATATAGATATATATCTATATATATATCTATATATATA
>JAFBJU010000598.1:157355-178704 GCA_016785305.1 Colistium nudipinnis
TATAGATATATATATATAAAAAGACACACACTCACCATGTGGGAATCTGCACACACTTTTTCCGCGCGTCTTCAATGCCTGGAAGCACCAGCAGCTGCTCGTTCACTGATTTCAGATAATCCTCTGTGTGTGTCTTTTTTTTTTTACAATTAAAAAAGCAGTGAAAGTGTCAGTCACCTCTGATGGATGTCTGTTAAATTGTATGAATGCATATTCTATATTAAAACATTCTCTCACCCTGATGCTGCTCTCTGTCTTTGTAATGGCATTGTCCAGGGCTTGAATATCCAGAGCTGTTCCCCTCTCACTGAGAGTGATTTTCTCAAGATTATATCTGAGCTGTCTCAAATCATCTCCAACCTTTAAAGTGCAGTGATGTGCTTTAGGGAATCTTGACAAACAGTTTAGCTTAATGTTGTAGCTACATTTTGCAAATTGCTTACATTCTATAATTATATGAATACGTCGCATACTTTATCATTTAAGAAATAGGGCCATCGTTTAGCAAACAATAAATCGACCTGATTAGAAATACATATCTTTGTTCAAATTAAAGTATTCATGAGGTGAAAAGTATTCTCTGAGAAAGTTAGAAGTGTTAGCTGAGCTTAGTAAGAGAACAATACATTACCTGAACCAAAATTGCTCCCAGGTTATCTTGTTTTTTTAGCACGTAAGACATGTTTTCGTAATTTCAGGTTTAATTCAAATGATTCAAACGATATGCCATAATTTCATAATGGCACGATATGCAAGTAGTGGCGAACAGATATTACAATACCAGTTAGCCTGCTAGTCATCGATGAAAACAGTGCTTGTTGTCATGACAACGAGAGGCCATCGACGTTTGGGTCACTCTTGCCCCGAGTTTTACCGTCAGGCAAACCTCACCACCGCTTCCACACATCAAACTAGACATACATGCTGACAATGCTTTAGATGTTACCTTAATATATTCATTGACGCGAACATACATTATGTACGTTGTTTTTGGAGAAGAAATACTGCTTTGCCTGAAAGGCGAAATTCAGGAATAAGTCACCCCCCCTTTCTCATCTGACCGTATTAGCACATTTATCACACTGCATCAGCGACAATATCGCCAATAAGACACACTATCTTTAGTTTCAAACTAGTATATATGTTGGAGTTATTACCCGGTTGAAAAACGCACCTGTTTGTAAAAGTTAAACTGTGCGTCTTCCTCGGTTGCACCGGAAGTGACCGTCGCAGCGTCTACGTCACAGGTGAGGGATCGTGGAAGTTGGTCAACTCGTCGCACTCACTAGCAGCTGGAGAAGCTTGTCTGAATTATTAGAATAAAAATGTCGTCTTCGGAAGAAACTGAAGAGATCCCCATCCCCTGCGTGCTCGTCACTAGCTGTGACAGTGGGTTCAAAGAAGAGGAGCTGATCAAACGTAAGTTTAGCGAAGGATAACGTTGACGACTTGGCACGGATGCTAACGTCAAACAAAGCTAGGTGCATGTCATTAGTACAGATTAATAACACGTTCGTCCGAGGTTGTCAACCTTGTTAGTGGAGCAATGGCCGTTTGTGCGGCGGTTATGAAAACGGCAACGCAGAGGCTCTTTGATGAGGACAAGCGCATCTCAGTTTTACAGCTAGCTTACTTAGCGATGTAGCTTAACGCAGTGTCTCCGAATGTGTGTTGTTGTTGCTGTTGTTGTTGTTGTGATTTACAACAATTCGTTTTTGTCTCAGAGATCCTCGGCACGAAGACCTTACCCGAGCCGACCAAGCGTGAAGAAACGGTGGCCTGGTATCCGTGGGAAATCAACAACAAATATTACACAGCTGATGTCAGGCTATGTGCTGTGCCAAGTACTTTCCAGATGTCGTCGGAGATTGCTCAGTCCACTCAGGCGTTCATCGCATATTTTGACAGTTCCGTGGTATGTGGCTGAAGACGTTTTTTAAAATCATGTATCGGTACACATCGGCTGATTCAGCGTCATTCGCGTGTTTGCAGAAGGATGGTTTGGAAAAACTACATCCCTGGATATCGGTGGTGGAGGATCTTTCTCCAGAGGTGCTCATTCTGGTGTGTGACAGAGTGTGTGAGAAGGGTAAGTGCTCCCGGCACTGTGGGTTGACTGCTGGTTCGAAGACTACAAAAACAACAGAATACAAATGATCAGGAAAATCGAAGGAAATTGTACCTGTATTTCCAGGAGTCAGCAGGCACGAAGCGCACCAGTGGTGTTTGGCTCACACCTTTGAGCTGGTGGAGCTCAATCCACAGGAGGTGCCGGATGAAGATGGTGAGTTTTACGGGGCATCAAAGCATATATTTCCATTCTCGATGCTCATATTCTCATTCATTCGCATCGTCTTTGTGCTTTTTTTTTTTTAACCAGACGACTTCCCAGAATCCACTGGGGTCAAAAGAATTGTCCAGGCCCTGAATGCAAACGTGTGGTCCAGTGTGGAGATGAAAGATGGTGAGCTGACATCTGTACTATTACCAATTCCATTTTCACTCATTATTTAATGTATCTTTGTATGCATGTCATATGAAAGTTTGTATCTGCTTGTGACAGGACACAATCAGGGATTTGGTCTGATGAGCAGTTTGGTGGCCTCCCGACACAACAATCCACGCAGCTGCCAAGATCCAGAGGTCCGTAGCTTACATCATTTAAATTGTTAATTATCTTCAGTGTTCATAGATAGTGTGTCATAGATTTTGTTACATACATAAATCTCTTGATTTGAGTCTGTTTTTGGTGGAGGTGTTACCAACCCTGGTTCCCTTTCTGTGCTAGTCTTCCAGCGTGCCAGTAGAGGGCGCACTTGTCAATGAGGTCAACCATACAGAAAGTAGTGTCAACACGGACGCACAGGAAAACACAGTAGTTGGTAAGCAAACGGCCCCTGATGGAATCTGTTCAAGCCATCAAAATCAAGCCATATTCTTCCTGCAAACTCTCATTCTGGAACATTTCATTCAATTCAAAACATGAATTAACCTTACAAACCTTAATTGGATTTATATTGCATTACAGGTCAAGTTGTTAATATTCACGACTTGCTTTGATTTTCCTCAGACGCAATGACTGACTTGGACATTCAGGAACTCGCTAATCTGACGGCTGGAGATGCGGATGTGGATAACTTTGAACGCCTCTTCACCAAATTAAAAGAAATGAAAGGTAATGGGGAAATGAAAAACAACCCTGGTCGGGGAAATTTACTTTCTACAGTCCTTGTTTTAAACTGACAGGATCTTTGGCGAGTCTGCATTTTGTGGTCATGCCATCAAGTGTTCATTTTGTCTCCGATTTTGAACCTGCAGACAGAGCTTCTTCATTACCTCACGAGCAGAGAAAGGTTCACGCAGAGAAGGTAAGCCACTGTACTCCCCATAATACACAACGTTTAGACTTGTATACACAGTGTGACGTTTATATTGTACTCAATGTCCTCTCCAGGTAGCAAAAGCATTTTGGATGGCCATTGGTGGCGATGTAGATGAGATAGATGGGTTATCATCGGGTGAAGAAAGCTAAAAAAAAGATATATCTTTTTGGTTCGCATCCTACTCCTCTCCTGGAATTCCTCAAGATCCAGCGCCCTCTCACCTGCTTCTTGCACTTGAAAAGTGGAAATGCTTACAGATTGTACTGTAGGCATAATCATGTTTAGAGACGTTTGATTATTAAAATGAAATGATTGCAATACTGGTGTATAGTGAGAAGCAGGTGGGAATCCATTATCTGGAAAGAAAGCCAGTGAGTGGCCATGACCTTGATTCTTACTTCCTGGGCCTTATCCACTACGCCTAATGCCGCGAGTGAACTTAAACACATGATGGTGTTGCCGCTGGGAAGAAAAAAAACAAACATTAAGCCCATTTATGTTACTGTCCTTAAGGTACATATGTCACATATATTTTTAAGTGACTTGTGCCCTGTCTTTAGAGGTGTAATGCAAATTCTGTCAAAAAATAAAGACTTGTGATTTTAATTTTTTACCCTACACCATTCAATAATATCCAACAAAATAACCAAACAAATGACCACCTTTGAAGTTGTCTCGGTACCCATTGATGTTCCAGTCACTGTGTTAATCAGCCAATAGCTTTTAATTCCCATTTACAGTTTATTGAATTTTCACAGATAAAACCATGGTCAACAAATATTATAGGCTACATGAAATTAACATATACATGAGACCTAAAAACAGAAAACCATCAACCGAGAACATCAAGGAACACAAGTGCTGATACAGATCCACAACTAAATAATGCACTGTTGTACACAGTATTTCAGTAAAGCACCATGTAATGTTTTGAAATAGATAACATTGACATCGTTCTAATGCACTGTTAGAAAATGCAGGATTGACTTGGTGGTTTCATAGACGGTGACCAAGGACAGCGAGCATATCACACATGCCATTTTACTGTAGCATTGTACAGTATATATTGGACAAGTAAATTACCACTAGAACTGAAGCTTCACACGCTACTTCTGGCAAACGGTTGGCAATATGCAAAAAGATCTGCATTTAAAACATCAGCTCGTCATTGATGGATGGACGGACCACAGTCAATGCTACCGAGTACCCTTAACACAAATTCACATTCCAATCGATCATACTGTATATCATATGCCCTAATGATATAACAGTGATCACTGTTACAGTAATCCTATGTGCTGCACTAGAACCTGCTGACCCAGGTTTAAAAAAAAGCCTGCGGTTAAGGCCAAATCTTGAGTCCTCCAAGAAAAGTCCCTGGATCAACTCATGCCAGAGGTAAGTCAGGTTCACTGTTCCAAGCAATGCATGACAACGAAAAAAAAATCACAAGCTAGAAATATCTATGTACAATTATATTGAGGCAATAAAAAAAATATATTCCCATGCAGGACAGTATGCAAAAATAACTTATAAAACGTCTCTTTCACTCAGTCTCCACAAAAGGGATTTTGTCAAGAAACAATACTGTTGACTACTATATTTAGTTTAAAAATAGATAAATTACCAATTAATTGATCAATAATATAGTTTATGCTTTCATTAATACAGATAAATCATTCTGGGCAAAGAACCTTGTAGTTACAAAAAATAATATAGTATATTCTATTTTATCATTAAACATAATGACATTTTTCACGTTAACGCATGGTTCATTTGATAAACAAACCTTCAAATTCAGTGCTTACAAAGTGGTTCTGGGGCCATGACACACCTGTGATGGTGATGTATTCACAATTTTAGTTAATTCATAGAATCAAAAATGTTTTTTTTTTTTTTTAATACATTTAGATGATGGCCAAGGTTAAACTTGGAACTTTTCAATCTCAAACAACAAAAGTAAGCGCAGACACAAGGCTGAATGACTAATGAAGAAAACGTGGTTGTCGTTTTGAAACCTACTGTAAATACCCTGTAGTTGCCCGTTTAATACATGAAAACTAAAGAATGTCCTAAAATGAGATGGGGACACTTCGTAGCATTGAGGAAGGTGCTGCTCTGTACATGTGAGGTGAAATGTTAAAGACAATGAGGGAGTATGGCCTCACCTTATCATTATTGACAGATGCTCGAGTTTTCCTATGTGGTTTAAGTGTGCAGATGGGACACAGGGTTACCCCTATGACACGCTGGAGCAGTGGATGCTGGGAGAGCCCATCTGCGTGAGAACCTTGTCCAGCCACTGCAAGGGACCATTGAGATGCAGCTCTATCCAACAGGGGGTGCTGGTCACTGTCTGACGTCTGCGGGGGTTCAGAGGGAGAGGGGTGATGTTGCCGTGCAATTAAAATGAGTTTCAAACGTCTTGTTGGTTTATAGAAACTGCTTGACAGTCAATGCAAAGTCACCGTCTGGTGTTCTTTTAGTCTTAGTCGATGGTGAAGCCACTCTAAACTCCACTGGCTGTTCTGAGTCAATCAAGTTCCTACACGTTTGGTGCCAGAAATATTATACGCACCGCTCATAGTCCAGGGGGAATCCCCTTGCACGGGGGGGGGGTCTGAAATGAACTCACCTTCTACTCCGTGTTCCTCATACCGCTGCATGCCTGCCGCATTCTTCCTCTGTTACTCATCGCTCTCTTGCCCACTGGTAGCTGCACCCTCCCCGTCACTCTTTTTAAATTTATTTATTTATTTTTATTTACAAAACTTCTGTCAGCACCCGTTCATCCCCCTTTGTCGACTCAAAAACTGGAACTAACTATCATTCTGACCACAAACATGTTTTTTTTCCCCCAAAATGTTCCAAAACTTAACATAGTCATTGATTACTTAAATGAAATGATTAAAATCGTTTTTTAATTACTCCCATACGGCATCTCTGACCAGCACTTTGCAAATGTGCAAAAAAAAAAAAAAAAAAAATGTTGCAAAAAATCTTGATATTATAAACATTATCCCATTTTGCATTCAGCAGCTTTAAGTGTTGGAAAAAATATATATATTTACCTGTACTCAGCTCCCCAACCCTTGACAAAACTCATGCGGATGGTGCACATCCTTGTGAGTTGGTAGACGGCCTCAAAGCCCTGATTGACAGACTGGGCAAGCAGAGTGGCAAACTCCTGGTTGTTGAAGATCTTCAGGTTGCAGCCTGACAAAGAAAGGATTTATCATTCGGCGCATTAACACTGCGAGCCATTGGAGTGTAAGTGCATGTGGGTCATTAGATTGTTCGCCTCTGATGGCGTTGCGCTGGCATGCTGACCTGGAGGTATTTTGCAGACGGTGGCAGGATGCCAGCCGTAGCGGTGATTGCAGTTGGGACTCTGGACAAAAATGGCGCTGTCGCTGAGACACTCGGCAAACACCTCGCCCCCGATGTAGTACAGCCTGACGCCCCGCCCTGGAGAGGGAAGAGAGAAGGGGGCCGCTGATGAAACAGCACGCAAATTGGACCAGGGGGGTGGGGGATAAGATGCGTACCTATATGTCTGCGCGTGAGCTCCACCGCCGAGTTGCGGTTGACGTTGGACAGCAGACCCAGACAGAAGCGCTCGGAGTTGGAGGGGTCTGTGAAGCCGTCCACTGTGAGCGACGGCTGCGAGGCGTGGAAGGTCTCTCCCACGCGCTGGTTGAGCTCGTAGTAGGAGATGGAGCACCAGAAGGCCGACTCGCAGTACGTCACAGGCTGCAGGTCTGTGGCGAGCGGGAGATGAGTTCATGGTAAAATGCTTTGTGGTTAAACAGCCATTTCACCAAGAAGACGCGCGCTGACGAATGTTTCTTTTGATTTCCCTTCAATAACTATTTCCCACGACCCTTGTGGCACCAGCTAGAGAAGATGAAACAACATCATAATGACCTGCAGGCGGTTTTCCGTTCAGATAGAACAACCAAGCAACTAAACGTTATTATTACCATTATTATTACATTATATTGAGCTTTCTGTAGCTGGCCATTCCACAGACTATAGACAAAGACCCCATTCATAGCATGCTCACTGTGTTACTGCCCTGAGGCTAAGCCTCTCAGACGTAGTCCACTGCGCCTGCACACTGCCCGTCAGTCTCCCACACACACACACACACACACACACACACACACCAAAGTACATACACGTCTGTGGACCTCATAAAGTATGAGAAACTAAACGAACACTCCAAGGCATAAAATCCACGATGAAATGATCCGAAAGGATGATTCAATGGGATTTCAGTTGCACCTTGAGTCACGGCGACCAACCGGACGGCTGCGCACGATGACCGCTACACTCTGTGAGTAAGGCTAACCCCTTTGCGTTGGCTTACCAAGATTGCTGTTTTCGGGTGACACGGGATTGGGTGACAGGCTGGGCGAACCTGAAATCGAGCAATGATACGGCACCGGGTCAGGATGGCGACGGGGCATAATTACAAACGGCGAATGTTTGAATTGTGTCTCACCTGTGTCCATGCTGTGGTTGAGCTGGTGATCATTTGTCTCGCCATCCTCACTCAGATACCCAGGCGGGGGAGTTTCTGTACAACACAAACACGCGATAAGATATCAAACCCTCCCATCTACCTCCATCAGGTTTCATATATTTCACAATTAGTGAAATAAAAAAGGTTTTCATGACATAACATTTTTCTCCCCCAACAAACATTTGTTTAAATTCAGTATTGATAGTGAACATTAAGATCGTGTGGCATTTAGGATGAAAAAGCAGTTTTCCTCACCAGGAATATAGTTACTCTGAGGCTCAATGCCGGCAGGGAAATTTGTGTTTTCCGGAATGGATGGACTGTAGTCATCCAATGGTGGGAACACCGCAGGGATATCCGTATGCCGTGGTACTAAAACAGGAGGCAAAACTGGGGACACACAGTTACATTCATTATATGTGTGTGCGTGCGTGTGCGTGCGTGTGTGTGCGCGCGTGCGAGCGTGCGTGTGTGTATATATATCTATATATATATAGATATATATAGATATATATATATCTCTCTCTCTCTCTCTCCAGTTCTATATACTTCATCTCAAATGTATCATTTTCCGTACGGCATTTTGGATCCCGTGGCAATGAACCGTACTCACTGGGCGTCTCCACCCTCTGGTAGTGGTAAGGGTTGACACAGACTTCATCCTTCTTGGTGTGGAAGGCAAATTCACAGTGGTCGACGGCCCTCAACTCGTGGTGGGACTGCAGGTCTGGCCAGCGCCACAGGCGACAGTAGATCACGTGAGGAAGCCCCTTCCTGTGAGAGACCTGGAGACGGCCATCTAAAGATCTGAAGGATACCGGCAAAGAAAGCAAGCAAGTAAACACTGTGTTATATGCTCTGACTTTAACCTTTACTGTTTTTAAATTATATTTAAATATATATATAGAAAGAATATGGTAATAATATTTTATAGTAAGAAAAGACTCATATCGACAGTGTTTATGTTGATTGTTTAAGTGTTTAACTGTAGGACTATATACATGGCCATAAAACCCCAAACGACTAAAAAAGGAAAGGAAGGAGTGCAACACATCCTTGACCTCTCTCTCTCTCTCTCTCTTCACCGAGAGACCGATGTCTGAACTCAACAACACTTCGGATCATTGTCGAGCTGTCGAGCTATGGTTCTCATTCTTTACCACCTCTTGGCCTCTGACGTGTGTCAGAGAGGACTGGGGTTCAAGGAAAACACTTGGCACTAGCTTTAAGGGGACCAACAAAACATGACATTTTAAGTAGTATAACTGTCGGTGAAGCGGACTACTTTGCAGACAGCATTAACGGTTGACAAAAAAGGATTTTAGGCAACATTAGGATCAGGTCTGTTTATTGCTTTAGTCTCAGGGGGAATTTCAGAAACAGCAGTGAACTCGAACAGAAATAGGAGTTTGAAGGTTATTAAATAAACTTGTTAAATGAAACATGAGAGAGTATTCTTAGCAAAGCTCTTATCTACTGGAAAGTGAGCTACATAAGTGGGACTGAACCAAAATAGTGTGTGTGTGTGTGTGTGTGTGTGTGTGTGTGTGTGTGTGTGTGGGTGTGTGTGTGTGTGTGTGTGTGTGTGTACAAAAGGCTTTGGCACGTTTCAGTTAAGGTCGGTGTATCTGTTGAGACAGGCCTGGGACGTGTCCCTTCTCCATGATTTGTCTCCTAGGTTACGATGACCACTCAGACACACAGCTGGACTTAGGCAACCTTGTCATCCGACAGGGAAAACAACATAACGGCTGCAAGCCAAAGCTTCACCAGCATCCCACCATCAATCCAGCATGGTGATGAAGATCAAAACCTACGCTGCGTGTCTTTCATCAGAAAAGCCAATGCTCCACTGTAAAAAAAATATGTTTGCGGATTAAAAAGATATACAACCGAGTCTCAAAATGTGCATTTTTGCACTTCTACGGAACAAATCAAACAGTACGTCCATTCTGTTGTACAATATGCAGATGTTTCTGTTGAGACAGGCCTGGGACGTGTCCCTTCTCCATGATTTGTCTCCTAGGTTACGATGACCACTCAGACACACAGCTGGACTTAGGCAACCTTGTCATCCGACAGGGAAAACAACACAACGGCTGCAAGCCAAAGCTTCACCAGCATCCCACCATCAATCCAGCATGGTGATGAAGATCAAAACCTACGCTGCGTGTCTTTCATCAGAAAAGCCAATGCTCCACTGTAAAAAAAATATGTTTGCGGATTAAAAAGATATACAACCGAGTCTCAAAATGTGCATTTTTGCACTTCTACGGAACAAATCAAACAGTACGTCCATTCTGTTGTACAATATGCAGATGTTTTTTTTATCTGCATATTGTTATTATAAGGTCATCTGAGGCCATTCAAGCTACAAGCACCCCACGCCTGCCACACAGAGAAGACCTGTCGCAATCCACCTGTCATGCTTTGAGCCTACGGGTTGTAGAAACCACGGGGACAAAACCACAATCCAGCACAACCTGTGAACAATGTCCACCCGTGTGTGCACTGGTTTCAGACGGAGATGTGCATGTTTTGCCACAGTACAGCACACACACACACACACACACACACACCCCCCCCCCCCCCCCCCCCCCCCCCCCCCCCCCCCCCCCCATCTCTCCGCACGTGTGAACCGTGGACACACTTTTGTTGTGTGCACCACCGGTGGGGCATGGCTGGACATCAGAGGGACACCGTTCTCCGTCAGATCCCGTCACGGCCCGAGACGTTCGAGTTGCACACGGGCAGGTTGCCCGGTGCACTTGTTACGTGGGTGTGCGACAAAGTGTGGTTTTGGGTCTTTGTGCGGCAGCTTTTGCCCGACACACACAAACAGCTCGCCGCGAACCAGCCATTAAAATGGACACCTTGTCTGTTAGCTGTCACGGAAACACGGTGTTAGGTGTGCATGCATCAGCTAACGTTAGCTCTCGCTAACTATGTGGAGTTGTTTTACTGCGCAAGCTGAAGCTAACAATATGTGCGGTCGAAACACCTCTGCAATGTCTGGATTTAACTATGGCCGGTTCCTTCACTTTAGTAAAAAAAAACAAAAAAAAAACGGATACAAATTAATGGCGACTCGTTATCACACAGAAAAACGCTGTAGCCAAGCCGCACCGCTCACGCTAGCTGTCACCGGCGCTAGCTTTAGCACGGCTAACTTACCTCGGTATGGTGATGCATTTCGTGTTGACACCCTGCGTTGTGATGGCTTTCTCCAACTCGTCCAGCTGCCCGGTCTTTTTCAACTTCTTCACCAGACTTTTCACAGCCTTCTCGCACCATTTCTCCTCCTGGCCGTTCTGCTCCCCCTTCTTCCAGCCGAGCAGCCTCTTCACAATCGGAGGGGTGAACGGCAATATAGACATGTTATTT
The DNA here is from genome assembly GCA_016785305.1 of Colistium nudipinnis. Lineage (NCBI taxonomy): Eukaryota > Metazoa > Chordata > Actinopteri > Pleuronectiformes > Rhombosoleidae > Colistium > Colistium nudipinnis. The sequence continues at coordinate 168,651 of JAFBJU010000598.1, forward strand.
ACCAAAATGAATCAAACCGAATCCGCTGGTCAGCTTAGCTCGCTAAACTCCCATGCCAGCCGTGGAGCTCGTGTCGCAGGTCCCCTCCGCGCAGGTTCACTGTGTGCCGGGAGTGGATCAGCGGCCGGGCTGTCTGCCCCCCCACCCCCCTCCTCTTCCTCCTCCCACTCCTCGATCAGATGGTCCGTCCTCCACCTGGATCCTTCATCTGCTCCTCACACTCAGCTGAGCTCAGCTGAAACAAACAAACAGACCATCACACAATCACGCACTCACGTCACCTGCAAGTCGACGTACCTGCTCAGATATTGTTTTTAATGCAGGTTAGAACGGCGCTTGTCGGACGCACCGATTGACTCGCCCCTCTCCAATTTATGTTTGATTTGAATGACACTGTGCCGTGTTTCCCTTTGGTGCTCTCGTGCTTTTATTTTTGAAACCCCCGCGTGGCATGCGTCGACGCGCACGGACCCGACTTCAGATGCGAGAAACGCTGTAATCAGAGATATATGTCGACGCTGAAAAGCGATCCAAACTTTCGCATTTACTGTCTCCATAAATAGACGAGTAATCCCTTTGATCCGCTCGTAAAAGTGATTTCATTTCACCACAGATACATCTTTCCAGAGATGGAGGGGGGGGGGAGGGGTGACTGTGCACTCGGTGGGTTTGACGGTGTTATCGATAAGTGCACCCCCCCCCCCCCTACGCCCCCCCCCCCCCATACGCTGGCTCAGTGGTGTTCTTGTGTTCTAAATATTCCCACCCAGGACCAGCCGCCCTTTTCCCTTCCCTCTATTTATATCCTCCATCAATGACCGCTGTTTATTTTCTAACAAGTAATTGGTCTGGCTTTTTACTTCCTTCTTCTCAAATGAATATTATAAAATTTAGAAAAATTATATTTTCTAGATTAGGCGATATGCAGCTCGGAAGATGCATACGTACGCGAATACTTATTGAGTATACACATAACGAAAATAAATTAAAAAATTAATAAAAAAAGAACTACTTTCCCCATCACGAATTCCCAAAACCGAAGGTGACATCCTCGACATATTCAACGTTTACAAAGCAAAGCGAAAAAAAATGTCACAATGTTTCCACTTTCGAATATTTCGACTTAACATTGATAAATGCAGACGAACAAAATATCATAGCAAGTTGAATTAAATGGACAACCATTTCTTTCTCAAGGTCTTCATCATTCAGCTGCGTGGGCTTTAACACCAGACATTCTAAATGGCCTTGCTTGTAGTGTTGCTTGTAGACATACTGATGTATAGAATATTGCAGTATTGTGTCTGCAACTGTGAGGTGTTCCACGCGGCACTTGATATCTAGACCTTCTGCCGCACATTCTTTCGTTTATCTTAAAGCCAGTGGCTCCAAGACATTCCACACAGCAAAAGGCCTCCGTCTGTGTTTAGATCTCTGATAAAGAAAAATAGGCCGTTGTATAGTTCCAATCTACTTTTTTGGATTGCCCTGGGACCGGCACCTTTCACAGCCAGGGGACACGAGCTGGACAGCTGGTGTGGATGTCCTTTACGTGTCTGTGTATGCGTGTGTGTGTGTGTGTGTGTGTGACAGAGAGAGAAACGGTGGGCTCGTGCAGTATGTGTCAGACAGGGGGGCAGATGGGCCGCAGCAGGCACGAGAAGGACTTAGGGACAGACCGGGGAGTGATTTTGGACAAAAGGCACGACGGCTTGCTGAATAAGTAATGACTGCAGATAATCTGACGGAAGACAATGGCATTGTGATGGAGCACTCGCAGGCTGCATGGGAAAAGGGGCCCAAATCAGCTGGCCTGTTGTCACGGCCATACTTAGGCATGGATGGAGTAGCAAGTGTGAGTAATAGGGTGTCCACATGAACAGATGGTGGTGACATTTGAGGTGTTGGGAAATTACCTCTTAAATATGTTTTTTTTTCCAGATTTAAAGGTACATCTTCATTGGCCTGTCATCGCCACGATGCTTTAAACATACCTCATCCGTGAAGGACGATGTATGTGACGCATGAGAAAAAACAAACCAAAAAAAAGAAAGAAGCAGAGTAGCTTTCATTTACCCTCCACAAACCTGTAATTGGTGCAGCTAACTGCGGTGGGTTAGACTCTGACGTGACTGCTCAGCACGGGCCCAGAAAGGGCGGGGTGCGCTTCTCCCTGCAATCTCTGCCTCTTTCTTTAATCTGCCTCCTCACGGCAAGCTGTTATCTGTTGCTCGCAGCCATCAATCTGTCCCCAGACAGTGGCACCACCAAATCTGGGGCGACACTGACCCCGCTCCTCCCTCCTTCTCTCCCTCCGGCCTCAACCAAAGCCCCTTCAAATCCTCTTCCACGGAGGTGAAGCGTCACCACGTCCTCCTCTGTGCCAATGCCGCCCCACTAGTTTACCAAAGATGGGAATATTTATGTTTCTCTTGTGCGCCTCACAGGTGACAGCAACTCTGGGTCAAAGGCCACTCATTCACAACAAACGGCAGCATTTACAAAAATGCCAACATGACAGTTTACATGACACGAAAAACACATGTATAATATAACCGTGTAATACCATGCAGAGAAAACCCCTGAAAAGGCTTGTTTGTTTGTTTTTTTTACAACATAGCCCCCAAAATATGTCTCTCATTATTTAATGAACATGAATTGATATAAAAAGCCGTGCAAAATGATTGAATTTCGAAAGTAACGATGAATAATAATGGATCATCACATGAATCCATAATATTTACAAGATAGTACCTTGGCAGAAATAAACCCAACTAAAATATAGATGATGTAACGCCATCTACAGGACTTTTCGTACAACTACATGTAAATGCAATACATGTATGCACTGAGTGTGTCGCAAGGCCCTGCAAATATGTCCAATGAAATTGCCATTCTGAATGTTTTCTTTTTCGCCGACGTTGGTACTTGGCAAAGCACGGAGGCAAAGAATGAAATAAGTGATGATCAATTTCGCTGCAGGTTGAGCATACTGGTATCGTTCATGCTGGTTCACTGACACGCTGTTGAAAACGCAGGGGATTATTTGAATGGACCGGAGTATTCTGCAGCACACATATATTTGTAAGATATCTGCTCTGAAATAGACCTATACATCCAAATATTTGTATATACACATATTATAATTTTTCCTTCTTTCTGACATCTGTACAAACATGGCCAGGACTCACGTGGATTATAATGTGTTTGTGAATCAGACCCATTGATTTATGTGCTTATCCATAAACACAATTTACATGTTTATTGCAAACAGCGGCCCATAACAGCTTTAAGTGGATTCAGAGGCTTTGCAAAAAAAAATGTTCTCATCTTATATACGGATATGATGCGGCACTTGGCTATGATTCATTAACTCTACCTCCAGGCTAAAATGGCTTTGTGTTGGGCCTGCATCTCCAGCTCTAGGCTCTGTATTTACGTTTTGACGTCTCCCTCGGTCATTTTTTCCACAAATATCTATTTTATGGACATGGACATCATCAGTGATAGGCATTGAGTAAATAAAAAAAAAGTAACTTATTTAGTATATGCAGTGTGTACTTATAGTTTGGATTGGAGAAAAAGTTGGGAAACTGAATCCCAATCCCGATGCTGCTAGTTTGAAAACGGATCAGACTTTTGTCTGAACAACTTTCTCACCGAAGCTCGTGGAACTTGTCATTTTCGGAAATCTGGTAAATACACTCTGTCACTCACGCCACCACCAAAACTAATGATTGTGAAATTAGTTTCAGAGCAATCAGGGGCTCCCCTGCTAAGACCCACTGTATCCATATGCATGAAATTGCTTGTGTTAATACATGCTATGAATCGTGGGTAATGCAGTGAATAATTCTGACTGCACGCAATAATGCCATCTTCTATTAGATTGGGGACTGTTGTGAAACAGGAGCCCTGTGGCACTATGCTTGTAAATGGCCATGTATGGATAATTAAGCATTACTCTTGAACATTAAAACTTGCTTATTTCAGAGAACTGCAGGCAGTGGAGTGCTCTTATTGGACTCATCATTGTTGCTGGTGTTCCCCTATAATGTGTTCTCATTAGTATTAGTGCGCAAGCTATTGTGGAGTTCTTTAATCTCGCTCACTGTATCCTGAAAATAGGCTTTCATTAGTTGAAGTACAATAACATCGTCATAACAATATCATCATCATGTAATACATTTGAATATTTAAATACATGAAATCCGTGACTCTAAATCTTAAACTGCTGTGACATTTACGTGTGCAGACTGTAGCCCAGGCAGTGCAGTTGTTCCTTTGTCTTACGGTAGTGAACAAAACCAGGAATTGTACTTAGACATTTTTGCGTCACGTGGCGAGGACATTTCGATGTCTTAGAAGACATTCTGAGTGTTCAGGTTCTCGGGGTAACGGTTAGAATCGGGTTTTGGTTAGGCGGTAAAAGGTTAAGTGTTGGTATTACGTTGTGATGGTAAAGGTCAGGGTGCGGGGCGACGGAATGCATCGCGTCAATGAGTGTCCTCACAAGTATAAAGAGACCCGCGTGCGCCTGTGTGTAAATGTGCAGGCAGACGTTCATTGTGATGCATTGCGTGAATAAGGCCGATTTCAAGAGTCTACTCATTCATTTAATGCTGTTAATGAATGGAAACGACACGGCTTCCTGTAAACTGACGAATATAAAACGCACAACGCCGAGGACAATTCTATATGCAAACGGGCACGTCCCCTTCTATATTCCTTTCATGTAATGAATGCACTTTTGGTTTTAGGATATTACCGTTCCCATTATTTTGGATCCGTCTCGTTTTCATCGTTTATCTCCCATTAGTTTTGCGATATTTTGTAGGTGATGAGGAAGCTGAATGAGCCTGAAACATCGATAATGTCTTTGGCTTTTCTTCCAGGTACTACCCATCACTCATTAAAACTACAATCCTATTATCCCCGTAATGGGAACGGAGTTTAATGTGGCTTAGGGGATGATTTAATGTGGCTTCAGGAAAAGAAAGCAATCAGGCTCGTTGTAGTCCTCAGCAATCGTCTACATTTATCTATTATGCATTTGCACACATAGCCTCTGGTCAATGCGAGCGTTCGCCGAGCATAAGCAGCAGATTAGCCACGGAGAGATTCAAAATAGATCTCAAATGATTCGTTTTAGTGCCGGCTTCCTCAGGAATGTGAGGTATTGTTAGTATGTGCCGGTACCGGGACCCAGTGTTGCTCGAGAGCATTCCAAACGAGAAGGAACATTACATGCCAATAAAAAGGCCCAATCAAAAAAGCTCAGTGTCTCTTTACGGGGACGCAAGCCTACCTACCTTTTTCACGACTAACAAGTGTCTAAGTGTGACTTGTATGAATAACGCGATAAGGGGAAGATACAAACAAAACAAAAAAAAAAAAGGGGGGGGGGCGAGTGTGAAAGAAGCGTGGTCGCAGCAGAGAGACATGCGCTGGGATTACTTTACTTCGTTAAATACGCAACGTAGCTGCGATGCCTGTGCACTTTCAAATCCATATGTAAACAATTTCCTCCCCCCCCCCGTCCGCCCCCCCTCCTCCCTCTCTTAAAACCTCCGGCTCATTAGTGCTGCCTTTATGACAGGGTTTTACCTAAATGCCCTGGATTTTTCCATTCCCTTTCTGACTCTTTTCTGGGGCAGCTTTAGAAAACAAAAAAAGAGAGGACAGGAAGTCGCCTCCTTGTTCGCAGGATTCGACCGCGGTGACTGCTTCTTAGTAATAATAATAATCACGATAATAACAATAATAATAATCATAATAATAAGGATAATAATAATACGCAGACGGACTGAGCTTTGAGCTTTCTAATGATCACCGCAGTAAGTGGAGAATTTACAGCACGCTGACCGGAAGTCATGGGGGCTGACTGGGTTAAGGCGGTGGCCGCAGACCTTTGACCTCTGTTGCAGACTGGTTGGCGAGGGTTAGTCGGAGTTACAGAATGAATGCGTTTCGCCTCGACGGCAGGTAGGCAGAAAGGTTGGGATGTATGTATCAAATGTAGGCACACTGTTGCACACACACACACACACACACACACACAAAAAGAACTAGACCTCACATTTGACACGTTAGTTATTTTAATGAACGGGTGAGGTACTGGCAGTTTTCTCTTTTGTCTGCTACTTTTTTCTACTTCACTAAATTGCAGCTATGAGCGTTTTCCTCCGACATATCTTTCGACTTTCAGACTTGATACAAAACGACACGGTGTTAACCTGTAAGTTGCCTCCGAGTCTGCTTTCTGTCTAATTAAACTTTCACGGAAAGGAAAGATTATGGTTCCTTAGTTTACAACATTACAGTTTTGACCATTGAAACATCATTATAGAGTCCAGGGTGATGTAATAAGAGGGTGGGGGGGGGTTACTTTTATAGTTTTGTGAGGGGGGGGGGGGGGTTCGGTTATCCGACATATCTTTCGACTTTCAGACTTGATACAAAACGACACGGTGTTAACCTGTAAGTTGCCTCCGAGTCTGCTTTCTGTCTAATTAATCTTTCACGTTAGTGCTTAGTTTACAGCATTACAGTTTTGACCATTGAAACATCATTATAGAGTCCAGGGTGATGTAATAAGAGGGTGGGGGGGGGGGTTACTTTTATAGTTTTGTGAGGGGGGGGGGGGGTTACTTGTAAAAGGGTGATAACGTTGACTAATTCTCCCAGCACTCCGTTTTGTTTTGAAAATGGGGGCCACAAGGTGGCAGTGTTTGAGTGCTCGGCTAAGAAAATCTGAATCGAAAGTGCACATTCCATCAGAGGCTGCCTTTGCCATTATTATACATCAACGTTGTCATGATGAGACATCTGCGACCCGGCCAAACGCTCGTCCTCGTCCTGCGCCGACCGTAGTCTGGGAGGGAATCGCGACTTCATCGATGATTTACTCGTACCGCGTGATCATCCGTGACTGATGATGATGATGATGATGTCCTGAAATCCCAACATGTCACGTGGCTGATGATACCATTTGCCATTTAAAACACATACAGGATTGCTTTGACAGACACCGAGCGAGCGGGGGCACAGGCCTAAGTCCGAGGGCTATTCCAAGAAAAGAGGGATGCAGTTTTTCCAACTGGCTCCCGTATATTACGAGAGACTGGTTGAGGGTGAGAAGTTTTTTTCTTCCCCCGTTTGTCCAGCCAGTGGAAAATAGTATCCTGTGAAAAGTCAATACGTTTTGGGTTTTTTTTTGTTTGTTTTTTTTCCTGGTCTTTGAACTCGCGGACAGTTTTTCTTTCCCACTGGCCCGGGCTCTTAGGGAGAAATGAGGGTGAGCCACTTGACGAAGGACTTCCCATCAGCCGCCTCCAACCCCTGCCACACATGTTTCTGATAGACCTCCCCAAACCCCAGTAATCCGAGGGCAGCTCATTCAGAGAGAGAGAGAGAGAGAGGGAGTGATAAAAAAAAAAAAAAAAAAAAAAACGGGGGGAGAGGAAAAAAAAAAAAAAACGGGGTGAGAGGGAAAGGAAGGAGATGTAGGAGGGACGGATGGACGAGAGAACAGAGTGGGAGCAGGCCAAGAGGGAGGGAGGATAAAAGGAAACGTTTTAGAGCGCGGGGCTGTTATTCGCCCTCTCCAGAGACTACCCTGCGGGCTTCTCAGTGTAAAATGCCCCAATGCTCTGTGTGAAGTTCGTACGCTATACTTTGCGTTTGTGTACCCGGAACACACAATATCAATCTTTTCTATCTGTCGTTTTATACCGCTGCATCGACCTTTATGTCGTCCAAAAGGAAGTTAACGGGACTCGAGGAATGTCAAGAAAGAAAAAAAAACGGATACAAACAACTATACATTTATATACTGACAACAACAACAACGACAACACAAAAAAAAAGCAATTACCCGCCCTCTTCTCTGAATCTCCCCGTTACGGTTGGACACAGCGAATCTGCGGACGTGGGGCTGAACTCGTTCTCCTGCTTCCCCCGTTGGCCTCTCGGATGGTTTCTGTCCATGGGACGAAACCTGGCCGACCGGCGCGCATTGGCTTCCGCGCATCGTTAGCCACAGCCGTGATGAGTCGTGGTGTCGAAGCCGTGACACCTGTCCTTTAATTCGGTTGTGTGTGCAGGGCGTGCAAGACTGGATGAAAGTGCGGATGGTGACCAATTCCGAAAGGTCCAGGCCACTGGCCGTCTGGTTCAGACCAAGGCGGTTGAAAAGTAGTGCAATTGATTTTTTTGAAATTGGGCCAAATCCATTCTCAATTCTGCCAACGAAATGAAAACATGAAAACATTTCAACGAGGAGACTCTCAACTCAAGATATGGCGTCGAAGGCTTTTTGACACTTGCGGTGTGGCCAGTGTTTGTGTTGTGTCGCTATATGTTTTCTCACAATTCTCAAAGCCGACCGTCAAGAGAGAACTCACAATCGGCAGGCCAGCCGCCTCCTTCGAGAAACACGCACTCTGAAGGTCCTGCAGGTATCTTAAACACACAACGCAATCCGTCATGCTTAATTTCCCCTCTCATCAGTCGCCGCGAAAACCCCGCGCGGACAGACGAGCCGCTGTAAACACCTGTTGTGGTGCGTGTCGCTCTTTTAACGCGCGAGAGTGGACCCGAGTGAGCGGCGGTGAGCGGCATAGGGGTTGTGCTGGGAGAAGGGAAGGGGGTGTGGGGGGGGTTCCACTCTGAGATTCAAGCTGGGAGAGGGATGGGGGGGGGGGGGGGGACTGTGAAATCCGGGGGGGGGGGGGGGGGGGGGGGGGGGGGGGGGGGGGGGGGTGGACTGTGAAATCCAAAACAGCCGCAGCAGGCTACAAAGGAGCCTCAGCTGGAATAACTCACTCACAAAAGTTACTCTGCTTCCCTGAGTGCCGGCTGATTGGCTCATCCCCAAGCACAGGAGACCAGATCCATCCGGCAGCCTCCCTTCCCCTCTCTGTCGATACCTTCAGAGCCTCCCCAGGGGAGAACACAGCACGCTTCCCAACAGAGAGAATAATGCGGGATTTCAAAAAAAAACAAAAAAAACAAACAAGTATAGTTATTGAATGGAATTGCCATCTTTTGTTCAAATGGTAACGGACGAAACTTGTATTTAAGGCCAGGGATGTCGTTTTCTTGCAGCTCATACCGTATAAATTGCGTACGTATAATATCCCATTTCAGAAATGGTCCGGTGGAGTTAGACCAGTGCAAAACATCGTCTGCAACGCTAATGGCATTATATCGATTTTATAGGGTTTCGCACCAATAGTGAAGAGCCTTCACTCGCATCTAATTCGGACACGTAAAGGAACACACAACTATTGCAACCGAGTACATTAGTCAAACAGCATCTAAAGTAAATGATATATACAGTAAACGTAAACAAAATAGCCTCACCTGGGGAGGGAGCATGTGGTAGAAATAAAAAAAAACATTTACATAAAATATGTTCTTTACATTCCTCCACGGCAGTTCATTTTCAATCCAATGATTGGAGGTGCCCGCCGACCATTTGTGACGCCGTATGCAGCGTTACTGCGGCGCACTCGGACTCTCGATGGTGGTGACACAGCGTTAATGTCTGTGAAATAATGTACAGTAATGGTCCAATGAAAATGCTCCGGCATGCAAAGTATGTCGATGCTGGCGTCGCAAGCGGCCAATCAATGGCCAACGAGAGGGAAGTCACCGACAGACAGGCCAGAGCCACGCACTGCGAACGCAAACGCAGGCAACGCAAACAAGGCACCGACACTGTTGCCTAAGGTGGGAAACGAAGTAAGCTATCTTGAGTGTGTGCAGATGTGCGTGTGCGCGTGTGCGCGTGTGAAGGCGTACGTGTGCACATGGCCGTGTTTAGGGCCTCGAGGCTTGTTTAGCTGACCTCAGTGAAAGCAAACCTCATGACAGAAGGTCTGGCATTGTCTGTGTGCCCGGGCTGCTCTGGAGCCAGACGGTCTGCCGGCCGCCAGCTTTGCTTGCTTATAACGGCTGAGAACATCCGATCCCCTTGGGGAGGACGGGGGAGAGAGGGGTGTGGGGGGAGGAGGAGGAGGAGGAGGAGGAGGAGGAGGAGGAGGGGGGG
>JAFBJU010000598.1:178773-196366 GCA_016785305.1 Colistium nudipinnis
AGGTGTTTGTGGGTTGGTTTGGGGGGGGGGGGGGGGGGGGGGGGGGGGGGGGGGGGGGGGGGGGGGGGGGGGGGGGGGGGGGGGGGCGGGGACAGGAAGAGAGAGAGAATGGGAGAGAGAGAGAGAGAGAAGAAAACAACAAGGAGTTAGGGAGAGGGGCGGACGAGTTCTTCAAATTGAAATGGAACATTTGTGTCCACGAGAACACAACGCACGCACGCACGCGCGCACGCACACGCACACGCGCACACAGGGAGGGGAACACGGAGGGAGGAGCGTTTGCTTCGATTGGAATCTGGCCGACGGTGGAGAGACATTCCTGCGCAGGTAATCACCAAACCTCTCAGTGTCGGAGCGGTTCATTGATGAGCGCGTGCGCCCTTTTATCCGGCCATCCAGTTCGCTTCCACTAATTCATCTATCACGCAGAGGGAAGGCCCGAGCTTTGTGGCCTGACAGAAACAAATGGTCTGTAATCACCGCCAGACGCCCATGTTCAACCATGACGGAACACTTCCACTCTCCCTCCCCGAGCCGTGACTCCACGCGTGGCCCTGGACAGAGAGTGTAGGCCGTTCTCGAAAAAGCGCCCCCCCCCCCCCCCCCCCCCCCCCCCCCCAACCACTTTTTTCATAAATTGCTTAACTCCCGGGTGGAGTATTTTCCCCCTCTTGGAGTGTCTTAAAATAGTACTGTTTCAGCCCCCCCCCCCCCTCCTTGCATTGCGTAAGGTGGAAAGCAAACAAGTCGGTGGGAAGGTAGGGGAGTGCTGCCTCCGCGGCTTTCACTCTGTTCACGCGTCGGTGTGGGGGAGCAGGCGGCAATCTCCCCGTGACCCGACGGAAAGAAGAAAAAAAAAAAAAGAAAAAAAAAAAAACGAGGCCGGAGGAAGACACAGACACACGCACGTTGGAAGACGGAGCGAGGGATGACCTGAAAGCAGTGAAGGGAGGAGGCCCTTTGAACATGAAGCCGTTTGGCTCAGGCCGATAGTCGCGACAACGTTACAACCGTACACCCACAATCAGGGTTAAGGCCCGGGGGCACGTCAGAAGATGAAGAATGGCTCCAAAAGGAAGGCGAGAATGAGGGATTGTTTCCTTTTCCTTTTTTTTTCTTTTTTTTTGGACGGACAAAGGAACATGACAACAGAAACGGCCTGGGCATTGATGGTTTTTTCCATCACCCACGAGAGCTGGGAGCGCTGAGTGGGTTTAATGCGCGGGATTCGAATGGACGGCCCCTGTTTCGTACCAAAAGGGTCGAGAGGACCAAGACTTTGGCGTAAATGTGGAATATGTGAGGGATCCCACACGGCAATGGTCATCCCCCTCTGCACTTCTCCCCAGCCCTACGACGCTTGTTTTTTGTTTTGTTTTTTAGTTTGACCGGAAACTTGATTCTCGCCGACGTGGATTCAAGCTGCGGCCAGCAGCGCATTAATCCGTTCTATGTTGCCGGCTCGGAAAAAAAAAAAAACCCAAAAAACAAACGGGAGACAAACAAAGTTACAGTAGACTTACCGGGGGCGCACAGTGAGGCTCAGGGAGCCGGCGGAGGCCAACACCGGGGCAAAAATGAGAGGGGCCCACGGTCGATGACTCACGTCTCAAATCGACTTCCCGTGGCGATAATGTTTGTTGATGGCTGGCAATAACGGTGAGGCCAATAGCCACGGCGCGCGGGTTTTTTGTGCACACCGGAGCCCGCTGCGCAATGTGATCGTCTCGTCCCGCCGAGGCAAGCGGCCATGTCCGACGCGAAGGCCCTGTGAGACTGGATTGACCTGACGAACTCCCAATCGGCTCGTTTGCCATTTGTAGTGAGCGCGCAACGTTGCTCCTTTTGGAATTACGTCGTCTTATTTTTTTTTTCTCCCCCTTCTCTTGCTGTATTTTTGGCGCTGCATCGCTCCGTATTTTAGGGATTTCCTTCTTACAAACGAATGATTTTGCGCTGGAAATCCTTTACATCCGTTTTTTCACACGCTGGGTGAGAAGTGAGCCATCATCTGCTGCGCAGATCCCTCAGCGCGCGTGTGCGCGCGCGCGTGCGTGGTAGCTGGCCCCCCCCCCGACAAACGCAGGACGAGGCCCAATCGCTCCTTCGCCTGTCGTCCGGCTTGTTCGGGAAGGTGCGCTTTGGGAAAGAATAGCACCGACATCCGGGGCGTCTCTGCCATCAGATACCATCTGGCGTTCCGCCGCATGACCTTTTGGCCACGCGGCGTGGGTTTCTCGTGCTCCAGATGGACTCGTCACCCTCGGTCGGACGCGACTCGGCCCCTCGGGGCACCTTTAAAGCGGTGGGCACGGAGTAAGACGCCGGTATTCGAATCAGCATGACGACCTTTTCGTCAAGCGGCACGCTCAGGGCCGCCGCGGGGATGTCCCCGCGAAACACCAGCTCTTTCTTCGAAAAAAAAAAGAGGAATCGTTGGCGTGTACGACGGCGGCGGCGTCGTCTTTTTTTCGCCCCTGTTTATTGGCCATCCTTTCCGTGGAGCGTCGTCACGTCGGAAAAAATACTCATGCAACACCCCCCCCCCCCCCCCCCCCCCCCTCTCTCTCTACTTTATTCTGAAGAAAAGTTGTGTCTTTTTAGGGCTTTCAGTTTCGTGCGAGCTACGCGGCCACTAATTCATTCGAGCAGGCTCCCAGCAGCGACGGCGCTGCCCCGGTCGGACGAAGCCACCGACGTCAGACAACATTCGGCGGAATAACCGGGCAAACCGGTGAGGTTCTCAACTTTTCCCGGGCTGAATTTGTCATCCGGTTTCCTGGCCCCGACCCAACAGTCCTCCCTCGCTCCCACAGATGCAGACAGAGCGATTGCGTGACGCCATGATGATATTAAGTATACGGTGGAATCTGAAAAAGGAATAGCGCCTTTTTTTTTATTATCTACGGCGCGTCCGCCCCCTATTAAGCCAAAATGAAATGATTCAATATCACACCCAGTGCCAGACACCGAAATAACCTCTTTTGTGCGTTGCGCAAGAGCCAATTCTGTCCCAGCCCTTCTTCTCCGCCTTCTTCGTCCTCCTCCCCGACAGACCAACGGTTGACGAGGTCTTGTCGCTCCCGCGCCGGTTGGAGGAAGACCTGGACAAAAGAGCCCTTGTTGGCGACTTACCCCTGTCAGACAGCGCACTTTGATATTAAAAACTCTGCAGAGAGAGAGAGAGACAGAGAGAGGGGAGGGGGGGGGGGGGGGGGAGCACCGAGGGAAAGATGAAAAGGATGAAAACAAAACTCCTACTGTCTCCTGGGCGCCCGTCCGTAGGTGTGACCTCGTAAGCGGCTCACAAACATTTGTCCAGTCAAAACCAAATAAAACAGCTCTCTTGACTCTCGGTGTCGTGAGTCTGATCAGCGCGCCCCCCGGTGCGTGTCTCTGTGCTATAACGAACCACCTGCCCACTCTCTCGTATTGTCACACAGCGATCACACCGACAAAAAGGGGGGTGGGGGGGGGCGGGGCCTCTCGAGGCCTCTCGGGCTGGACCCGAGCCATCGGCAGGGGCAAGGAATCCCCTGATACCGTACCGCTCCGACTGAGCCGCTGCCAGAGACCTGAAATACTAGCAGATGCCGGGCTGCGCCCAAAAAACCCGCTCATGCCGGCGAAAATAAACCCCCCGCCCAGGACCGGATTGACCTTGCCCCTCGTCCTAAACCTGCACCCGCGCGAGAACGCTTCGAGGCCGCAGCTCGGAGCGGACGGGAAGTAATGAAGTTGCGCACCGGAGGGCTACGTTGAAAAAAAAAAGAAAAAAAGACCAAAAACAAAGACACACAAATGTCACCGCGTTCGGCACAAACGCACAATTCAACCAGGCGCCTCCTTACCGAGCGCAGGAGGAAGGAACGACGGGCGACGCAGCTCCGGCGGGTCCGCTCACTTTCCGAGCGAGCGCGACAAGCCGCGGCACGTCGGCCATTGGGGAAGAATGCAGCAAGCAAGTGTCGGGGAGGATTTTCTTCGGGTTTCTGCTTTGCAAAAAGGCGCCGGCCATTATCCTGATCATGAGTCGCACCGACGGCAGCCGCGACAGCCATTGTGTCCATTCCTCGGGATTGCTGGGTTTTGTTTATACGGGTCAAGGAATGAAAAACAAATAAAAAGAAAAGAAGAAGGATTCAAGCAAATAGAGCAATTCCAGCCGAGAGAGAGAGACGGGAATGCGCTCAGAGGGTGCATCGATGGTGCGCGCGGCTCCGCGTCCAGCGCGGCTAATGGTGATTCCATCCCCGGCCCGCTGTACCGAAGCTGACCTGGCCCCCGTAGCCGGGGGGCTCATTCCTATTAGCGTTTGTTTGCCGTGTTAATGGCTGTAAGAACATCGCCGGGCCCATCGGGGCTGACAGGCTGCCGCCGCTCGTACCTGCAGCCAGAGGCGAGGGGATGGGCGCGCGCATAAATCTGCCAAGGGAATCTGCGAGAACCGCGCCAGCCCCGCTCGGCGGCAGGCCGAGGGAACAAGGCCTCGACAGGTAGGAGCCAGAGGAGAGGGCAGCCCCAAGAAAAGGGGGAAGAATTACAACCCAATGAGCGCGTGTCACGCGGCCAGGTATTCCAGGCGCGCGGGGAGTTACCGCCGGTGGAGCGGGAAACATTCCGGCGGGGGGGCGGGGGGAAGAGGAGGTGCGGCCCCGCTGCGGCGTCGCGGCGAAGGCGGTGGCGTTCGGACGGCTGCAAGACGTCTTTTGGGTGTTTTTTCCCTTTTTTTTTAAAAAAGGTTCAATTCATTCAGCAAATGAAGTTTTGACATCTTTTTCAACCGCATTAGTCCGACGACCACAGTCGGACTCGTCCTGTGACCACGCGTAACACGTTCGCTTCGTGGCCACTGGACCGCCGGGCCGAAGAAAACGATTGAAAGCACCTTCCACCTTACGGCTAGGCGAAATATGACTGATCAATGGAAGGATTAATATTACATTTTAGGATAATAGAATTCAAATTATATATCATACTATATATCAAGTGGGCCCACTTTTGCACTTTCACTCAAACCAATACTTCTGACCAAATTTCGGCGTTGTTGTTGTTGTTGTTGTTGTTGTTGTTGTTGTTGTTGTTGTCGGACAAACGAGGCCTACACCCGTCCCCCGCCTTTTCGCTTCCTCTGAATCCTCCCTTCCCTGGGTGTCCCTGCGGTCTGCTCCTCTCCCTCTCTCCGCCGCTCTCTTCCAGCGAGGCGCTGACAGAAGTTTGCGCTCACAATCTCTCGGCTGAGGCCCTAACGGGAGCCAGATGAAAGACGGCAGCAGATTAAGATGTTAAACGGCCTCATATGGGATGGCACGGGACGAGTGAAGCAGTCGGGGCTGGAGACGCACAAAAGCCCAGGAATGTCGGACGGAGGTCGCGTCGCACGGCCCTCGAGGAATAAGACGTGTTATTAACGCTGGCTGCTCGCCTTGGCTGGGAAGCCCTCGGGGAAGGCTTATGTTCTCCAAGGGAACGCCACAAAGGCGACGCGGCCCGGGGACTGAACACGGTTTTGGAAACTGAAGCGCCACGCAAAATGCACAGCTTTATTGTCAACGTCCAACAAGTGATCCAAAAAAAAAAAAGGAAAAAAAAAAAAACCCCCGCCGCGAGGCGTTGGGTTCGCGATCCATAGTATTGAGCCGACGAGCCGACCGTTCTTGGCCAGAGGCCGCCGGGTCTACTGCGGAGATGTTGGCACGGAGGTGAGCGTTGAAAGAAAAGTTACACTGCGCTCCCCCCCTTTGCCAAGCCTGACATTCATTTAGAGCACACAACGGAGGTAGCGTCGTAAATCTGCCTTTTAGCGCCGCATCGACGTCGTGGCCCGTGCAACTTTTTACGCGGGGTCGGACTAAAATAGGTTAGGGTGCGTTTTTTTTTATTTTTTTCCTACTTTCAGTTTTATTGTTGAAGAAGAAAAAAAAACGTGACCTCATGGCTAAAAGCGGGAGGGTCGGGAACCCGTGCATTCGTGCAGGCAGTTTCATACCAAATGTGTCTCACAGTTCTATCTACGACAAAGAGAGCATTGTTTGACTCTAATTACTGATTTACTTTCTCCTCATACAGACCGGGTTCAAAGACAGTGAAATAAACACTATTGTTAAAATAATGAAAACCATGGTGCGCGGCCGGGCTGGTATTCATATCCTGCTTTCCCCATTAAAAGCACAATAAAACGAACAATTACGGAAAACAAAAACTCGGGTTTTGTTGAGTGAGGCTTTCGCCTTGGAATAAAAAACGCAGCACAGCAGCCCAGTGCAGCGGTTTCCCCTCTCCGGATTCCTCAGCATTTCAAGGGGCACCGGCTCTGCTCAAATTTTTTATACATTTTGTTTTTTTGGGGGGGGGTTTGGCCTTTTTTTTTTTTAAATGTGGCTCTTTTGGACTCCCACCCACCCTCTGCGCTGATTGTGAATGCGGTGCGTGGAATACCGAACGCCAAACTCCATCTGCGCGTGCTGCCCCCGCATCGCGCAGGGTGGAGGGGGAAAAGGAGCGACTGAACGTGTGTACTTCTCCAGGCCTGCTTGGTGGTGTGGACGTATTGGACACGTTCGATTCCACATCCCACGATTGCACATTGAAATTCCACTTTCGTTGGAATAAATAACACGCACTCCACCAAATGCACGTGGACACAAATACACTCGCGCACGCACGCACGCACATTCCTGACCCCCCACCCCCCACCCCCCACCCTGGCTGGCACTCATACACTCAGCAGGTATGCCACTTTGGAGACAGGCGGCGGTGTGTGTGTCCCAGGAATGCGAAACCTGACCTCTGGGCTGGAATTTGAGCCTCCTCGCTCATCTTCACTCGTCTCAGAGATCCACTCTCATGGCTCTGGCCTCACACCGCCCTGCAGAGCGCCGCGCCGCAGTTACATAAAGTCATCCCCAACAACTGACAACAAGTCGGCCTCAGCTCTGGCACGGGCTAAATGAAGACCTCCCGACAGGCGGGGAAACCAAAACCAGCATCAAGGGGCATCACGTCGCTCGACGAAAGGGAATACTACAGATTTTCAAAGAAAAACTCACGGGAACAGCCCTGTGTATTTATCAGCCGTTTAGGAAGAGGGATACATATTTCATGTCCGTATCATAAATAAATAGTCGCAATGGAGGTAAACAGCTCAATTTGCTTGGTCCACCGACGACAAAAATTGGGCTATCAGCGTCTTTGAAGCTCACCAAAAGGTTTCTATGATTCTTTGTTAATCTGTGGAAAAAAACGCAAGTTGAAAAACAAGGAGTTGCAGTTTAATGGGGGGGGGGTAATAATCTGAACTACTTCTTCGCCACAAACTGAAAGCGACTTGAATTTCGCGGGACAACCTCGCGTAGAGCTACGTTGTGTTTGTTAGGGAGCTTTGGAGATGCCAGGACAAAAAAAAAAAAAATGGCTTTCTGCTTCCAGTGCAATGCTGAGTTAAACCGAAACAAATCTCAGGAGCTGGTTGCACCTTCATGCGCAGACATTAGAGACGTATCCGTCTTTTCAGCCTGCTGCCCAGCAGGAAGGCACGCGACTGTGTTCCACCAAACGCACGCAAAGTTTATTCCCTGAAGTGATTGTGCACATTAACTCTCTGGGAGAGTTTGGCCTGAGTGGGAGTCATGCGCAAGTAAAGGGTGCAGGCCCAGAAACACGACAAAACAGAACCATTGACGTGGACATCTCGGCTCCCGAGGAGCGGAGGAAGAAAAGCCCACATGGCTGAGCCTAACCGCCTCGGCAGCTCCAGCGGCCCAATCAGCCCCAGTCCACAGAACCACCAGCGCTGCGGGCCAAACCTCAGACTGGAAGCTTGGAAGGCAAAGCAGTGTGACTGCATTTCCTGAGTCCACCCCATTTAAACTCACAATATGGAACATATTAGGAGCCCGGTAGAAAGAGAAAAAAAGAAAAAAAAAAAGAAAAAAAAGAGGGGGCCGCGTTCCTAGATCGTCTCTTTTACAGCCCCTCGGAAAAAGAAGAAGAAGAAAAAAACAAAGCCGACTGCACGCCCAAAGGCTAGGAGCGGGAAAATATAAAACCGACAGGACTACAAAAAAAAAAAAAGAAAAAAAAGAGGGGGCCGCGTTCCTAGATCGTCTCTTTTACAGCCCCTCGGAAAAAGAAGAAGAAGAAAAAAACAAAAAAAAAACGTAGTCAGATTTCTGTAAGGACAAACCGGGCCTGTGGAAAAAAAAGTTGCCGAGCTCTTGGAGGGATCGATGCTCGTGACATACTTCCTATGGAAGGAACGACTCTCAGAACATGCGAGAGTCAAGAGTTAAGTTCATGTATTTTGGACCAAAGTAAACTGTAGAAATATGTGCAATCTGTTCTCCCGAAGAGCCACGTTCCCAATAAACGGAAAAGCAGGCGCGGCCACAACCATGCTGGCATACTGGGACAATATGTATCCCAGCAGCCGAGTGCATTCATCTTCAACCGCCTCGAAAGTCTAGATAGAGGGGTCTGGAGGGATTTGATTATAGCCCGCGAAGCAACTCTATTACAGGCTGGTATAAATTAGAGGGACTTCTCTTGAGACAATATCACACAGTACTCAGCAAATAGATCTTTTTCTCTATCCCTCTATCCCAGTGACTGAGGCTTTATGGCTTGGTGGGGGGGGGGGTTCGCTCGAAGAGGAATTTGGAATTTTACAGGCAAAAAGAAAAAAACTTCAAACAACTATAAATATAACCTTACACGGAGCGCACCGAGCGCTCTGTGCAAAAAGTGAAAAAAAAAAAAAGTCTGCCATCCGTCAGGTCGAATGTGTTATGGCGAGGAGAGTGCGACTTCGCACGGCCCGCTTTCGGCTTTTTATCCATTTATTAAAAAAAAAAAAGAAGAGACATGTGACCCCAGCATTCACATAAACCGCTGCGAATGCCAGATCCCCGACGCCACGATAAGGACCAATGTTCCCCCCCTGTGATAGGAATTAAACAGGAGGAGGCAGGAATCGGCTGTTGATAAATGCTGTCAGGATTGAGCCCCGGGGTGTGCGTGCGCGTGTGTGTGTTCGCGTGCGTGCGCTCACTGTGGCATTCTTTTAACCTCTGTGGAAACTCATGCCAGATCCCCGACGCCACGATAAGGACCAATGTTCCCCCCCCTGTGATAGGAATTAAACAGGAGGAGGCAGGAATCGGCTGTTGATAAATGCTGTCAGGATTGAGCCCCGGGGTGTGCGTGCGCGTGTGTGTGTTCGCGTGCGTGCGCTCACTGTGGCATTCTTTTAACCTCTGTGGAAACTCACTAAAATAAATCCTTTTCGTACGTCAGAGAGGCCCCTGTGCACCCTGTAATTACCGGAGGGAGGGTGGGATCCACAGAGGAGCATCAGGACCGGGGCTGCTTTTGGCTTCTGAAAAAAAAAAAAAATAAAAAAAAAAAAAAACGCCTAAATGCTTACTCAATGCTCCGTTCCCGGGGCTCGGTGAGGAGGCCTGCACAGGAGCAGAATCACGGTTCGCCATCAGGGAGTCACACCGCAGCCCAAAAATGTCATTCTGGAAGCGAACTGTGGCGGCAGAGAGGTTGCCTCGCAAATCGCCTCTGATCGACGCACACCGGCGCAGGTGGGACCCGCAGCAAAGCGAGGCGACGCGCCGCGGAGGCGGGGAAAAACACCCAAAAGGAAAAGTCTCCCTCTCGCAGCTCGCCCCGCCACGCCGACCCATAATCCCCCTCCCGAGAGCGTGGATCCCCCTGCGCGCCGGCATGTGTCAGCACGCCCAGTAAGTGGCGAGCATGGCAGCTGCGAGCTGCCGTAATTAACACCCTCAGCCAAGGTGAGAAGACTTCCGTGGGCCGGCGTTCATGACAGAGAGAAAGGGGAAAAGAAGGAGAGAGAGAGAGAGAGAGATAGAGAAAACGATCAGGAAGTGTTTCAGGCGCTCCGTGTAAGCGCCCCCCCCCCCACCCCACCACCACCCCCCCGCGCCGTTTCAAAAAGGTGCTATTACCTCACCGTGCTGCGTTTACTGGGGCCAGATGTGTGGGACGGGGGTCAGCACATGGGGTGGGTGGCAGCCAGCCGAGCCTGGCTCCAATGACCCACTGGCTTTTCCCAAAAAAAACGACTTTCGAGTCTCGAGACCAACGCCAAAGCGAAGGGGAAAAGAAGGAGAGAGAGAGAGAGAGAGATAGAGAAAACGATCAGGAAGTGTTTCCCCCCCCCCCCCCCCCCCCCCCCCCCCCCCCCCCCCCCCCCCCCCCCCTACCTCACCGTGCTGCTTTTACTGGGGCCAGATGTGTGGGACGGGGGTCAGCACATGGGGTGGGTGGCAGCCAGCCGAGCCTGGCTCCAATGACCCACTGGCTTTTCCCAAAAAAAACGACTTTCGAGTCTCGAGACCAACGCCAAAGCGTTGCTTTTCATTTTTGGAGCGATCCTCCCATTGCACCGAGGGATGTTTTTTTTTTTTACAGGGGTGCTCACCTTTTTTTTTCTGCCTAAAGGGATCCAGATGAATTGAGCGACCCGACGGCTGCTCTCAGACCTCGGGCCTTTGTGCGCCGACTGCGAGCGGCGGGAGGAGCAGGCCCGAGGAGAGGCTTACAGACAGGAATCTACAGTCGGAGGAATGTAACGAGGCTTTGGCAGGACACGAGCCATAATAACAGGGTTGTCAAAATTCGGAGCTTTAAAAAGACGCTGTCCGCACACAACGCGCGCGCAGGGAGACTCGTGTGCGCACAGGAACACAAACGCAGGCGCACAGGCGCATGGAGAAGCGATCGCTTTCGCGCTTGGCGTCGCTGCGGAAAAGTAGCAGCCGGGATTTGTTTACGCGCCGACATTCGTTTCCAATCAGCTGAGACTACGGCGCGGTGCATCGTAAACAGGGCAACAAAATGGCGGCTCGGGGTTTTTTTGTTTGTTTGTTTTTGGGGTTTTTTTTTTGTTTTTTTTTAGGGGCCAGAGAACGACACAGGCTTCTCCAGAAAATGACGGAGCGCTGCAGCCTGATCATCGCTGCACCACCCTGAGCCCCCCCCGGAGCGCACCGAGCTGCTCGCATGGCCTTTTTCCCTCCTCCCCTCCTCTCCGCCAGTCCATCCCCGGGCCACAAACCGTTCGGGCTCTGAAGCGGGGCGGAGAAGGCGCCGTCGCCGAGAGACGCGGCCCTCTGTGTCGCACGGCCTCCCCAGACCGGTCTAATTAGGCCCCCTCTCATACCCCTCTGTGGTGGCTCGTGTAATTTGCCCACTATGAGTCTTAGCTCCTTGCCACCCCATATAATTGCCTGCCAGTTCCTCTCCAGTGGTGATGTGGGCCCCTTTTATTTTTTACTTTTTTTTTTAACAGAGACACAAAGGAGCGGGATAATGGCCCCCAGTTGTAGGGGAGAGAGCCGAGGCAGAGGCGGAGCGGAGCCACTCCTCTCCGCTGTTTGAACTCTACGCAGTCTTGGCTCCGGCGAGAGAGAGAGCGGTCTGAGCCTCTCAGCGAGGAGGGGAACCACCACACTCGGCAGCACACCTGAGTGCAAAGAAGTATTTTTTGCCAGAAAAACGACAAAAACCTATCATTAAAAAAAAAAAAAGAAAAAAAAAAAAGGAGAACCTCTTCTCTTTTACTCAGAGCCCAACTTGCGCTTCACAGAAAAAGAAAAAAAAAATGCCGTTTTTAAACCCACTCTTGAAAAGCAAAGATGGGCGCTCATTGAACCAGGATCAGTGCGTTACTGAATGGCTCCATTGCTGAATGTTGGCACAGAGACCACTGCCCCCGGCCCCACCTCCTCCTCCTCCTCCTCCTCCTCCTCACTACCACCACCGCCAATCTGACAACCCAACACCAGCAATTACGAAGGAAGCCAGCTAAACCACATCCACCTTGGCTGTAGTTTTTAAGATTCCAGTAGGCTTGTAAAACTTCTCGGTTTCTCTGCATACATTCCAGTATCACTGCGCCGGGGTTTCACGGTGCCGCATCCCTGGTCAGTTATAACAACGTCCTTTGTGAGACGCGCTGGCCGCGGAGCCCAGAGACCGGGCGCCGCCAGCCAACGATGATGTGCTGAATTGAAAAACACCTATGGAGGGACGGACCAACCGCTGAGCACGAGCCGTTCCATCATTTCCTCCCACACTGTCCTCCACCACGCGGTCTCCTCTCTGTCCTCATTACCGGGGCTCCTCGGGACCTCAAGGACATGTGGATCAACATTTTGAGTTTCGCACTCGGGATGTCACTGAAATATATAATTATCTGAAATCTCCTACTCCTAGAAACCAGTCCAGAGTGCAGTTGAACTATTTAACCACTACGATTCAATAGTGACAGCTCAGACCGGGAAAAAAATGAAATCTCAACTCCGGGCCCAAGTGTCAAAGGCCACATATACGTCCCTCCTTTTAAGTATACCGCGTGAGGCTGTACAAATTCACATTTTACGCAAATCTGAACGACGGCCGAGCACGCTGGTGTCCTCAAGATATCACCACCAAACATGTGAGAGCTAATGATTCAGACCAAACGAAAAATTATTATGCGAATACTTTATTATCAATGTGTGAATGGTGTTAGCTTTTTGTCTGGATATTAATAGTATATGAAAACTATACACCAAATCCAGGCCCATCCTAATTTTGCTGTATAATTTCTCAAGTTGGTATTGAAAGATTCTTTATCTTTATATATATTTATATATATAATATATATAAGCCAAAGTGCATTTTCCATTTTTTTTCCTCTTGTCCATATACACATTGCACCATACATAAATAATTACATTGTAAAAATGACTCCGTATTTACAAGTATAATATATATTTCATATAATATATAAAACTTTATATTAAATCTAGGTAGATGATATTTGGGATAGTTTGTGGGGTCCGTCTGTGTTATCTATGGTTGTTGAGGAGGATCTCCAGCCAGCAGGGGCAGGAGGTGATGAACTGTCTCGAGTAGCAGGGGCCCCAGCCCTTGGCGAAGCTGATGCGCACACTGTTGGGGTCGTAGGGTCCGTCCAGGAGGTCGGCGTCGGTGGTGTGCCTCAGGAGGCACGAGCGCTCATAGTCAAATACCTTGATGGAGTAGCCCGGCATCACCTTCCGCACCACCAAAGCTCTGCTGCTGGGCATGTCCAGGGTGGGGGAGTTGACAAATATGGGGTGGTCGCTGCGGTTGTACGCCCACACGCCGTCCGGCTCTTTGCTGAGGAGGATGCCGTAGCCGATTTTGCCCCGCGTGCGCTGAACGGTGCTGCTGCGGTGCTCCAGGTTGAGCTGGCCCAGGCAGAAGCCGGTGCCCTGAGGTAGATCGTAGAAGATGCTGACGGCGTGCTCGTACACCGTGTAGAGGCGACCCACGCGCGTGCGGTGCTCCCAGTACGCCACGTTACACCAGTGGCTCTGTTTGGGGGCATCGAGCGACATACTGGCATCTAGAAGAGAGAGAGAGAGAGAGAGAGACATGAAACAAAAGGTAAACAAAAAGCAAGCAGGGCTAGTAAAAAGGAAGGCTTGAGTTTTAAGGGATTAACTATCTCTTTTTATTGTTCGGAGCAGATGGCCAAACTATAAATACTGACCGAGGCACTGTATTGAAACCTAAGCCTTGTATAAATACCACTCGTGCACATCCGACGCACACACTCTCTCTCGCACACGGGCGCACACACGCACACACACACACGCACACTCACACACACACGGCATTCTATACATATCCTTGCGGTGGTGGAGGGTGTAGTGAGGTCAATCTGAAGACCTGCACTTCCCTGCTCTGCCTCAGGAGGGCGCTGTAATGATTAAACACCCAGTCCTCCGCTGTTCACACGTCCACATCCAAAACACTCTGTGTTTACTTAAATGGACTAAGGATTACAGTTCAGGATTTAAACAACATTTTGCCAGGGGGGGGGGTGGGCGGGGGGGACTGCTTCAAATGAACTTCTTCGCTCGAGACAAGTTTTTTTTCTTTTCTTTTCACAGTATGACAAAGTTGGCATCGCATTCCTGAACCTCTGCGTCCCGTAAAGGAGCTTGTTAATTCAGTGTCCACGGCTGCCGCCTGTGGACTCTTCGCAGCGACAGGCCCCCCCGCACTCCAAAGCGAGTTGCTGCTCCCGAGGCAGACGTCGATCTGACTACTACGCTCCGGTCACACAATCACGTCGCTCCTAAGGTCTGCGGTATGGGGAGTGGACGAGGCTGATGGGGTGAGGGAGAGAAACGAACCAAAAAAAAAAAAAGGACCCGAGTTCCATGATCTTGCATCCGTCCCCTCTTTCTCCCCTTTCCTTCATCTTCCTCACATTCCACCAGAGCGGGGGTGACGGCAGAGGGCCAGGCAGGGGGTCCCCCCTCCCCCTCCGCCCCGGGCTCTTCCCCCTGCTGTGGGCCCAGGGACGGCATTCAGCTCCCTGACAACTTAGCACAAGCCCGCGACCTGCTGACCCCTCAGCCTTCATGCTATCAGCTCCCATTAACTCACACACAGAGTGATGCCATTATTTTGCTTCACAGAGTCTATTGGCACAGAGGATTTAAAGCCTGGGCCTGTGGCCCCATTCCTTTCAGTCTCTCTGCTCTCCGGGGCTTAATGACCGCCCGCCCCATTAACAAACGCCTTTAAGGTGGAGCGTCGCCGATTCCGCACAGCAACAAAATGTCTCACTCACCTCCCACCCGACTAAACCTTTCTGCCGAGTGACCCGCGCTATTAAAGTTTATACAACGATTAGCGGAAGAAGAAAAAAAACGTCGAGCGGACCACAGACCCGAGCGGCTGCTGGTTCAAGGCTCTCCGCGCGGAGGAGAGAGAGGGGAAAAGAGCGAGCGGGCGAGCGAGCGAGAATGTGTGGGGGAGCGGGGAAGCTGCAGACAGACCCTCTGTGTGTTTGCGCACACACTGATGGCTGAAATGACCCCCTCTCTTCAGGGGCCCCTACATGCATGTGCCATTAGTGAATTCCTCACTCCGGCTCCTCCACTCTGAGCTCAGCTTTTACCGCACTGTGGCTCGGCGGCACAAAGAACTCAGCCCCGACTTGTTTATGGCTCTCCATTGTCTCACGGCCCACACATCAAGGTAAACTCACTTCGAAACTGTGCACACAAACACAAAAGACCAAATGGTCGCCGTCTCCTGCCAGTTTTTTTTTCTTTTCTTTTGTAGATGGGAATAATGAAGTGAAAAACGATTTGGTCGATAGCATCTACGTTTCACACGTAGCCTGGAACGAAAGGTAGCCAGCGAGACTGCGGAGACCAGGAAGAGGAACGAGCAGGACAAAGGTTAGAAATGTACCTAATGTTAAGCCTGAGGGAGGACAATGAGCACACGGAGAGCCAGGCCTTTTCCTGCCGGCCTCGTCTGTGAGGTGACTACGTGTGCCTGTGAGCACGTGTGTCTGTTTGGCTGGGGCGGCGGCGGCGGGGGGGGGGGGGGAGGGGGGGTGGGTTGGTTTTTGTGAGGGGGGGGGGGGGGGGGGGGGGGGGGGGGGGGGGGTGGTGTTTGTGTTTTCGTCCTGAACTTGTGTGTTTTGTCTACGTGGGGGCACCGAGGTGAGCGCGCCGACGGAGGGACTCATTAGGATCATTTCTTGCGGAGCAGAGAAAACATCGGCAGTCAGACTGTTTGTTCCAAAACTTCGGGCTGGCTTCTGCTCGTCCGTTTCAAAAGCGTTTCCAAATTGTCAAGCTGTGTTTCCCAAATTGATGTGAGAGGAGACAAAGCCCGGCTCAAAAATGAG
Organism: Colistium nudipinnis; assembly: GCA_016785305.1. NCBI lineage: Eukaryota > Metazoa > Chordata > Actinopteri > Pleuronectiformes > Rhombosoleidae > Colistium > Colistium nudipinnis. The sequence goes on from JAFBJU010000598.1 coordinate 194,495, forward strand.
TACACGGGCGAACACGAAAGCGAGACATGCGCGTACATATCGCGCCCGTCAGCCACGGAATGGACCGGTTTGCCCGCAGCCGCAGATCAGCGTATTCCTTTCGACCGGGTCCAGCCACGAAGCCATGGGAAAGTAGTGAAACTACAAAATGAGTTTCAGATCACAATCTAAAGGGTACAAAACGCACCGTTACACCCAGAGGCCACGGGGCACGCACCGATCTGCGCTCGGGACTAGGTTGGGTCAGGGCTCCCTTTGACTCCGTGCTGGGCTTTCAGAGGGTCTGTTCAGGGGGGGGGTTGGGGGGGGGTGGGGGTGGGGGTGGGGGCGGAGTCGCGACGGGGATGGGAGCAATTACCGGTGCTCTGCATCCATTTAACCCCGCCACCTTTTAACAGCTCCGTTTACCCATTAGAATGGTAGCGCACGTTATTATTGTTATTTTATTCTCAAAAGCCTCTTCTCTTAGTGTCAGTCTCGAGAGCCAACGGAATGCCGCACCCCCAACCCCCCCCGCCCCCCGCACTATCACCCCCAACCCCCCCCGCCCCCCCGCACTATGGCTGCTCCCCTTCCCCTTTCCCGCAGCCAGAGGCAACGATCGGAGCGCACCCAGGAGTTCATCAGCTGTGTTGCCTTACATAACCAGTCTCCCAGGAGGAGTATCAAAAAAGTGGGGATACATATCTCAGTGGAAGCTATTGAGTCGACTGGTTTCCATAGCCAATAGGAGATATGCCGAATAAACTGGTCACCGGTGTTTTGGCACCATCATAAGGACGGCCTCCGTTTGGTTTCTTTAAAGCATTATGAAATGAGCAAGCAGAATCAAAGCAATAATACCATAGCAATCCCCTCGCTCCTTTTGACAAATAAAATGGAGTCACGGTATGCCTATAACTGCACGTACCGCACGTCTCACGCAGTAAACAAATATATTTAACCCACAGCACTTTGACTACAGACAGCATTTGGTTTCGCAGAGTATTATTTCCATAACAAGGCCTGGGCTCCATGGAAACCACGTTAATTTGTTGAATTTTCTGTTTCCGTGTGGCCGGTCTGATTGGAGGAATTCAGAGTATCCAAAAAAAAAAAAGAAAAAAAAAGGGACATCACTTCTGACAGAAACCACACGCGCACGGCATATCAGTTTACTGGCACGCCAAACGGTGAGACACACACACACGCGCGCGCTCTTCAGCGTCTGCGAAAAGGATTAAAAATGTCCGCTACGAGTGCTCCGGGTTTAATGTGAATAAAAGGTGAGCGTTGCGAAAGGTGATCGATGGGTCAGACTCTTCACCAGCCACTTTGGGATTCAAAGAAACTCCACGGCAAGTTGACAAGATTACGGCCAACCATTCAACACAACCTGCCCGAGCCATTTCCGTCAGCTTGCATGTGTGTGTGTGTGTGTTAGGGGGGGGGAAGCGGATCCCCCCGCTATAAGTTCCTTACACTCGAGGGCATGTCTGGGTAGTTACTATTAAGTACACAAAAAGGGGGGGGGGCTCAAAGTTTCAATGGCGATCCTTGATGATCATCCAGTAATGCTTTTAAAGACAGCATGAAAAGGAGAGAGAGGGGGGGGGGCCCAGAAAAAGAGCTGCCCCGGGGTAAACACAGCCTCGCAGCCTTGGAGTGAGATGAATGGGAGGCCGAGTGTCAGGGACAGGCAGACAAACAACAGCTTCCCCTCCGCGCTAACATTTCCCCACCAAGCTCCGGCGGGGCCGCCTCCATTATACTTCATCTCTCCTAATCCAGAGCGGGGAGCCGAGATGAACTCACTCCTCCGAAAGACTTTGCTGAGGAGGACAAGAGGTGTGTGTGTGTGTGTGTGTAGGGGGGGGGGGGGGGAAGGAAGCC
>JAFBJU010000598.1:196385-299729 GCA_016785305.1 Colistium nudipinnis
GTGGGCGCGGGTGGGGAGGGGGGTAGGGGGGGTCGGGGTAGGTGGGGGGGATGGGGGGGGGGGGGGGGGGGGGGGGGGGAAGCCTCTCATCCTGTGCCAAGGATTAGATTCCCCCTCCCTGCTATTAGACTCTACCAATGAACCGGTCTCGCCGAGCCAGACCTATCTCCACAGCGCGCTGGAGAGCGGTCTGACGGCACCCAATTACACTCTGCCAAAGGGGGGGGGGGGGGGACACGGGGGGGGGGGAAACGCTCCGGCTAGATTAGGTAGATTTCCCGCAAACCTATCGCGATGCGGGACGCAGCGGCGGCGCCCCCGTGAAGTAATGTGTCGAGGCAGGACTTGTTTTTCGGTGACACATTTGCCCGGGGGGAAGGTCATTTGTAACAACAACAAAACAAAGAAAACAACACAAAAACGGCAATCTCCAACCGTGGGGAAATCTTCGTCAAAACTTGCACATTTTCCCGCGCGTCGGCGGCTCGCTTAAAGGTTGCCGAAGCGAGGGAATTTTTATTTTTATTTATTTTTTTTTTTATAAAATGCCACCGGGTTGGGAAACGAAAGGGGAGAGTAGTGCCACGTGATGTAGGTGCCCGTCTGACCTTCCATTGAACTGGCTGGGCGGCTTCTGATTTGTTCCATTTAACTTTGCTTTTACATCTAAAACAACAGAGTGGAACTAACGTGAACCCCCCCCCCCCCCCCCCCCCCCCCCCCCCCCCCCCCCCCCCAAAAAAATGGGCTTTGCTCAGAATATGGTATGGCTTTAATTCCGTAGACAAAGGCTGCTACAGACTGACTGCAACCCCTGAGCGGGCCGCATTTAGGCTGGCGTCGAGGCTATCGCTGCCATCAAAGTCGGCTTTATCAGACAGACACGCTAACTGGAGCTGCTCTTTTACGTCTATGGATTTTTCTCCCCGAGGTCTGACGTTTCTCTGCAGAGAGAGAGGGGGAGGGGGAGGGGGAGGGAGAGAGAGACAGAGAGAGAGAGAGAGAGAGAGAGAGAGAGAGAGAGAGAGAGAGAGAGAGAGAGAGAGAGAGAGGACTGAGAAACTGAATCCAGTCACTAGGCCGGGCGGGTCACAATGGGAAAGCTTTACATTGTCATCCACTTCCTCTCCACTTTCCCTTCATTTCTGTTTTCGGGATGAGCCCACGAGGGAGGAAAGAGAGAAAAAAAAGCGCCGGACCCTTGATAACAGATAACAGAATCCATAAATGAAATCAATAAACAGCCCAGGGTGTAAAAAGCACAGGAAGCTAGGGAGGCGAACGCAGGAGGAGCCGTCTGGCCGCGGGAGTAAGAGGCCACCGGTTCGAGGGAGAAGGCTCTATTATTTCTTCTTCTCCCCCCCCCCCCCCCCCCCCCCCCCCCCCCCCCCCCCCCGTTTTTTGGGAAAGGGAAGAGAATGTGCTGCTCATTTCCGTCAAAGTTTCCTCCGAAGCTCTGCGGCATGTCAGAGACACAGAGCACAAGTGACGCCGGCGATGCGACGCCAGGCCTTGAGCGAGAGGACCTTCAGGGGCACGCACGGGCCTCCGGGGGGGGGGGGGGGGGGGGGGGGGGGTGGGGGGGGGGGGGGGGGGGGGGACGTGGATGTCGTGGCTGCGGGGCGGCGTCAAAAGGCCGGCCGAGTCTTGCGCGAGCACCGAAAGCAAAACACTTAGTGAACATCCTGCTGGGTGGCTGTGTGCCCTTTCACCCTCCCCCCCCCCCTCGCACAACCTATCTGTTTGTGCGCGCGGGCGCGCACGCGAGTGTGTGTTTGTTTGCGAGCGTGCGAGGGGAGGCTCGAGCCAAGTAGGCTGGAGCGTTTGAGTCGAGGAGACCCTGCACATTCCTGCAGTCCCCCTCCTCCTCCTCCTCCTCCCGCAGTGCCTCCTGACTTCCTACTCTGGTTAGAACGGGGGGGGGGCTTTACTTTCTCGTCCTTGAAGAGACTCGCCTTAGGTGAAAATGTAGTAGTGTCGTACCGAAACGTTCTACCTCCAAACTTTCAACGAGTCCCCTCATTGAATTCACGCTCTTCTTCAGAGCCGACGCGCTCTTCTTTTTGAGGGGGGAAAAAAAGCGAGACCCCCTGGGTTGAAGGCTGGCTTTCAAATCGAACAATCACGAGGAACTCCATTCTTGCAACTTGTATTAGTCTGGCTAATTTAAGGCGAAAGGCAAGGTGTATGGTTTCCCCGCGGGCTGGGGGGCGGAGAGGCGGCCGCGCTGGACCGAGCTGCCGCTCAAACAATGGCTCCCTATTGATCGGGGCCCGGTGGATCAGAGTCCGCGAGGAGAATGTGTTCTGTCAGGATAATGTGGCACCAGAGTTTCTGTTTCAATCACAACACTTGCCGGGGGCTGTAACCCAGACGGCTTCACCGCGGGCATCCAGACACCAGCTCCCCAAACAAAGACAACCGTTTCCCTCGTCCCCGACAAGACCGGCCCGTCCGCAACGAGCAAGACGTTCATTAAAAATGCAGGGGTGAACATTTCCAATCATTCACAAAGTCCTTCCCTGTCAACATCTTCGCGAGAAAAAAAAATAAAAATCCCCCAGCTAAAGGGAATGGCAGGATTTCATTAAGTAAATTATGTGCTGGCAGTCGCAGAGAGAGGAGGAAGAGGAGGGGGGGGGGGAGCTCCAGCCAGACCTCTAATCTAAACCGTACCCTGAAATGCGACAGCCTGACTGCACGTAGCGAGCCACACAGCGAGGACTGCAGAGACGCACGCAAAATAGAAAAATAAAGAGAAGTGAAAACACACATGAGAAAAGGGCAAATAGAAATGTTCCTCCGTGAACATGATCAATGAGAGCTTTTCACAACTGGCAAAAAAAAACAAAAAAAAAACTTGAATTGGCTTTGTCGAGGTGTGTGCGTGTACCACCTGAGGCCGTGCGTACAGCTTTTGCACACGGTCAGCGAATAAAAAGACCTCGGTCAGAACAGTGAGTCAAGCCACCGTCGAGGGAATATTGTTACAGAGATTTAAAATACAAAAACAAAAACAAAAAAAGAAAATCTGCAAAGATTTAAAAGGCATCAGCTTTTTTGGGGGGGGCGGGGGAGCGGGGATCGTGTCTCTCATACTTGGCTCCGTGTTAGGACACGGGAGAGGAATGAAGACGGAGCAGCAGCAGATCAAGTTCAAGATAAGGACACGTTTAAGTCACTGTCTCTCAGTTTACACATGTATAGGAGGGAAGAAAACCAAGTTTACTGCTCATCCGTCCACAATGAGCTTCCCCCCCCCCCCACCGGCTGTAAAAGCCTCGTGTAGAGATGTCGAATGACATGGGCCCCTATAGTTAATCCGCACGCGGCTTTCTGGAGGCTCAAAGAATGTACTGGCTATTCTGAGTTTTAAAAATACTGTCAACCAAAGGTTCAGGCACGACTGTCAATGCTCCTCTGGGGGGGGGAAAGAAAAAAATAAAAATAAATCTATTTTCACCAGCAATCAAACCATACGCCTAAATAGGCCAGTGTCTGGATTTATAAGTGTGGGTAAAAGTTTAAAAAAAAAAAAATAAAAAAAAAAAAAAAAGAAAAAAGAAAGCATCCACAACTGGCGTCTCCTTCACCGCTCTTTGCCAGCCGATGCGAGGCCAGCACATTTACAGTGGCGAGTTCAAGTGGAGTATTGTCCCCCCCCCCCCCCCCCCCCCTCACTCTTGACCCTCCCCCCTCTCACTCTTGAGAGGAGGGCACACTAAAACACTAAACTAACAGTTGGACATTCCATTCATTTTTAATGGCATTGCGCGCTCTTTATTTGTTGCTGTAACCCGGTGCCCCCCCGAAGCCGAATGAATGGAGCCATTGGTGGAGGCCGGTGCCGCGCCGTGGTGTGAAAAGAGAGGAGATGGCAACAAGCGCGGGATTAGCTCACCGGCTTTGTTTGCCGAGGTAGAATACGGGACAAATATTACTGCCCCGGCGGCACCGCACAGTGCGCTCTGTAAATTCAGGTGAGAAGGAGCCCAGGCCGACGGTCACGTACGGGGCCGCCGATGAATCCGCCTTAAATCCGGAGCCCTCCGTAAATGAGTCAAACAGAGCAGACGCAGACGCACACAAGGCTCGGCGGCAGGTTGGTTTCTGTTGACACGTCGGAGGTTTCGGGCCTCCCTGCTCAAGATTAGCATGGCTTACGCTCGGCACAAAGAGGTCACCGTTACCCCACCGTGCTCTTAGTGCGGATGGAAAATAAACACTCCAGACCAAATCGGGTGTAAAAAATAAATGAATAATGAAATAATACCCAAACACACCGAGAACTACAATCCCTCCGCTCAGCCTATGTGACAATTTAGGCACGGCGAACAGGGCCCACATCAAACCCGCATCATTGACGCGGTTGGGCCAGACGGCGCAGTTCGAAGCGACTCACGAGATGCTGCGCACAAAAAGGCAAGCCAACTACATTTCAGTTCATAGCAACGGCAACAATCCCACACACACACACAAACGCATTCACACACACGCGTAACCTGTGTTCATGACGAGCCATCAGGTCACTCCTGGACCTGTGAGAAAAAGCTGAGAGTGGATTTGTGGCCCCACGCACAGTAGTTGGACAAGGCGGAGAAAGGGAAAATGAAAAAAGTGGCCTTATCGCTCTTATCAATGGCTCCTTTTCTGTGCGCGCGCGGGTTACGTAAGGGGAAATGGAAGCCAGCCTCCCAGGACAGGAACGGATACTTGAGAGGAGGACTACGGGTACGCGCTCTACGGCAATACAGAGAGAACAGAGGACAAGACCCCCTCAGGATGTATAGCTACAGCCCCCCCCCACCCCACCACGCCCGCCCACCCTTAAAATGGACGCAAACTGGACATGACAAACGGCAGAGCAGAGTCCCCTGACGTCCCCACGAAAACGCTGGCCTTCTCTTCAACATTCTTCAGTCCCCCCCCCCCCCCACTGTCAAAGGGGCAATTCACCGCCCTGCACTGCTACAAAACCCAGGCAGCTTTTTTAAAACAGGATGTTTGTCCGAGGCCTCCTTCCCCTCAAATAAACAATCCGCAAAACCTGATTTCGGGCTGCAGGGTGGAAGCACTCGAGTCACATTATTTCCACATCCCGTATCCTGGAGCATTGGGGCTCCTGAGGGACTGTGGGCGGCCCGGCGCTGGGAAGGCTTGGGGGCTGCGGTGGAAACCCGGGGCCATGTGCCAGGCTGCAGTCGGGGAGATGAGCCCGGGCTGCATCACCCCCGGGGTCCGTGGGACAGAGGTGGTGGAGAGTGTGTGTGTGTGTGGGGGGGGGGTTTGGGGGGGGGAGAGAGAGACATTGCCAACATACTGATGCTGTTGCCACTCCATCAGACCATACCTCTGACGGTGAGCGGGGGTCCCCGGCCACAAGCTGAACAGAGGATCCGATACGGAAAAACCCATAATGAGGTGCTGCGCGGCACATTAGAAATCGCTGCAGATGTGTACCGCAGATATGGCATTTGAGGCGTTCTCGCCTCAAGCGGCGTCGGATCAACAAGTACAGGTCAAGTCTGATCTGCTTTCACCGAGAGGGGCGCCACGCGCGCCGATGGACTGTCTAATTGTTCCCTAGCATCTGGCCCGCCGTCTCTGACACGGGTGGAACGGGAATGGTTTGATGCCTGGTGCTGGACCTCTTCCTGACACAGACAGGCAGACTGTGATTAGTATTGACCGAACAATTTAATTAACTTAGCTCCTGCCTGTGAATGTATGCATCTGGACTTAGGCGCGGAACCGTAGGCCAGAAGACGGCGACATTAAAAATGCATAAACAAAAGCTTGACAAATGCATTATGGTGGCCATTGCGCTAATGCAATCTTTCTCTTCTTTGAGCCGTCCGTTGCATGACTCCCATATGCTCCTTCCCATCTATCTGCTAACTGCCTCGTTCTGCCTGGAAGAATCAGTCAATACCAGGATGGACCTAACGCACTGGCTGTCTGCAGAGAGACAGCACTGCACTGCCCCCCCCCCCCCCCCCCCCCCCCCCCCCCCCCCCCCCCCCCCCCCCCCCCCCCTCAGCCCCAGCCCCCCTTCCAGACACCAGCCTGCCCAGGAGCGCCGTGTGGGAACCCTGACGACCTGCTGATGCCCTCTTCCCTGTGCTATACACTACAGCACTCTGGGTAAACTACGGTATGTCCGACCCTGTTCTTCTTCATCAATTCAATTGCCGAAACAGCTTCTCCAGTCAGCTTCTCCAACATTTTCCAGAGAGGAAGAAGACCAAAGAGAGTAAGACACAAAAAAAGGACAGTTTCAAGATCCAATCCCAGGGAGCCCCCCCTGGATGTACACCGGCGATCTCAACGCAGACCAACACGTACGATACACAACGTCGCCCTGCGCAAAAGGTCGCGCGCCGACAAACTCGGACGACTGGCGAATGCAGGCAGCCCGGAGCCACGCTCCGACAACGAAATGGCACAAAGTGGCACCCTGATCGGACGATTTCTTCATCGACTGAAGGGCTTTAAATGTCACCTTGGGAGCAAGGGCCGAGCAAAGAAGCATTGTAATGAAGAAGAGTGTCAGGGACAATGTAAGTGACCCTGATGAAGTTAGAGTGCCGGGGGGGGGGGGGGAAAGCCCCCCCCCTGTCACACAGTCATACAGGAAGCAATGAGACCCGCTTCAAAGAGCTTCCATTTGATGAGCACACGACGCGGCCGTGAGGAAACAGGTGTGCGGACGGGCTGGCAGGACGCCGGCGGCGAAGGCGCATTCTCTCACGCTCGGCGCGCCGAGGTATACTACGTATGCAGAGGACTCGAAAGCAGCGCTCGCTGGTGACGTACGTCGGGCGTCACAGAAATCCTGGCGCGGACGGCCGTGACACAGCGGTGCTTGAAGAAATCCCTGGTAAAGGTCCGAATGTCTGCGGCCACACAGCAATCGGCCAGGGGGAGGCAGCGAAATTAAACCGTAACTTCAAATTCCACGCGACACCATGACACGCATTGACTTTAAGTTCTAGCCTATATTGACATGGCCCGGGTGAACCACTTCTCCAAAACTCCCTTGAATTATATCCACTGTATGCGCTCTCCAAGTGGTAAAATGAAAAAACGGTAAAACCGGCCGTGATCAGTTTCTCTGCCATTGTGCGACGCAGAAGAATGCTCGCTGGTTATTTCTGTGGCCCCGGGCTACAGACTGCATGTTGATTATTTGACTCCGGAGTGCCCCTCAGACTCGCTTTTAAAGAGGTTTACTTGTTCCTGCGTCAGGGGTGGAGTCTGGATCCCATACAACTCTGGTTACACACAGAGACACACTCTCTCTGCCCATGCTGAAGGAGAGGGGGGGAGAGGGCTCACAGGGAAAGTCATCTCCAGCTAGGCAGCGACGCGTGCCCCACAGGAGAAACTCACAATCTGCATTGCAATGCCTGTATGTGTAACGCAGAAATAAGCAGGCCCTTATGAGGAAGGCCTCAGGTCGCTGTTTTTTCTTTCTTCTTACGATCGAAGATGCTCCGAGAAAACGAGGTGAAATGCTCGGGAGGGAATCTTCACCAGATGCCAGCGGTGTGTTTGTTTTTACTTCACGTGGTCACTCTTTTGTCACAACAACAACAACAAAAAAAAAGGAACCGTCAAAGAGTCCCATTGCGACATGATCAATGTCAGACAGCACGGATAAAACGCACGCCCTGCGGAGCCCCGGCCATGCTCTTTTCCCCGTTGCGAGGCTGTCGAGCGTGCCGGTGTCGCTGCAGAGCGATCTGGCCCCGGCCTAGGCAAGCAGCAACACAGTCGGAAGAAACCAAAGACTCGCATGTCTAGATCCTCCCTCCCTCACCACAGCCTCTGAGGAATTGTGGTGCGGGCTCTGACAAGCCCCTCATTTGTTGACTCAGGGAGTGTCGCCGAGCCACGCTGAGGTGGTGACAGCATGTGTGCCGGGGAGGGGGGAGTGGGGAGTGGGGGGGGCCACGCTGCCTGAATACTTCGCTGCCAGGTAGCCATGTCGACTCCTTCGGTGTGCTGGCCTCTGAAGCGCGGCAGGGCTCATCACAGCAAACCCCAAAAACGAGGGCTCGGGGGCCACACTGTGCACGCTGGCCGCGCTCGCTCCGTGCCACGAGAAAGGAGTGTTTCATTTCAAAATCAGAGGACAGGAGTGTCTCTGCTCACTTCCTCTGGTGAGGCCTCCATTCACAGGAGCAACTCCATTTCCCTGAACCCACCCACCCGCCCCTCCCTCCCTGCAGCCCACTTACAGCACAGGCTGGATAGAGCCGTACGTGCGTCTGCGCACATGCATGTGCACAACTATGTGTGCTTGTGTGTTTCCGAAGTGAGCTTGGATCTTATTACAGTTTGATCCCACTCAAACATTTCTGAAAGAAAAACAGGGGAGGGGAGGCCGGCTCTGTGGCCAATGCACACGCCCCAGTGAACCTCTGCAAGCGCTCACAATGAAACCTTTATCTTTGACTGTTCGTCATGGCCCTTAATGAGAAGCAATAAAGAAAAAACACGTCTCAATGAAATTACCGCGCTAAGTTTGCGTGTCCATCCAGATACGGTCGGCAGCTCTGCAGAGTACAATTCTGAATTGTTGCTGAAGTCGTTTTCTTAATTGAACCACAGCAACGCCAGAAAAACATGACACTGCCACATTCTTGTGATGATAATATGAAGATGCATATATTGCTTTGCAATTTGTGTTATTCTTATTTCAAGATGCAAGCACCGTTTGATTTGAGATGAACATTCGTCTGAAGTGATTAATATTGCAGATTGTTTGTCAGTTATGCTATTCTTTAGTTAATTGGGCAACTGAATTGTAATAATTCAAAAATATGTTTCTAGTTTCTAGACTAAGACGCTGTTCCTTCAGGGAACAGCGTGGCACCATACTATCAATACTTTATATATATATATATATATATATCCCAAGTTACTTTAGGATAACATTTAAGTTTACATTTAGATGCATCTTAATATTATATATATATATATATATGAAATGATTCAAACCCATACCCACACACAACCTTCATTCCTACTGCAGACAGCATGTGAGCATCCTAAACCATACATTATGCATGCGAATCCAACAAATCATAATAATATTCAGTAGAGGCAAGTAATTGCCCACTTACTGTTACAAAATATACATCACAAAAGGGGACCGAGGAACTTCTCTAAGAAATGCCAGTTTCTCAAAGAATTTGTTTGACAAATTACTTCTGCGTGTACAGACCGGCTCATCTGGGATGATTAACTCTTGGTAATGATTCATTTCGAAAATCTGTATATAAAAAAAAAAAAAAAAAAAAAAAAAAACTTTTCGGAAATAAACTCCTAATATGGAGACTGACGACAGTTAGAGAAGCACACCCACCTGAGAATTCCCCTGGAGTGCTGTTTGGCGAGCTGGCGGCCTCCGTTTCAGTGTAAGACAATGTGGAGTCTGACAGATCTGTGGAGAATAAAACTGAAATCAGCCCGGCATTTTTCGGACGGTAACGCGTTGCCCTTCGGACCATTTGCCATTTCATTTCAACACGAAAAATGATTCTTATTTCGTGTTAAATCAACACCATATTAGGTTTCATTCCATAGCGGATAGCCCGTCAACTCCCAGATCAGGCTGTACCTGATGGAATCCCCCACAAATGCCGTCAGAAACCTCAGCTGCACTCGGGCGTGAAGCCAGCTTCCAGAGTCCCAGCAGCCCACACTACAAACGCCCCACGCCATACTACCCACACTGGCTCCGGTTGGCATGCTGACATTATGCCACATGCTGGCCTTGGTCTCATCTCAAAGCTACACTGCACTTTGCCAGTAACTGTGCCCAATTACAGCCATTAAAATTCTCCACAGTGCTCCTATGCCAGTTTTTCTTTCTCTTGCAACAGGGCCTAAACTCCAGGCTGTCCATTTAATTCAGAAATGCGGATCAAGTATTAATAGCAATTTCAGATGAAGATTAAAAAATAATAATAATAATAAAAATGAGGATGAAATACAAATCATGCCTCAGGTGTCACGGTGTTGGACACTTACCCAGTGGCTTGTGTTCTTCATTGGGGGAAAGCCTCGAATAAGGAGGAGGGGGTGACTCTGGAAGAAAAAACAGTCAGGTAAAACACACGCCCTGATAAACATTCAACGGTATTGAATATTGTGTGGCTGATCTTGATGTTACACACACTCACTAGGTTCATAGCGCAGCGTAATTAAAACTTGAATCGAATGTAATTATAAGATCTATCCTGGGCGGATCACAGTGTAACTGGACCAATAACAGTGTAAACAATTAAAATAATATGTGTATCCGTAACTGTTGACGCAGGTCTATAGAACGAATCCTGAACCATTATATCCTGTGTGAAATGTCTTTGATAAAAAAACAGTACAAACATGCCTTAGGTCTCACAGCTCTGTGTCTGCACTACAAACTTTTTGATGCTCAAAAAAAAAAAAAAGCTAACAAAGACACAAAATTGCAAGTATTCTGTTATTCATATAAACAAACAGTATTTAACCAAAACAACGAGTGCTACAACCCACAGACCACTCATAACGTTTTGTTTGCAGTTTAGTCAATCTGAGTAAATCTCTGCCTTATTATAACTTCACTGTGTTTCAAGGGCCCTTAACTTTGTATAATAATAATAATAAAAAAGAAGAGAATTACTCGCACAAGAAGGAAAGCACAAAAGGAGAGAAAAACGTTTGCGAGCACACTGTGACCTCGCCTACAGGGAAAAGGGGAAGGAGAAAAGCATAATAGCAGCGGGTCCTTTAAGAGTGGCGGCAGTAATTGCCAGGATCTGAACTCAGTCACTCAGATACACAGCTAGTCAGCCTGGCGCCAGCAGTATGCAAACTGTATATTATCACCACTCCTTCACCTAAATAGCACGAGGGGACCTCCTTAGGACAAAAGGGCTTTTAAAGCGCAACTTGAAACTGATCTCATTCCAAAAGTATAATGCCTGGCTAAATAAAAGGAAAAAAAAAAAAAAGAAAAGTTTTTGTGCACCTCAATCCCAGCTCTCCGTGACACATTATAAACAGTGCTTTTCTTTATTGAATTACAGTGGAAAATTTCCAAATGCTCGCTTCAAGGCAACATTTGACCGTTTTGTAAAAGGACTAAAATGTGTCCCAATTCAAATCTATTTCAGGGATCCAATGTTGTTCTTATACATTTCCATACTAACTTCCCCATGCGCAAACAATTACAAAAAAACTTTGGTTAAGGTCTTGATTCGAAAGCAACCCCCCCCCCTTCTTGAATAGCATGAAAGAAATACCAGCTCTATTGGGCCACGCATGAGCGCATGTGAGCTATGTGTACTACGAGCCTTAGTCCCAATATGGGGTATGCGCTGCTCTCCCCCTTCTTATAATTCATCTTGCTAGTTTTAGTGGAGAGAAACACACACAGCACAGTCTGACATCCACAGCAGCAGGGGGACAAATCAAACACTCTGTCTAACGCAGTCTATACGAACCAGGAAATGCCACCGCAACCTTGAAGCTCTCGATTATTAAATCGGATCAGTACATATCGACCCTTCGCATTTGAGCGCTCCGAATTCTGATATCGCAGAACTTCTCACTTTAAGAGCGCTCGACGCAGCCAGCTGGCTCCTGAAAACACGAATGTTATGGAAAATCCACCTCCTGTGCCAGTGAGAAAGCAGAAGCACTGAGGCTCGCATCTTTACACATGATACCATGCGTTGTCATCAGGTCAGCGGGGTCGAGTGGCCCAGTGTGCGAGGTGTGCCAAATCACAGGCCTGTCCACTGCCAAAGTTGAATCTGTTTAATGTAGGTCAGGAAGGTTCAGCCCCACCTGTGGCACCACTTTCAATGGTGGAAACAAAGCGTGGCCCCTCGACGCAACAACTAAACTATACATTTACATGTACAATCAGGCTGTATACATGTCATACAGTGTCAAGTGTACCGGCCGACCTTGGCAGTTAGCCTTCAAGAAAGGGAGGTAAGAGCAACTGTGCTGACAACCACACTGAAAGCACTGACATATTCAGATAGAGATGCTGTTGACTCTATGCTATTAAGGAATTCATGAATGACTCAAGCCGAGGGGAGCTGCAAAGATGGCAGAAAAAAACAATCACACTCCTTCATTGTAGGGCTCGCATGTCAGGGGTCAGCTTAAGTGACTCCACCAAATTGTTCAAATACAGCCTGCTAACTTTCAAGAAGGCAAGCACATACTAAGGAGTATATCATGACATGCAGGCATGCATTTTGTAATCGGCTCTACAAATAACACCAAAGGGTAGTGATCAAACTACGACGGGAATCACTGTCTCACCAACCTCGCTCACAGCAACATTATTATTATTGGCCAAACACTACCGAACAAATAAAACGGGGAAAGGGTAAAGCTTGTCCGTGCATGACTCAAGGTTCTTTACACTTTTACAATCTTAAAAAGTCCATTTCTGCCATGAAACTTTCCAAATGACCTTTTACATTTGCCTGAAATCCTAAATGCAAATGGACTGTAGGGGCCCTCATGGTTGAGGTGTATAAGGGGTACGTATTTGCGCGTTTATGGAACAGAGTCCTATTCAGCAGTAATGGTGCAATTCCAAATGGGCATTTAAAGCAAACCTGCGTTAAAAAAGTAAACGATACATTTCATTAAAAATATATATACAGTATGTGAGTGTGTGTGCGCGCGCGCGTGCAGGCGGATGCTCTCACCTGGCCCACAGAGCCGGCTGTAGTGATAGGGGTTGCAGCACACCGTGGGGCTGTCCGGGGCCCCGAAGCTCGTGCACTCACAGAGCGGTTTGAGCTGGGCGCACTGCTGCAGGTCGGACCAGCGGTACAGTTTACACACCAGCAGCTGCGGGCTCGCCACATGGCCGCCCAGCCGCAGCTCGCTGCGGGAAATCATAACACAGTCGCTGGGCATCCCTCCCCGGGACTCCACCGCCTCCAGCAGCGTGTCCAGCGCCCTCTCCTTGAGCCGCTTCAGGAGGGAGTACGTGGCCGATTTCAGCTCCTGATCCAGCGGGGCGCGCGGCGTCGCCTCCTCCCGCGCCTCGGCGGGCCCCCTGTCCCGGGGCGCAAAGTGACACGAGCCCGGCTCCATGGCGCCCTGAGCCTGGGTGTGATGCGCCCGCGGCTCGGAGTGGTCCCTGTCTTTGAACAGGCAGCACGTCACTGTCCTGCACTCGCTGTCCTGCGCGGAGCGGGGGCTCCCCTGGCCCGGGGCGCACACCGCGCCCCCATCTTGGTCCGACGCGAGCCCCCAGCCGCGGCTCTCCACGGGGCTCCGCGTGCGCACGCCCCCCGCCTCCCCCGCCACAGACCCGCTCGGGGTCATCGGTCTGAGCTCCGTTTTGGGAATCTTCTCGGGGTTGTTGCCGAACAGATCGTCCCTACAGCCCTCACAAGTTTTGCCACTTCCATCTTCCCCTTCTTTATCTGGGATCAAACGGCTTCTCCAGAGTCGCCGCACAAGACCTGAGCGTTTCGTCCTGAACATACGACAACTTGAAAATCTATATGTGTTTTTTTTTTTTGTTGTTCCTTCTTCTTCGTCTTCTTTCTTTGTTATTCTTCTCCTACGGATATCCGAATATTACAGGCACTGTTGCGGTCGTTGCAACACATTAATGTCTGTGAAATGCCGTGCAACGCATGCACAGCCGGGCGACAGGCATTGATGGCAAAGCCGCAACATTAGACTGAAGGCTCTTCTTGTTGCATTTACGACCACAAAACGGCGCAATGAATACACTGCAGCATTCCGATCAAAATGCATTCATTTAGCCGGTAATCCTGAAATACTCAAAACGGATGAATAATCCCGGTCCGCGGCGGAATGGACTGTTTATATTGTTAGGCACGAGCTAATACCCCCCAAAAAGCACAATACATAATACCGTGACACAATGCACCGAGTAACATAATCCAAAAAAGAAAAAAAAAAAAAAAAAAAAAAAAAGCAGAAGGCTTCAACATAAGTCGGCAACTCTGAGCCTCAAACAGTTCAGGACTTCCAACAAGCACCAGATCTACTTTCTACACCGGCACGTAGAGCATGAGGTTCTTCGAGGAGATTTAATCCCAGGGAAATGCACTGGAAGCCGGGATCCCCGTCGTCTTCCTGCAGATGTGTGTGCACTTCTCGTTTTTAACAATCCCAACAAAATATCCATGCGAGCCGAAAACTACGTGAAGAGGATCAATCCGGGGCCGAATCGAAGCTCCTGCTTCTCTACTCGGATCTAAACCAAACTGCACTCCAGATCCCTTTCTTTCTCCGTTTCTCTCTTTTTCTTTTTTTTCTTTTTTCTCCCCCCACTCTTCCTCACACACACACAGACACTCGCGCACACACACGCACACACAGGGCCCCCGAGGAGAGCGGTGGAGCCATTGGCTGACTACCATCATGTGCTAGTCTAGACACTTTGGCGGCTGTGAGCTGCACTGATTGTTGCGCAAACAAGGTTTCAAGTTTCTTAACTCTTAAAGGCGAAACACCCTCCTCTGGCTTTAAGTTAAAGTTTCTGAAACTTATTTACATCCACCACATCCGCTACACGCTGGATGTGACAAATCTCAGCAGAGAGAAAAAAGAAAAAAAAAAAAAAAAAAAAAAAAAAAAAATTACAGGCGAAAAGCTTTCAAGCAAACGGAGAGTTCCCCTTTTCTAATACACACAATAAAAAGTTAGAGTTCATTTTGACTTTTAATATATGTATATATATATATATATATATTCCTATTATTATTAGGAATAAAACAAAGCAATAATAAAAACATAAGAGGTAAAAATAATAACACTGACTGAGTCAGTCAATCAACCCTATGATGACTACATAAGTTGCACTGACTTTACATGAAGTGAAACACAGTTTAATAACCCACTGACCTTTCGACAAGATAGTGTGTCAAAGTCGTAATACTGAAGTACTGCGATGATACACCAATTACAGTACTCGTATGATAACATTACTGTAGCTTCCAAGCGAGGATAAGGAAGCATAATGCATCTTAGCGTCTTAGGTGTGTAGGACCCAATAGTACTTTATTTTTTTGTTGAAAAAATGACATTATATTATTTTCAAAAATATATGGAAAAATTGCCCGGAGTTATTTCAAGATATTACTATTGAGAACGCATTTGATACACCCCTCAATGGTCTAAATCCTCTAAAAGGTCAATCAAAAGGAATGCAATTAAGATGGCTGAAGTGCACATTCATACAATCCTCCATAAACATGGAACTGCGACCTGTGCACGTGTGAGGGAGTGAGTGTGTGTAGCTGGAAATTCTGTTTGACGTTGATGTTGATGATTTGCTCATTGGTTGGGTCGGACCTTAACTCAGTGGGTTTTCCGCCTCCTCCCTAAACATAACATGATTAGATAACAAGCATAGGTGCGTTTGCATCTAGAAAGCTCATTAGGATTCCTATCGTCACCGCACCAGCGACTCCGGGGGGGGGGGGTTGGGCTTTTGCCCAAGTCAGGATTGGGCTAGTGGTGTGAAGTAATGCATAATAGGATTGCATATGTTGGTGTTACAAATCTCACGATAAAACTCCAATAAGGCCGACAAATATATCAGCAGGGTCACAAAAAAGCTCAGACTGGACCGATTGAGTGATGGCCGACACTACAATCCCACCCGTGGTTGCAACCCCATTGCAGACAGTGCATAGTGAAGGCTTTCTGTACTATAAAGCATGAATAAGTAAAACAAGTCAGAGGTGGAAAAACCTAAGTGTGTTTAGGAGACGAAAAAACACGAAGGGGCCTCCAGCGGGTCAACGCCAAACCTGTCGCGACATAATAGGGACGATGCGTAATAACGATAAATGCACCACCGGGAGATCACAAACTAACTTGGTTTGGAATTTCTCTGCCCTTAGAGGCGCTATGTGCGGCCCGAAACATTAATTACACCTATGAACTGTCACACTTAGGGAGTGAGTGTTTTTTTTTTTTACCTGTAATAATAGGGAACGCTATGCATTACATCACATTTTCTTTGGCCCTGTAAGAGTTAAAGTATCCTGGCTCAGAAATCAGCAAGGCAACGCCACTCCCCATGATACATTAACATGATCCAAGAGGCAAAGGTCCAGGAGTGAGCACTGCCGATTGGCTGAGAAACCTCCAAGCCTCGCCCCGCTGGTGAACAAAGTCACACCCAATATGAACATTTGTGAGTTGTCATGAATGAACTGCACTTATTTCATTTAATCACTGGTGATGTGCCAAATATTACGTTCCGCATGAACAACACTCTTCGCCAATTGCACTCGTATGACATCTATTATGCTGGTAATTCTTAAAATTCTCCGAAGTTATTCTAGGGGATTTGTGACTGGATGTATACAACGCTAACCGAGGTTTCACTCATTGTCATTACATTCACCGACTTAAAAAAAGATAAAAATAGCAAAAAAAAAAAAAGTTGTGTAATTTAGTTTATCAATTGTTGAAAAGGCATGATTACGCTTTACAATATGAAGCGTTTCATTTAAAAGAATGCTCTTTAGGATAAAGATACGCTCACTCCATGCCTTCTCGGGTACTAGCGGAGACTCGGAGGGCTGCAGGAGTACAGTGTGCCAGTGTCTGAACTGGAATCAGGTTTCCCTGGCAGGCTTACGGCTCTGGGGCAGAGGGAGGTTACCGAGGGTGGACATCATGCCTGCACTGTGTTCGGGGCACCTGTTGCACATGCATTCCCCTTTGTAACTCAATCACATGTCGGACGAGGAAAAGAAAACTGTTATTACAGAGTACCACTTCATTTAAATCAGTGTCATGCAATTTTCAATTAAGTCAAAAGAAAATCCAGCTGGCTCATAAGTCACCGAGGCCGCCTGCTCCGCTCTCCCCGCGTGCTGGAACTGATTCATGCGAGACAAATGGTGCCGCGTAAGTTACACACAGATGATCCAGTAAGAGGGTCTCGATTAAGTCCCTGTTCAACCGAGTTAACTAAACCCCTGCGCGTGGATATACAGAGGGGTCCAAACACAAGGTCGGCAAAACTTGTAAAAACGACCATCAGAAGTAAGTTTTACGTAACAAAACCCAACGTATTAATGCCCATCGAATCATCGTGTACCATAACTATGTGAGAGTGGAACTCATGACTTCATGAGTTTAGTTCATTTCAGTTGTATACTTCCATATTTAGGAAAGGTGTCCACAATGAGGTAACAAACAATGCTATATATGTCCCATACCATACATTTACAATCCTTTGCATCAATCAATTATTGATTTCAATTTGAGCCCATGCATAAGCCGAGTAATAACAAACTGATCACTTGTGCTATAAAGAATGAGTGAGCCAAAGCTACATTCCTCACAACCTTGTGCCTCAACCCTGCCATCTGTTCTTTCAGTGTTTTCCTGTTGCAAAGAACAGCAAATGAGATTTTAATTTACTCCAACAAATCGACCGAGGGAGACATCTTTTTGGTCGACGGAGAAGACGCGCTGCGGTCACCATGTTCGTTCGCCTAATGTTGTAGCACTTGTAGGTAGACATCCACTGAAGTTATATCGCGATGGAAAACACGAGCTTTGCTCCATCATTCATTTGTCAGAATACGTGGTTATCCACGGGTCGAACATCAGGCGCCACTTCATTTTTGATAAAGCAGAGCTATCAAATAAACCCAACCATTAGATTACCAAAATGGATTATGTGAAGATCCCGCATGGGAACATTTCCTAGATATCCCAAAAAAGCGTCTTTATTTATTTTTTTGTTTTTTTAATGTGATTTCGGTCATATATTTGAATTCTTCTGCCGTGTGGTTAACACAGAACTGTAAAGCCAACCACTGCCTAAAATAGGATTGAGGCAATCTCTCTGAAATGTTGCTGCGGCAGCTCAGTATGAATGTACAATCTTTTGTACCACGTGATGGCCATGTGCTGCAGTGAAATGAAAACCACTACGGCTCAAACATAGAACAATTTGCGGTTCTACCATGAACGTCGTGGTTTCAAATTGGACGATTACTAGCTGTATGAATTCAAAATTGGTTCCTGTTTGAGCGAAGAGACACATTTTTTTATTTTTTTATATATAAACGTTTTTCAGACACACAAGAGCTGCATTCAAAAAAGCCACGCTAACCGTCTGGCTCTTTGTTCGAAATGAAGATATCAAAGTTTAGGCATTTGAACTTTTCATCGTACAGCCATATCTGAGCCATACTCCACTAATGTGCGCTGCATGTGTGAAAGTGTGTAAGGAAAGACTTCTTCAAAGAGTAAGATGTAACTGAGTCTGGGGATCTAAAACAGGGCACAGCTGTTCACACAGGCCCGTCCCCTTGTCTGCCCCTCTCCCTGTGAAGGTCCGGGCCCCGGCACCCCTGAGCACCCCTGGGTAATAATGCGCCGGTCACGCCAGCTCAGCTCCCGACCGGCACTTCAGACAGAGCGGGTTCGAATTAATCAAGGTAGAGAGACGGGAGGTATTCACAAAACCTGGAGAAACGTTTTTTTTTTTTCCCGTTTCTTCCAAATATGTCATATTCCAGTGTAAACCCCCTGAGGTCGGATTCAAAATGCAAAAAAGACACCTCATCCAGAACAAACCGGCTCCGTGCAGCAGGTGATCATCACTGCTTCGACCCCATTGGAAGAGGGAACTTCATCTCTGGGACTAATTGTATCTAAAACCAATGATCTAATCCAAAACAAATCTCTTCATTGAAATATGACAGAGCATCGTCATGACACCAAGCCCTGCATTGACCTGGGATAGAGGCTGTGTATGAAGCCAAACATCGCATCTTCTTCATTTGATCAGGCCAACTAGTTTGGAAGAGACCACGTTCAGAGGCACATTTTTGGATGTAATATGGACCTAATTAATATGTGGCCTCTTTGGAGCGACAGTGAAGTTCCAATGCCTTGCTTGATTGAATTCTTGTTAAAACCTAAAGGCAAATAACTCAAATATAGAGACGGTACATCAATGTTATTTATACTAACAAAGCTGAGTAAGACCCATAACAGATGTCAATTACAAGTCATTACTATTATCTAAGGAACATTTAAATTGAACTTAACAATGGTAAGAAATAAACTGTTGAATGAACAAAAGAAATTAATCTCATGTCTTCCGTCATTTTAGCTGCTTTTGAATATGATTCATAAATTGTGCTGCTTAATATTAGTACTGTACATCATGGGCATACAATGGAAAACGATGTTATTGCACACTTTAATCTTGTTTCAAAAAGAAGAGCAACATAAGCGATTTAAACTAAACAATGTCAAAGGAGACCAATGAAAACACTAAATAAAATATCATTTATGGATACATAATAGTTTCCTACAGCTGTGGGGAAGTGCAGATGGATGAAATAAGAGTGAACCCTGCCTGGCACGGCTCTTGAGGATCAAGGCATTGCCGAGATTGCAAAGTGGTTAAAATTTCCAAAGTACTCAAACTATGGATGAGTGGCAGTTCTAGGCGTAAAGGGCACTTAAAAGAGGTGTGGTTTAGGGAAAATTAGCTTTCTAGGCAATACGCATGTAGAAACATAACATTTTCAAGCATAAAAAACGGTACTACTTGAAAGTAATGTCCTTATATACAGGTCAATGCGTGAGCTGATAATTCCAGCTCAATCCTGTGTATCTCCAAAAACGAAAAATGACGTAATCCTCAAAGACCAACTGTTTATCTATAATATCTTTCTCTCTCTATATAACTAATATGTTACATGTTATATGCGTTGCATAACCATGTCTTCGCGCAACACATGTACACGTGCACAAATGACACCGTTCACACACCGTAACGTGACAAAGCTTAGGCATTGTCTGCTCTTCTCTGACGCAGGGAGGGAATTGTTTGCATGGCGACAGTGCTGGGAGACAAGATAGAAGAGCCGAGGGGAACGAAGTATAGTTAAATCTTTAATTGGAGGCAATTTGATTCATTTAGCTGCGTTGGAGACAAGGAGTCCGGGGTAGACAGGGCCCGAGGCAGTGTTTTTGTCATCTTCTTTTTGTATCAGTCGGAGTAATTCATGTCCCCAGGGGCCGGCTGTCAGTAGCAAGGCTCCATGAACACATTCCTTCTGATCCAGCCCATTATCGGCCCATTCAGCAGCGCTGGAGCCTGCTTACATGGGCCTCTCTCTGGGCTGACCTCCTGGGCCCTCGCCTGGGCCTGACTCAACACTCCCACTAATCCACACCTCAAAGACCGACTACACACACAAACTTAGATTAAAGTCTGGGTATGGAAACGCGCAAACCAGCTACACGAGCACAACACGATTAGCACACCAGTGTGCACGCACGCACACGCGCGCGCGTGCGCGCAAAACAACAAAACAAGGTGTGCCGTAATATTCATCACGTGTGTCTTTAACTTCAGCCAGAAACTTGAGATACATGATGGAAACGGGAAAAATATGATTAAAATAAAGAAAACTAGATATTATTTTTGCAGAATTTGATGCAAGGTATAATGTACACATTTATTCGAATTTTTCCATTTAAATTATTATCATTATTTTCTTTCATCAGAGCCTTGTCTAACAGAAAAGGTAGCAAGCCCTGTTGGTGGAAGCCACTAGGCTTCTCGGCCTAATACACCCTTCTTATTATTGTTTTGGAAAATCTCCATGTGGTTGGACATTTTATGCCAATATGAAACATAATCACTGGCTTCCATATCCAAGTGGTGCCACAGGTTGTGTGGGCGCCATCTTGCCCCAAGGGTCTGAACTATCCACCGGGGACTTTCCCCTGTTGCAAGCAGCTCCCTTCAAGCCGACACTTCACACCAGTCATAGAAAAGTATTTAACAATTGCTGATCTTACAATATTCTGTAATGTCCCTAAAGTACATAGGACCCGACTCCAATTACAAAAATGCAACTACCATAGAATGAAAATTGGCTGCATATTTACACACACTGTTCATTTAAACTGTCCAAACAGACTGAATGCATTCGTAGATTTCCTGCGGGCCCACCTATGCCCCTCCACTCCACGCCATTTCAAAAGGAAAATACTGTTCTAGAAGAGAAGCACTCGCGCCAACACCAACAGACAGTGGGCCGATTTTCACACCCACGGAAGGTATAGGACCCCGCGTTGGCATAGCCTTCCCCTCCAAAATTTGAAGTTTATATTCGCTCCATCTGCAACGTTAATGACTCATTACTGCCGCGTTTAAGCTTGACGACGAGAAACATGGAGATTGGAGAACAACAAACTTCGATGCTGCTTGAAAAAATTGTGGAACGTTTTTTTTTTAGATTCTGTGAGGTTCTCTTAGGTATCTGTTTTTTTTCTACTCAGCTCCAATAGTGGCAGTATATTGCAAAAAAAAAAAAAATCCGGGGAGAGCTGGGGATACACTACAGAGAGAGCACAGGCACTTAGTGTGAACCACTGTACTTTTTAATGTTTCCCGAACGCTAGTAAATCTAACCCTCCTAAAAATCCACAGTGAAAGACTATTCCAAGTATGACATCACCCCGGCACAGAGCCGTTTTATGATTTTTTTTAACTTCATTTATAGCGACCAGGGCTGGGCAGGCCACAGAGTCCAGTTTAAAACTCAGTCGCCACATTTAAGAGCAGAGGCTCCAGCCACCGACTGGAGAACAGAGGAGGGGGCAGAGACTAGTTGCTGTTTTCTCATCACAGTTTGTTGTGCTCATGCAAAACATCTGCTGTAGTTTCAGTGAAGTTCAGTTGTGGTGGAGTTTTTTTTTTTAACTATTTACCCAGTTTAAGAGTCAGACAAAGTCACTGAGGCCTTTCATCCGTGCTGAAAGTTATTCTGAACAAAGTTGTTTGGCGCTCCACTAACAAACCCTTATCAGACCAAGTAGCAGCTCCTATCAAAAGCAGGAACATGCACATTGTCTAATGTGCAGGGTTTAATACGCTGTGCCCTATAGACTAGCATTAACAGTGTATTTGTTCTCTCAATACTTAACAATTGTAACCAGCCATGACAGAAGGCCGGACAAAAAACAAGTCTCCATCAGGTAAATCATTGAATATGAAGACATGTTTTAAAGTTAGGGTAAAGAGTAGGGTTAGGCAAGTAGTAGTTATGGTTAAGGATATAGGTGTGTGTGGATGTGTGTGTGTGCACTGTCTTTTTAAAGACATACACACCCACTGAGCTGGTGTTTGAGTTCTTTGACTGGTGTTTACTAAATATATATATAGAAATGACAATACATTTAGTTAGGAGAAGTAAAGACGTATAGACAACGAGGGGGTTGGAAATTCACCTAAAATCTGTTCGCCACTCGCCAACAAAGAAAGTCAGAAAAAGCCCAAACATTCACCTGGAAGCCAACATTAAAACTGGCAACTGCTTGCATTGTGGAACATCTTTCATTGAAGTCATGGAAAATAACAACGCACAAAAGACAGATTTTTATCACTGTGACATGATTAAGAAGCAGCACCTTCACAGGTGTGTAGCTGAGATCAAGATGAGAGTCAAAGATAGCAGAGCTCTGACTCATGAGTCCTCATGTAGAAATTGTAGTGGCGATTATTGACCAAGTCTTCATTTTCCAATATTATTTCATCTAAAAAGATCAAATATTGACAAAAAAGAAAATAAGTGTTCCAACCACAGTCACAGGACAGGTATTAGCGATGTTGGGGAATGACTGTTGATTAGCCTACGTTGGCATACACGTTTTTTTTTCCTCTTTATCTGTAAACGGAGAACAGCAGCTGCCATTCCTCCCATTACGGTAGCTGCGACAAAAGAACGCTTTGCATTCGCGCTCAATAAATGATTAAAAGAATGAATCAATTACAAGTCAATCTGTGGCCCCTGTGACTTTGCACAGAATCTGGGAAAATACATTGATAACATTATCTCCTTGAATGGTTGAACTATTAGGATGTAGCCACAGCACTGTGTGAGCCTAAAACTAGAAATGTGGCCTATGTGGGTATGTGCTATTTGTTCTATGCGCCATTAGAAACAACCTTGTGTAACACGTGCATTTATTGGTAGGCAATGGTGCATAAGGTCATGATTTTATGGTAGCCTATTGGTGGAATTTATTTTTTCGATTTCTATGTCTCTGGTTCGTGTCCGGACAAGAGAGCCTTGCTGTTTTTCGTTCTTCCGATTTGTTCTTTAATGACTTACGCCACACTACATCTTTCAACTTGAGAAATATGTTCAATTTTCTCTTAAATGTCGCATTTTGTGGAGTATTTCCTGTTCTTGTCAGGAGCGCGGATAATAGTGTTATCATTGTGCTCCGAGCCACCCCCCATCCATTTCCCTGTTCAAGGATGCTCATTAGAAGACCAACCAGCTAATCTGGTGTTGGGGTCCTGATAACTGCCTCGCTTGGCGTCACTCTAGTAAATTGCCATGGCTCCCTGTTAAAAGCCGGCAGTTGATAGCGGTATCAGGAGACAGGCTGCGTTGGGGAGACAGAGTGTCCGGCACCAAATGACCTCCCAAAATAGACAAGTGTCTCAAGACCAGGGGCCTGTGGCCCCTTCCAGCCGAGGCAAAGGAGCCCATACAGGAAGAACATTTCATCACGGCTTTTGCTGTTAATGGCATGCAGATATTCAAGAGAGGCGGCAGACAGCGAGTGACCCCCCCCGACCCCGAGTATTTATTTCTCCCACTGAGCCGCACCACAGACAGGTCAGACGTGGTGTCGCCGCTACAGAGCGGGAGCCACTCGCCACCACAGAGCTGATAACGACTATGGCCGATTCCCGGTCACAGACGGCGTGGGGGCCTTCCAAGTCTCCTCGGCCGTGGTCAGAGGACAAGCAATCCACCTAGACCCCGGGATCCGCCCGGTGACCCCAGGTTCAAAGACCCCGCGCAACGTTACGGGACAGCCTTCAGATAGTTCCGCGCAAATGCTCAATCATCAGCATGGATGGCAAATATTTTTAGTAAGCGTGTTTGCGCAAAGCGGAGACATTAGACGTGCATAGGAGAGTAAGCTGCTCTCATTAGGTCATGTCTCTTCACCCGGCGACAGGTCGAGTTAAAGCCTCCCCGCTTCAGCTTTGTGACCCCCGTCTCTTCCTTAATGAGGATTTCATTCGCCACTGCCATGCCGCCGGCCCTCCCCGCAGAGTCACCGGTAAGAGCCACTTGTTGTTCAGTACCCTACCGCAAAGCTTCCACTACCAGTCTGAAGGAGTGAATCAATACGAGGGGAGAACAGGAGGCCTCCACTCATGGACTGAAAACGAGGCCGCGCCACTGAGTCCCAGTGTGAGGAAGGGAAGGAATGATCCCACGTTGCGGAGAACACCACGGGCCGGTCTGAAAGATCCTGACGTACCTTTAGCTCTGCTACTCATTACAGATAAGTGAAATTTTACGTTCCATGGCAATGGACTAACTCGGCAGATGCAATGAGATTACAATGCGTCCTTGTTCCAAAGAAACACAGCAAATGCTGTGACAAAACATATGGAATTCATTCTTCTAATCGAAGCCCTGTGCCGAGAGGGAAAAAAAAAAAAAAAATTCATACCCAACTCTGTCTCATTTGATGCAATGCGCACAATGGATATTAGCCTGGACTGGAGAGTTCGAGGCATTTTTTCCAAGATTTACAGTTAAAAGCACACATCCATAACACACGGTTGTTTTGCGTGATTTCCACACAAATCCAGTGTCAAAAATAGACTTTGTGCGTACAGTCAGACTAAGGTCAATTATTTAAATCACATTGTTGCAGCAGTGCACACTATTTAATGAATAAAGGCTGCACGCTAATGGTACACCACTGGAATCTGGATTCACTGGGTTCAGGGACAAGGACTTGAACCCCAGCAGATCCCAGGTCATTACTTATCCTGGCAAGAGCGTACAATGGCAGCACGGATATTAAGTTGAAGAATTTGGGATGATCACCAGAGCTTATCTCTGAAAATTCCTTGTTGTCACGTGCAAGCCTGTGCACTGGGAAAGCACTGGACAATGCGATTCCATTCGCCAGTACTGCTAATCTTCTGAAAGCAAAATAAAGCAGGTGGAAAGGGAGCCTCGGACTATGGATGTTCATCATTAACCATTTAGCCGTTAACCATCAGTAGGAATTTTGGCCAATCAATATCGGTTAAACAGTTAAAGAAGTCTTGGGACAGCGGGTATTCTCCTCCGAAGGTCACACGGTTAACAGACTGTGAACCAGACTGACCCCGCAGCATGCGGACGAAACTAGCAGAAAATCAGTCTGCTGCAGACCGGGCCTGTGGAATCGATTATTGGGACTGCCCTGTGAACACGCAGGCAGTTTACTCTCATGCATATCAGTGACTGTATGTCCATCCGCAGCCGGCCCGAAGCGCAAAGTTATGCCGCCGTCTGCCCTGGCTGCCTTGAGCCAGAGCAAACGTGCATCCATACGTCAGACCCACCCCAGAAGTTGAAAGTGACACACAGATGTGGGGAATGTCCACAGGCCTCTGAGGGTCTTTTAGTTTGCTTCCAGCTTCCCAAGCATTTATCGATACGGAAACTGCTGCATCGTGTGGTTTAAATCTTGCCCCCGCATCAGCAGGTCAGTCCCGATCAAAGAGTTGTCATTCCCATCTTGTCATTACCGGTGCTCTGGGAGATGAATCTCCATGTGTCTATTCCAACAGGCTCCCATGGCGCTGCCAACAAATTAAAATCAATTGGTTTGTCTCTCGTCTTTATAGCCTGTGAAAAATGGATCCTCTTAAGAGGTAACACGGTATCCATGTGGGGCGCAAGTCCAGAGCATGACTAATGGAGCTCCAGTCTATATGCTAATGCTACATAACACAACACTAATACTGGGCGCATTAAGTTAGCCGTGATACCCGGATGATATCATGTTTGCTGAAAGGAGAGCCAGTCGATGAAAAACGGATGAGAGCACAAAATACCATCTTCATAATGCTCCACATCTCAGACATAGCTGTGTGTGGCGGGGAGGAGGAGGAGGAGCGGTGGTCATTTAGACGCTTAAAGGGTAAAGACTCCTCACGCTGATTTACTTGATCTCCTATCTCGAAGGAAACCGGGGATCGCCTGCCAGTCTGGCGCTCTCGCAGGCTCCCTTGCGTGACCTCAGCCGGCGAGCCCGCTCGCCGCTCACAATAGGTGGCCCGGCGTGGCCCGCGTCCCTGGTGCTTCGTCGGCCCGGAGAAGGGGAGGAAATCCTGGTAGAAAAGCGTAGCAGGAAGACTGTGACCATTTCGGTTTTTCAGGTCTATCCTTAGAGGTCAAACAGAGCTCCCCCCCGCGGGCCTCCACGCTGTCTCCTTCCCCTCAGCCCCCCCCACCCCCCCACCCACTCCTCAAAGACATTCCTTTCTCTAAACCTTGTTCGGATCCATCAACATCTCAATACCTTCACCTTGTTCGGCCTTGTACTTGGTTCCTGCGAGTTTAGTCAGTGTCATTGTCAAAAAGGGGGAACAAAAAAAAAACATCTATCTTTAATGAGATGGATTTCCCCCAAGAGGACGTCCTACTGAGAGGAGCATGGAGAAATACGTTTGCTATGGTGGAAATATATATGGTTGAATCACAGTCACACCAAGCCACGCTGTGTCTCATGTAACGAGAGCAGGTCATTTAGAAAACATCTTCAACAATTATTGATCAGCAGGATCTGAAAAAGGGATACACGCCGTAACACACAATTTCCAACGGCAACGCTGCGGCGAGCTTCTCAGTGCAGCGTTGTCCTTGAGGCCACAAACCGAGGGTTTTCCCGATGTGTCACCCACTCAAGGGGTATTAGTGTTTGTGTTACAGTATCTCTCTGTTCTATAAACAATGTGTCTCTTGTGACAACGAATCAGACATGGCCTGTCGGCTAGCCTCTCCGGCATGGGGCCTGCTCGCCACAGATTGGTCGGGGGGACTGCCGCAGAGCCATGCCATTTGTCATGCTGTATATTTACAGGCCGTGTCAGCACAGGGCGGGGTGGAGCAAGACGTCGGCGCTCTGCGCCTGACTCGGCGGACGCCAGGCCCCCGAACCTCCCCTCATTCATCTGTTTACTTTCTAAATAGGCCTCTGTTTGGACTTACATCAGTGGGGAGAGAATATCTAAGAAAACGAGGAAGGAAACCAGTGGAAAACAAAGGAAAGGGAAAGAAACTCTCTGCGATAGAGACTGCCCCTCGCTGTTCCTGATTACGGCACAGTCGCGGAGCGCTTGGCGCCATCAGAATCGGCCATCCAGGCAGCTGGGCAGGCCAGACAGGGGAGAGAGGAAGACTGGCAGTGACGCGAGCAAATACCAAGAGGGGAACTGCTAAGGAGCTCTTTCGGTGTTTATGTGTTTTAGATGGCTGTTTTTGATTTTGTCAAGCAGCGAGGAGAAAGACGGACCCCTCCCCACGGTTGACTAGACTGAACATCACTCTGTTGACACATCAACTTAACGTTGATCATTTTGGGGAAAAAACAACACCTCATCTGGTATCTCGCGAATTAGAGCGATAGATTCTATATGGCTAAAGATTCAGTCAAGCCGAGATATACATTGAATTTGAAGTTACCGTCCACTTCCTGATCTCTTCTTAGAGTATTCAGTTTTAGAGTGACATAACAACTGATGGGGGGGGAAAAAAAACAAGCCTGGCTGAAACTGCATTATTTTTTATACAAGCCTTCCAGTTTATGTCAAATCAATAAGTACAGAGACCATTCACCATTTTACCAGGCCTAAAGTCAATTGCAGGTCTCCCATGGCCATGAAACATGCACAGCACTACAGGCTAAGCACAGCATCCCATTGTCTCACCACCGCTAAGATTTTCTCAGACGCTGGGCTCAGTAAAAGCGGTGTAGTCGGCGAAAATGTCCTGCGATACAGGGATGTCCGACGCTTGTGCGTGTAGTCAGGGTCTCCTTTTCCGTTGTGTCCAACGCATCCTGTGTTCCTTATAGCTCCTGGGCCAAACAAGCAGTTATTGATGAAAAAAGAAATCCCCATTATAGTGAAGTGTAAATAATTGCAGCCAAATATGAGGACAATACTGCATCGGCTGTGTCCACGTACTATTATTACAACCCTCCCTTTTAAGGGCAGCAGGGATTTAAGAGAAAAAGAAAGCGGCACAAAGTGACCGACTAACCGTATTCCGATTTAGAGTAAAAGTCATTTCTGCCCGTGATTCAAACAAAGACATTTTGAGATACATGGAAATGTGTTTAAAAAGTCCTAAATCAAGTTTAATATTTTGTCGCATATCACTTCTACATACACTCGGGCCGGCAATGCGGCTGTCTGGTGTGTCGCCACAGCAGCTCTATCTAATCTCCAGTTAAAAGAACATGAACACCAAAAAAACAACAGGGCCGGCTGGGGCCGAGGCAAGAGTGGAGAGAAAATCAGCAGTTAAGATTTGAAACAGGAAGAGTGTGGCGTCAGTACAGGCGGGAGATAAGAGCACAGCGCTCCATACACAAACACAGGGTTTCTGTGGCTGAGTGACTCCCAGCTCTCCGGGCGCCCTCACAGTAGCTGTCCCACACCCCCCCCCCAGCCCCCTTCCCCCAACTGACTGGCTCCGGACCACAGTGCCGTCACCCAGCCCTGCACACAGCAGATCCAGGGGCCCGATACACTCCCGGTGACTCCAGGGGTTTTAGGGGGGATTTGTGTAAGTCCAGAAGACTGACTGACGGGCCCCCTCAAACAGGCAACCCTGGGAAAAAAGCGAGAGCACTCGTACCCCATGCTTTTTTATTCTGACCACCTCCCTTGGTTGCATGTCCCTACAGCTTTACTCCAGTGTAACTAATTAACACCAACGTCGTCCTATTTCTTTTATTATGTTCCCCACTGTGCCACACAGCTGAGAGAGGTATTTTGCTAAATGAATACTCCGGGTCGAAGCCCTTTCTCTGCCACGAACCCAAAGAAACAGACAATTGCTGCCTCAAAGTCGGCTTCTTTGCAATCTGCTGCTCCGAGCATAAAAGAAGAACCAACATTACTGTGGTAGCTTGAAGGGAAATACATACTGGTGATAGTGACATAAAAAGAAAAAGTCCCGGTCATGTAAAACCACGGTCTACTATACGTCACAAATGTCTGCGAGTACGGAAGCAGGATCACAAACTCCTTCCGTTCACCACAAAGACCACTGTCTGCTGCAAGCATGCTTCAAATCCTATTATTGGAAAAATCCTGAGACAAATATCCTCCCAAGTGAATCTGAACAGGGTCATCATTCAGCCGGCCTGTGTGTCTGTGTGTGTGTGTGATTGTGTGTGCTATGACGGCGATGCAGAAAGGGAGAACAGAAAAAAATCAGCAGAGCAGTCAGATGAGCTTCTGCCTGAGAAACAAACCAAGCTAAAAGTGGAACGTCTCCTCCACTCAGTCTTGCGCAAGTTGTTGTAAATGAAACCTTGCTTGAGAAAAATGTGCTTTTGCTCATTTTCTCACAAGCCGGAGAGTCAGAGACACACAACCACACCGCTATAGATTCCAGGCTGAACATGACAGAGTACGTAGCAGACAGAGAGAGAGAGCGTGCGCGTGCGTGCGCGTGTGTGCGTGTGTGTGTGTGTGTGTGTGTGAGAAGCGAGGAAGCCTTTTGGCACAGGGTTGAAGGCTGGGAATCCTAGCCGGGTTAATAAAAGTGGCCCGTGGGGCACTGTTTTTCCAGGCGCTCTCTGTGATGTTTGAATGTGAACTCAAACAAGCCTTCATTATGTGGCCACGGCTCTGGAGCCCCTGGTGCTGGGAGAGGGGCCCTGCCACCGCCGGCCACGGCCTGCTGGCGGGCGCAGACGCCTTCCCCCTATGCTATGTCTCTCTCTTTCCTCGCTCCCCCTGCCTCTGATCCCTTTCTCCACACTCCTCTCAGCCTCTAATCCCGCTTTCCCTCTCTCCTTCCACCTTGGCCCTTTTACCTCTTTTTTTTTCTTTTTTTTTTTTCCCCCTCACGCCTCCTTCACCAATTTCTTCTCCGATTTCTCTCCTTCCACGCATTTTTCCCCCATCATCCTCCATGACGCGCAGCTTTTTAAACTGTCCCCCTATAGGACCTGGAAGCCCTCGTATCCACCATTGTTGTCTGTGGGTTTTAGTTTGGTATGAATGTAACTTATTACCGTGCAATGACAGCTGCCAGATATATGTGGAGGTACTTTATCATATTTGGTGGTCCATAAAACGCTGACCCCTGCATGAAATAACAGCAGCAGATTTTTTTTAGTTTTGTTTTGTTTTGTTTTTTACAACACGCACTCGTCCAGCATGGCGCGGAGCCGTACATCACAATCGCAAATTGACACTTGTGAAAACAGCCATTATCGTTTAAACACAACATTACCATTGGCTCGGTGTGCTGCTGCAGATGTTGTTTCATGAACAGACTGCTGCACAAACCAACCATCCTCTCCTCTCTGTGAGTCAGTTTCTCCGAGATCTAGTGTACGGCATTACAGAGCTCCCAAAAAAACGGTTGTGTTTTCGTGTCTAAACCCAAAGTAAGTCGCACAACAGCCAAAGCGCAGAGAGAAAGAGAGAGGCAGAGATCTGTAATTGGAAACATCTTTTCTCCCAGTGATCGCAGCCCAGTGTTTCCCAAACCAGTGGTAAAAAAAAACAAAAAAAAAAACAGGCCCTCCTCCTTTCTATGTAGACGCAGACACCCGCTGTGTATCTACGGCCACATTGAGACATAAATCGTGAAGACAACAGGCAATATTAAACTTCTGGGAAGTCAAAAAGGCAAGAGGTGCAAGCGGAGGAGTTGGAGAAATGTGACAAGAATTAACTTAGGACGTAAGACACTATATCAAGTATACTTTGAGTGAACCTCTCTTTTTATCTTTAAATTATCTTGGGCCTGAAAGACTGAAAACAGAAATTGGAACATTTTAATATTTGGTATTCAATCAATTAAAATTAATTGGAAGGAAAATGAGAAAATAGGAACAATTTGCTGTGGAGTCATTGTGCACCAATTGGGTGAGCTCTTTCCTTGTATGGGTTGGGACAATGCTGTCATTTGCATTGTGCTGTTTCTGCAGTTAACTAGGTAATTACTATTAATGCCTACTTAATGCCTTTTTTTTTCCTTCCCAGTACTCATGCACACATGGCCAACTACATCACTACAAGATGTAAAAAAATCCTTACAGTGTTATTTTTCGGCCCATCAGAGTTGCTACCAAGCTTAACCTTTATTATAGAACAAGGGAGCCGTTTCATGGCCGTATAAAATCAGGCTAAACGCTGTAATCCACTTGACCAGTCATTAGTGAGCTCAGCTATGCTTTCACCATCCCTGAAACTTTGGCTCAATACATCCTCTTCCCTACACTGGAATTAGTGGAATTTGAGCTGGTGTGTGCATCTCTGTGTAGGACCTCTGTAACTTCTGTCTAGCCAGGGGCAGAGAATAGGCCCAGGACTAATATTCGACATAGCTCCACTACAACAAAATGATTCATTACCATAGAAACCACTAATGTGAGTCATCTTTTGAATAATCATCCATTATTCATAGAGTGAAGGCTCTCAGACCGTTATGTCTGCCTTGTAAACACAAACTAACCCACCTCCCCAGATTGGTTCCCAAAAATGAAGTTATAAGTGGCTGCTGTGCTACATCCTGCCTATGTTTACATATGGTTTTCAACCACATGCTAAATGAAATATATAATCCAGGGCTTCTTCTATACATTTACTTCAAAAAATCCTAAACATCTATTTTAACCTCTGACAAATGTTTGGTTTTTATGGTATCCACGTACAAAGCGGTTATGTTGTGCTTAAACACAACACTGTTTAATTCATAACTATACTGGAGCTGTGAAAGCCGGGTCACCTCCTGCCGCGGTGAGGCCGACTGGCATGGAAACGCCAAACGCGGTCCAGGAATCCCAAATGTGTGTTTCATGAAGTGGTGTTGATAAGTCAGCATATTGTGCCACCGGGGATCCTGGGAGCGTCGGTGTCAAAGGACTCTCACTGAGTCGGGTCGCCTCACCGGGCTATCGCCGGGGAATCGTGCTGATTTCTCCTGTGGAGAGCACTTGGGCCAGGTCAGCTGAAACAGAGGGAGAGGGCCACACGACGCCAGCCTGGGTGATGTTAAGTCAACACGTCTGAAAGGCTTGTCCCGTTGAAAAGTCAGCCATCCTCACTTCCCTCTGACCTCTGACCCCCCGACTTCTCGCCTGCGGCACTGCTCTGTCTGCTCGGCCCAGACCATCTGTCACTCGGCCTGTGTCGGCCTCAAACTGTGCCACAACCTCAACACTGACTGAAAAGTAATTTACTCCGAGGGTAAGCCCGACCATTACGCAAACAAAAAGTCTCAATGAAATGCGACCGTTGTGCTTCAAAATAACAGCCGAGGACAAAGGCCGAGGCAGCCTAAACCACAGCAAAGACGCGTCCTTAAAATGCTCCGAGGAATATGAGGGGTTTGTTCAAATTCTTCAAATAAAAAGTTTATCTATATTGTTTTGTTCTATAAAGGGTCTAGCGTGTGACTAGTCTTAAAATGAATTGCCTTTGAAAATATATTTTTCCTTTATCTTTTTTTTTTTTTTCTTTCTCTCAGCTCAAGGCCAGGATGTCTGAAGCAGATTTAATTGAGGAGTAGGTGATTTCCTTGTGTATGCAGAGACATGACCCAGTTAGATAGCACTGTCTGCACAGGCTGGAGTCAGGGCTCCTGAGCCCGCAGATAAGACAGAGATGGTTTTGTGTGTGCATGTTTGTGCGTGTGAGACGAGAGTGAGGGAGCGCTCACCGATCCTGCATATCTGAGCGGCCCTTCTGGCGGGAAACAAGTGAAAAACAAAATAAAATTCGGCATTTCTAGAGACTACACGTAACTTTCGTTTTTTTTTTACGATTTTCCAACACTATCTTTATACAAATAAGAAAAATACCAGAGTTATGCCTTGGGTATAAGGACCTCCACTTCCCAGATGCCAATGCTGCACATTTGCATCAGAACCTCTGGATCAATGGTCCTGATTATCCATGCGCCTAATTTGGGTAAATGAATCAGCCACAATTTGATGGAGCGTGAAACAGCGTCATTGTCGAGCAAAGCCTGGATACATATGCATGCACGGAGTTGAAAGCGGATGAGCGCGCGCGCGCGGGGGGGGGGGCCCACAGCGGAGAGGTGGGGGTTGTTGAGTTTGCAGCGTCGGGACACTGTCGCCCATTGATCTGTACCCCCGGCACCTCTATGCAGACTGTTGTTGAGAGCGGGTCCGCCGAGCCTTTCTTTGCAGAGCCGGGCAGATTTGAGTGGTGCCGCAGCCCAGCGGCCGGGACGTGCAGTGAATACAGTCTGCACGGATAAACGGCGCTTTGTTTAGCCGCTTCTTTGCCGCTGCTGAGCCAGCTGATAACAGCGGCGGGAGGGCCGGCAAGCCCTTGGCGGCGGCGGACAAGGCCCGGGGAGGCAGACACTCTGGCAGCAGCATCCCTCACTCCCCCTCCCAGCCCGGGCTAATCGCACCTCTCCCCTGTCTGTTCTCACAGGGCAAGGCTGCCGCAGTTAATTGCCATGTGATAGTCTAAAGCATCCGTCAGCGTGGTGGTGAGCATCATCGGGAACAGGGAGAGATGGAAATCCGGCCGTTAATACACGCCGCCGTGTCATGTGCAAATGCTTGACCTCGGGCGCATTTGCCCATAAAGCGCATTCGTGCGTGATGTTTCTCTGTCTCTGAACAGAGAACTTTTGCTCATTCTGCAAAAATACCGCAATGCAATGTAAGACAACAGTTTTATTGGGTTATGATGTTTTGAAACCGACTGAACTAAATACCAGATGGAATTACACTCGTTTTGGACACAGCAGGCCTCTATGAAGAGGTTTGAGAAACAGAGTTAGTGTGCAGAGGGGGTCCAGTGTGGGACCACAGCACTGAGAAGAAAGATGGGACTTGAACTGTTCTCCATCTCAACACCACAAGCTGTCCTCCCGTTGTCCTGGCCCAGTACCAGGCTCTCGAGTAATTGCAGCAGTGTGGCATTGTGGGGAATACTTTGCATTCCTACTTACACAAGGAACCCCCCCCCCCCTTCTCCCACACACACACACACACACACACACACACACACTGCAACCTGCTGCTGAAAATACGTGTCTCCAAGAGTGTTGTTGCCACGGTCGTGCTGGGACAATGCGGGTGTGTGTGCCTGTCTGTATGCCAGGGGCACAAGAGTAACCGAGTATGCTGGTACAATAGTGAATTCCATGTCATGAAAACTGGGGGAGGAAACGTGTGTGTGTGTGTGTGTGTCTGTGTGTTTGACTGTAGGTGGGATTATCAAGAATCACGAGTGATTAATAGAAAACAGCCATAAAATGCTGGGGTGTGGCCTTATAACATCTGTCAGTGTTTTTGAGAGCCCTGTTAATAGCTCTGGCCTACGATTTAAAATGGAGCCAGAGTAATATCAAAGGCTATAAAAAACAAAATAGAGTAGGAAGTCAAAAACAAGCTGGATGAACTCTTAATTTCCCATATTATGTTAGGAATTGTACTAAATGGTCTTTTCCATTCTGTTTTTTTCCGATCCACCACTCTCCCCTCCCGAGCCAGTTTATCAATCTTAGCCTTTCGTGCCCTGCTGATAGCCCAAACATACCAGACGATCAGCGATCAATAATGCGGGGAACCTTTTTCGCTCAGAAACCAGAGCCCACACCCCCACCAGCCCCCTTTCAAGACCCCCGCACCCATCTCCACCATATTCTCAACCCAAGAGGCCACATCTGCTTTTGATATCCTTGCCTCTCTGCTGCGGAGTTACACAATCAAGATCAAGTGTGCTTTTTGAAAGGCTGAAACACTCACAAATACAGACAAGGACTCATGCCAGTACCAACAAAAACACAAAGCATTTCATGGCCCACCAAGGCAACGAAGGCCAAGATGTCTTAAACATCAAACCTCAAAATCGATTTACTCTCCATGCCCCCCCGACAAAACAAAAACTTTCACATTTTTCATAACTATATATCATGATTACAACATCACAGGTCACAATATCGCAAGTATTCAGCCCATTTTTCTTAAACGTCAGCTCTTTCATACGCCTTGGTTGAAGTTCACTGATTGCACATGACTGCGCCCCGAAAGCCCACGCCCATTTAATGACATGTTGTTGGAATATACACACAGGCCTGGAGGACATTTTAGAATTAATTATCAAGTTGAAAGACAACGTTTTACTATAGAACATAGAACACTTAAAAGTAATATGACAATGGGGAAACAGTTATCCAGATTTTCTTTCTCTCTCCTCTGTGGCAAAATAACAAAGAGATGAAAGGCATGCTCATAATACTGTCTGCCACTAATATGCCAGCATTATTAACGGCACAATTCAAAACCATTGTGGGCTAGGCAGATTTCTTGTAAAATATTCACAAAAAAAGGACTTATTGACTTGGTTGGGGAAGGAAAGAGTTTAGCTGCAACTGCTGAAACGGGGGCACGCTGTTGGCCTCTGCTCTACGTACTGCTGTCATGACTTTGTCTTTGTTGCTTTCCACAGTAACCGCGTTTTGAAACCGTTTTCGTTGGAAGGAATCTCCCACTGAGAGTTCCCCGATATATCACAAAACTGGAAGGACGCCATCAGCTGGTTGGTCCCAGCTTTAAGCTCCTCGAGCACAGTATGACAGCCGCTGTGACTCCGGCGGATCGCCTTACACTGCACTACCTCAGCGACTCCTGTAGTTACACTTGGGCGAAGTCATGTGCACCAAGGAGAGACAGCAGCATTTCACAAGAACTTGTATGTTCTCGGAGGGAGATTTACTCCTTTCACGGCACAACAGTTGGCCATGGAAGCTCAACGATGCCTACGTAAATGTACTTTTAAAAAGTACAGGCAAAAATAAGGAAACAAGGCATTATTTTTGTATTTTTTGCTGTTTTCCTCCTCTTCCATTGTCATCCTATGCTGGCATTCCTTTTGGTTAATTTCTACGACTAGCCTAGCTCGGTCTGACTCAACTCTACCGACGCCACAATTCTGGTTCATGGCACTCTGCGATCCTGTACAGAAAGCCCACCTCAATAATTATCAGTACAATTATCTGATTCAGAGCAATTTCACACGAGCTAAAAAATACTCAGACATCTCATCAGTCCCTGTTTAAAGTCCTTTGTCTCACTGAACGTACTCTCCTGTGTGGGATGGGTGCTGCTACATCCAATTAGGGAATGGATGACTGTTGGAAGGCAAAACACCTTTCCATGATTCTTGACTCACAAGAGTGTGTTGCTCCGACAGTCACACACAGGCTATGACGCGGCTTCCTTTTGGTTGTTGACTGATGAAGGAAGCGAATGGGACAAAGGGAAGTAGGCCCTTCTTGTCACTGGGGTAAACAAACCTGCTCGTCCACTGCGTTACGAAAAGGGGCGCTGGCCGTGATTCATCCAGGGAAAAAGCAGACAATGACCCGACCTTGATGATGGAGATAGAGTTAGTGTGTCACTGTGACCAGGTGATAACGTATGTGACCTATCCCTCTGGCCGGCGCTCTGCTGGTGCCATTCTGTCTTCTGCACGCCAGCTGATTGAATGCTTCTTGTCTTTTTCTCACAGCAGATTGCAAACTGTCTAGCCATCCTTGAGTAATCCCCCGTCCACACACACACACACACCCTCAACTCCACCCAATTCGCCATGCACGACTGCACACTGTGAAGCCGCGAACGCTCCCTGCGCTATCTGCTTCATCAGACCCCGATGTTAGTGTGGAGACTGGCGTCTGAGCCGGCTGATAGCCGCCGGGCGCTCTCTCTGTGTTCAAAAATAGAGCTGTACAAGAATGGAAAATTATCATGAATCATCTATTCTTTCCACTCCATCCTTTTTTTATGCCATGCTTCCTCATCTGCACATTATTAGCGTGTAGACCTGAATCCTGAGAAAACAGGTACAAAACATTGTCATAAGCCTGAGCCAAGTCCTGCTGGACTTTATCCGTCGCTAATGTACACTTCTACAATAAAAAAAAAAAAAAAAGGAGAACGTGCTTGTCTACATGTCTCCCACTTCCCGACTGTTCTTTTTTCAGTTTAAAGGTGATGTGATTGCAGTTCACAGTTGGAGTGCTGCTTTGCTGTGAATGTGTGCTGCCGCTTCCTGTCGACTCTAAGTCTACTGGTAGTCTGACGGAGAGGTCACCACACAGGACTTTGCATTCAAAGAGGAGAACAAACAGCGGCGACCTTGACCCCCCCCCCCCCCCCCCCCCCCCCCCCCCCCCCCCCCCCCCCCCCCCCCCCAACAGCGGCGACCTTGACCCCCCCCCCCCCCCCCTCGGACCCTCCCCCTCCCCTCAGTGACAATGTTCATGTTCACATCAGCGATGTGTGTGGGCAGTGACTGGGGAGAGAGTTCCCTTTCCATTCCCAATTTAAGGTTCAAGATCAAAAGCGAGAGAAAGAGAGAGAGAATAAGCCTCGTTTTGGCTTCTATCGTCAAAAGGAAAAAAAGACCGCAATACGTCGTGGATTTGTTGTGAAATAAATTCACAGCAACTGTGTAAGGCAGTGATTTTTTTTTTTCCTCGCTTTTTCTGGCCGACCGGCTGCTCCGACTGTAGCCACGCTAAGCAGGGTCAGTGGAGACTCACCAGTAAATGGCCGTGTCGCCAGGGCTTTTTGTTACCGAGTCCGCTGACGAAATAATGAACCACACAGGATTGTTTGATTTCCTCTGGAGACAGCTCAGCAGGAGTCTGATCCACACACAGCCCTGGCTCCCCCACTAACCCAATCTGCCTCGGCCCGCTCCTTCTCCCTGTCTCCGGCTGAGAGAGACGGCGTTTTCTGCGCGCCTTTTTAGGGTACATCTATTCACTGTGATTTATCGTAAATTAAAAAAGCTGGGAGCTCAGTTGCACGGCTAAAATGCCCTCACTCCCTGCCTGGCCACGCTCCACCGTGTCTGAGCTGGTTTCCATTTCCTCTCGTGTCCATTTCGTTGCTATTGTAGCAGACCAATAATTCACGTGGAATCGCGCGTTTCGCAGGAAAGTTCCTTTTTGCGGCGCATGCTGATCGTGATAAAAAAGTTCACAGCTGGCATGCATGAATATTTCATACACCACAAGCTTATGCAACCGTACATATAGATATTGCTGCTCGGAACAAAAAGTGAAACCGGTGATTTTTGGACAGACTGCACTCCATTATGCCAGTAACATAATTATGGGTCCATTAAATTGCAGTGCAAATTTCAGCAAAGACCAGTAAAGGCAGTCGTGAAGGAGCACAAGGGAATCCAGCATTTTTTTTTTTTTTTCTGGGAAAACAAAGACCCCGGCTCGCATGCAGGCAGCCAGCGGTGATGTGTCTTGGCAGGCACAGATCGGGGCAGTGTAGTCATGGACCCAGTCATCATCATTTGGCCGCACATTCCTACCCTATCTGTGCAGTAAACTGGATCTCCTTCTCCCTCTTATCAGCTGTTAGGAATTTTCTATCAGAGGCCCTCTTTCTCTCTCTCTCTCTCTCTCTCGCTCTCCCTCAGTATCTCTCCGACTCTGTCCCCCCGGCCCCCCTCTTTTCCTGTCCCTTCCTCGAAGCGGTACAGCTGACACGGAGCAGAAACGGTTAATGGTCATCAAGATAAGGAAGCAAGGAGATGTCAGGCGGCTCCTCGGACAGACTCGAACCCAAACAGTGCCGAGTCACCAGATCTGAGCGGAGCCGTCGTCGTAGCATATGACGCAACGCATTTGATCATATTTTGTAATGCGTCGGATTCTTACATATCCTGAAACCCTTGATGGAACATCACCTTTAATTATAGTCCACAATTTTGTGTTTATTTATACGGTTGGATTTACTTTTGAAGTCAATGCAAATAAAAAGTTACAAGAGCTGCCCTGTTAAGCCCAAGTGAGAAATATTGCGTGGTGAGTACGAATTAAATAGTGTCCTTTCCCGTATGTCATCTTTACATCAGGTCCCCACAAACTGCAAAGTGAAATATGGCCACAATTCCCGCCACTGTGCCTATAATCCTGTAGTATCAAAGCACAGGCAAAGGGGTCTCTCTTTCCCCCGCACGCTCCCATTCACCCCCCATGCGATGACAGACCCCTGAGAGGAGCCCTTTGTTGGTAATTGAGCTTACCTCATTTTCAAAATACCAGGAGCCCTGCTGGATAGTAAAAATGTGCCTATACTGGGGTGCATATTTCTGGCAGAAACCAAACAGCTCCATGCACCGAGGACAGAGGCGCGCTTGTTGAATTAGACTAGAAAGGCGGAAAAGGTTTATTTTTTACATTCCCTGACTTTTCTTTGGTCAAGTCTTTTTTTTTTTTTCCCTCCCGTGCTGCGTAAACTACAGTGGGAGAGTGGCCTTGCATGGAGTCTGGATCACTGGGACCTTAGTAACATGTACCAGGGAGCCTGTAATTACTCCGGCAGCACGGCTGCCATCAGGCCACGCCTCCAGCACTGTGCAGGCCGGGCAGCCTGTAAACGTGTCAGTGGCAGGATGTCTCTCCTCTTCTTTTATACACTCGCATACACTCTCCAAATGAAATCAAAGGAGAGAAGTAGCCTCAGTGTCTACACAGTTGCACTAGATGACGATGAACTGCAATGATTCAGTTACGTATGTAACTATAGCTCCTTTCATGGAAAAAAATACCCTTATGGCCTTCGAATGTTAGGATGACATGAGCTCCAGGATCCTGTAGGTGACAGGACTACAGACGATATTAAAAATCATGAGAAATACTAACGCTAATTCAAATCCACTACTGAGAAGAAAAGGAAGGAGGCAGTAGCTTCCATACTACTCATAAATCGCAGATTTGCGTGCGATCACACACAGGGACACAGGAGGGCTTTTCTAACTTGCGTACAGTCTTAAAGTATTTGCTATCTTACCATCAGTGTGGAGGCTGGCAAGCACAAGTCTTTGAAATGTGATCCTTGTCCTTGCCAAGTCCTGCCTCCCTGGCCCTAATTGGATGATTATATCCAGAACAACATTATTTTAACTTGGGAGTGAGACGAGGGAGTCCTTTAATGAAGAGTAAATTCCTTTTGACTTGCTATTTGTACCTAAAGAGTTACCAAATACACTCTGTTACATTAGCGCCAGATTGCTTGACTGAGTCTCTGGATTCATGGCGAATACAGCTTCTTGGAAAAGTTCCACATCTAAATGGATCTGGTACTCCATTCACAATTCTTTTCTAATAAGTACGTGATAAACATCAGTTGGACACGGAAAGTGTATGAGGGTGGTATTGTCCGGTTTAACACAATGGTGTGGGTGGACGTTGCTCTCAGCCCCTGGGCTCGGACTGGATTTTTCCTGCGTCCCTCAGCATTTGTCAAAAGAAGCAGGCATATAATAAACAGTGACACATATATTATTCCAACTGACACAAAGACAGCTCGATGTGGACTGCGCAAATTATTCCCAGCGTAGCCTGAAAGACTGAAATATGTCCATGCTGGGTTTTCTTTACATGAGTTGGCTCTTTAGTGGTCTGAGGAGAAGTCCGATTGCAGGCCCTCTCGGTTACTCAAACATTCATCTGAAGGTTAGGTCAGAACTGGGAACAAAGCAAGGCTCGACTTGGCCTTGTCAGCGCTTTAGCTATTTCAGTGGTCATTCCGTAAATCAAAAAAAAAAGAAAAAAAAACTAAAAACAGACAAAGCCTCTTGAATATTTGCTTAAACTCTCAATGCCCCATAATCATGCCAGTAATGATAGTGTGTCTGCTTTGTCCAAACACCAGAGGCTCTGTTCTAAACACATAGAAACACACACATACACACAAGCATATATACACAAAGCACTGGGACTATGATTGATGTGGAGAAATTATAGAGCAGGGGCACAGAGTCCTCCGTGCAGTCATTGAGGTACACAAAGTGCATAAAAATGCAGAACTAAACTGAAATAATATTAAGTTCCCATTGAAATAAATTATTGGTAAAACCATAAAGTTCACAACATGGGTAGTCGGTCGCTGGCAGAAGTGACACTCTGACTTGATCCTTTTAAGAGTTGGATTTGACTTAGGTTATGTTTTCCTACAAGTCATCAAGTGACTTACAAGTGTTTAATATTCGTTGTAATGAGAAACACCCTGGCGTTATATGGTCCAGGGATGCGAATACATTTGACTCAGTAGCGAGGTATTCTTGTGTGATTTTTTTTTTTTTTTTTTGGGGGGGGGGGGGGGGGAGACATTAAAAGCTTGAATCAAAAGAAGTTGAAATATCAAAGGCTTTGGTTTGAAAAACATCATCTACCCGGAGGGGAAAATTACCTACAATGTGCCAGGCTGTTCGCCAGTTAAAAGACCAGATCATGGAAAATGTACATATGCAGCACAGGGAACAGGCAAAACCACACAGTTACATAATGAGTCCAACGGCATTGTCATTCTTCATTTAAAAAATAATCTTTTCTTTGTTGACGATACCATGAAATGCTGGAGACAGTCGGTGAGCAATTTTTGCATTTGTGTGCGCGCACAAACGAGCACGCTTCAGTTCATGCACGGCCATTTCCTCACTGTTGATTAAAGTGAGTCAGAATAAACTACACGGATACAAACACACGTTTGATCAAATCCTGATGCATGCACCACCCTCTCACCTCTGGCCTGTACACAGCAATAACAGCCCAAAGTGTGCCAAGTCATTAATATGACAGCGGTCTCAAACTATGCTATTACATGGTTTTCTAAATAGAGTGCGTCCTGTCACTAAACTGTGAGTTCGAGTGAGGAATGGGAACTTGTTTCCTCAACGCCCCACAGAGGGAATTAGAGTTAACCTCATCCCGAGGTCAGGGTTCACATCAGGGGTACGATAGCAGGAGAGCAGTCACATGACCACCTCAGTGGAAAATTAGGCTTGAGGTTATTGGCTGCCAGGCCTTCGGCAGGTGAACAAACACTTCACTTTATACTCTACACAACATGCCGCAGCTTCTTGGGAACTCTGTCATCACCTGGCACCGAGCTGGAAGTAATGCTTTTTAGAAACAGCTTCTCTCTCACTGTCTTAGCAGCTCTATGTCTAGTTAAAAATCCACGCCCCTGTATTAGCCGAACTGAAATACCACTTCAGTGTTGCACCTGGTAGCTCACCTGGTATAGAAGGTGTCCCAAACACTGGGGCTGCACTCCTCAGCAGCAGCTGCATATATATCATAGCATATATATCGGCGTTTCAACTGTGTTCTTATCATAATTGATCTTGGTAGAAATTATCTCCCATTATTTGTCTTTTTAAATTAAAACGTATATTTCTTGGCAATTTGCGACGGTAGAGACACGGTTGGGCACACTATAACAGGAATATGTATTTATCAACAGGTGCTGTCAAACAACCTTCGGAGATTTTCAAACAGATGCCAAGGTGTGACTTGATAATCGCAGTACATGAATCACTCAAACTGGTCAGGCAATGATTTGGCATCAGAAAAATGCTGTGGTATACACATTAATCAGCACAGCATTGATAATGCTCTTTACACCACAGCATAAACTGAACTCGCATACCTGCTGGTTGAGTCAAAACATGTGGTTCAAGATATAAAATGACTTGAGGGCATGGGTTCGCCAGATTTGGGTGGCCTTTGCTCTGAATGCTGCAGTAAAAAGGTGACTCAAGTACTACTTGTTGCAGAACAAAAAAATGAATCATGGGTGAGGGCCTATATAGACTAAAGAAAGCGTCTGTCATCCAGGGCCTTGTTTGTTTGTACTCTTTCCCAGGCTGCCTGGTTTCATTAACACTTGCCCTTGGCAGCATCCCCTTTTGGCACGGGGTTAAGTTGGAGGATGACCATGGCTGTCCGCACATGAGGAGATGAGGACATGTTGTCTCCACCCGTCCAGACTCAGCCTTTCCCCACCCTTCATAACACCCTGCTCTGGCACATATCACTTGCCTCCACTTTTACTCAAGTGAAATCTGGCCAATCCCAAGAGCAAATGTATTTCATATTTTTACG
Source organism: Colistium nudipinnis (assembly GCA_016785305.1). Taxonomy (NCBI): domain Eukaryota; kingdom Metazoa; phylum Chordata; class Actinopteri; order Pleuronectiformes; family Rhombosoleidae; genus Colistium; species Colistium nudipinnis. The sequence goes on from JAFBJU010000598.1 coordinate 239,429, forward strand.
CTTTTGTCCGACAAAAGCAATTTGTGCAGAGAAAACCTTGACAAAAGTCAGCAGACTTAAACTAACGTACGGGGTGGAAGTTAGTGGGAGTGATTCGGTCCAAAGATCTGAGATTGTTGCGGTTCCAGTCATTAGTGCCTTGGTTTGTCTAAACCCCCTCAGCTGGCCAGGTACTCCCCCTCCCATCCGCCAAACCCCTCAGTCTCACCCACAATGCACCTGGAGCAAGGCCAGGGCTGCTGTTAATTTGACCTCATTATTAAGTTAAATGCAGCGCGGGCGGCGGTGCTGGAGCTAATGAGGAGTGCAGAGCAGGCTGTGCTGCTCCCAGCCTCCTGTCCCAGCCATTAGAGAAATTAGAGAGTGGAAAATGAGTCAAGGGTTGCGGAGGCCTTAATTGAAGTCTTGAATGAAACCGAGTAAACCCTGCACGGGCTCGGAATGTCTCAATAGCCCCTGATCGGGCCGGAATGGGCATTTGTGTCAACAATATCAACATGATTTGGTCCAGGGCGTTTTAGATAGGTGCCTCTACATGATAAACAAACATAATCCAGGCCAAGTAATTAACCCACAATATCGTCCCGAGATTGTGTGTGTATGTGTGTCTTAGAGAGACCCCTTAAGCCTGTGTTTGTGCACTAGATGGTATCTTAGCTGTGTGGGTGGCAAGATCTCTGCCAAAGGGGAGCTGTGGCTGGAGACCAAGGGTACTGCAAAAATACACAGGTGAGAGGTAAACAGGGCCCTCGGCATATCCAAAGACAGCAACGGCAACACTAACGGCGTTTAATGGTGGAAAAGGAAATGCTGATGATGTACACCATTTAAATCCACTACCCAAAGATAGTATCGTCCTTAAGCCACCACTCAGATGGTCTATCATCTCACCACTCAGTCAAGACTGTGGGAGACTCGGAGGTTGAGGAGTCTCCCTGTGTTTAGATGACTTTAAGGGTTTTTACTCTGCAGCCACGCTAAATTGTCCAAACACGACCACACCGGCATTGGTTCGCACTCCGTCCCGACACAGCTTATCCTGACCACACAGCGACAGGGTGTTTTTCTGGGAGATACTTGGGGAGATAGCTGGCCAAATGGTTGAAGCCAAATCGGCAGCTTACAGGGATCAACCAGAGGCTCCATGTCAATATCAAAAGGGAGAGAAAGATCAGTTTTCTGTTTAGGTCGGGTTGAACCTTGCTAAGAGGCGAGAACAGCCTGAGGTTGGAGGGAAGGCAGACGATGACGGTGTGCGTGCGTGTTTGTCTGAGCCGATTGTGGGTCTTTCCAAGTATCCGACAGACATCTGTACTATATTCGTTGCATGGGTCACAGGGTGTAGTAACTGAGCTGCGTTCGAGTGCCTCTCGTCGTCCTCTCCCTCTTGCTCTAGTGCCCGGCTGGGGACAGTATACTGCAAATTCCTGTCACAGCATTGTCCTCCTGCAGGCCTGCCTCTGATGGAGAGCACTTAGCCATGTTTATAGCTGGACAGGTTCAAAGAGAGGCCAGCAGCACAATGGAGCAAGGGCAAGTTGGCTGCAGCACCACTGTGTGGGAAACACCATCACACGCCGAGGAATCAAAACAAAGACACAGAAAGGGGGAAAAAACTCGGCGAGGATTAAGGAAATTGACATATTTTCCCCATTCCTTTTTGCCAAGTTTCGATCGCGCAGAAAACATTTCCTCAACACAACAGCAATATTAGCCAAAAGGTCCTGTGGCCCAATAACGCACCTTCATGAAAACTGATTTTGAGTTCATGAGTGCACCGGTCATAAACACGTTGTTTTCTGTGAAAAAACATGTTCAATGCAGTGCAGCGGCTTCCCTACCTCAAAGCAGGGCTCTGATTGGAAAAGGCCTCTTTCTCAGCAAGCTATTGGCTGGGTGAGTGGGTGGGGCCACAAGGCCATCTATAGGGCAGTCAAAACTATGACTTCAATGTGCATGACACTGCTGACTTGGTTGAAACAGCTCTGACTTTATATCGACTTCCCCTCATAGGAAGAGAAATCTATGCATACTTGGCGTCAGTGTCGGTGAGGGGCAGACGTGAGCGCCACATCAAAGGTTTAAAACGGGACCCTTTGGGCTTTGAGTAAATGTTTGGCCAAGTCCGCTTCATCACATGTCCAGCATTTAACTAAATAGTGTGCCGACATTGGCCATCCCACACAATGAAGGCAGCCAGTCTTCTCGTGGTGGCCTTCTCACCCCCGTTGAGCCCCTGTGACCTGTCCTTCAGCCCCCTCCTCCCATGTTTTAATCCAGCTAACCTTGTCAAAACCACCAGACCTCATTCAGAACAAGCAGATGACTCTCTGCACGCCAGTGGCGCCCTATAAATAGAAATTTCATTGAGGAGCAGCGGGGCTGAATGGGAGGTATTGTAAACAGTGAGCCAGCCTAAAGCCTTACACAGGGCTAACCTGGGAGAGTGATGGAAAGTGGCATGCTGCAGCCATGAGGCATACAATACAATAACAAACTGACACCGCCGCACCACTGTCCTTCCCTTCACACATAAAAAAACGTTTACCTCCCTCAGCCTTAGAAACCCGACTTGAAAACTGCATACTGACAACATTCTTCGGGTTAAGCAACAAAACAATGTGGTTTATGTTTATGTCTTAAGTCAGCACACAGTCTCCGATAGGTTTCAACTTTCCAAACTTTCCAACGCTCCCCTTAAACAATACAGAAATTTGACATTTGTGCGGAGACAAAGTGGACGACTCACTGTGTAACCAAAAAAAAACAATAATCTGTAATATGCCATCATTTACCTTTGTACAAAAAGCAGAAAATGTGTGGTTTATAGTAGATACGTGTATATAGCATATCTGTTTCGTCTCCATAGGAAAATGGATTTTTTTTTTTTTTTTTTTTTTTTTTAAATCAACAAGTCTACATCAGCCTGTGTTTGGCATAGGTCCAGCCTTACTGTCTGTCTTGTAATATACAAGGCTGTGTAACAAGCCCATTCTGGCACTGGTTAAAAGGTTTGGCATGAAAACTTTACTCAGGAAGGAAAGAAAAATAAGTTGGCTACATGTAATTACTAAATGGCACTAACTGTGCCATTCAGTGATGTAAAAAACAAAAACAGTTGGCTTGCTCATTCAGTCAGTTGTTATTGCAGAGTGATGGGTGTATTTGATAAAGTCTCACAGGAGAAAGACACACGCTTCTCGCTAATGGTTAACAAGGAGAGCAGAGGAGGTGGGGGGGGGGGTTTCAGATTTATATTTCGATTCTAGGTGTTTCTATCTACACCCGCCTCTGTTTTTATTCCTAAAATCATTCAGACATAGACAGACTAGCTACCTACACAAGGCGACAGACAAAGGCAGAGCGAGAGAGGAGTGTGAGAGAGGCTGAACCATTTCTAAGCCTCTCATTTGATTCACAATTCACACGCAGATCCCAGCCAAGGGGCAGGGATTTTGAGGAGGAGAGATCAGTAGCCGGGCTTAACTTAAGATGTCAAATGCTTTGCTTTGACTTCATGGAAAAGGATAGTTCAGAGGAACCGACAGACCACATGCTACCAAGCATTTTTCCCTCCTTGCTTGAAAAAATAAAAAAAAATAATAAAAACAAAAATCTTAGAAGCAAACAGGTACAGACTGGCTCTTTCAGCCAGCTGCGGCAAAACAACGAGGTGCTTCAGGCCCGAAGGCCGGTGATACCTGATCATCAAACTGCCACCAATTAGAGCATTAGGAGCAGCCATTTATTTTTGCCTTATGTTAAAGAAGGTGCTAAACTCCACGAACCATTCCCACATACCCCGGCTGAAATATTATCCAGAGCAGTTCTGGCCCCACAAAGAGAAAGAGGGGATATTGAGGGGCTAAGTGAGAGGAGGGCCCTGGAGACCGGCTCACCAGAGTAGAGCTGCCTGTCCCGGGGCCGCCTTAGTAACGAAAGACCCCCTTCGCCATCTCTCCCCCTCTACCGCCGCCTCTCCCCGCAGCCCGGCTGGGCGACCAGGTACTGCAAAGGCATTGTTCACGTCAGTGTGAAATGCATTCTCGGGACTGGAGCCCTACTCTTTTTCAGTGCATTACCTAATGCAGGTTACCAGTGTAGCTGCTCCCTGAGGCCCCACACCCACACCTCCCCATGTAGGTATTTGTTGAACCTCCCGCACTGAAACCACTGCCTGTACAGGAACAGACGTTTCCATCCATGCCAGGGAACCAAAGAAGCGCTCAAAGAGCTCTCTGCCTGCCCCCGCTCCACAACTTCACAAATGACCTTAATAACGAAAAGAGAAAAGTAGCCAGTTCCCCAATCTTATCCAATTCAGTGGATCTGTCGACATACAATTGCTTTGCGTATAAAATACGAAACAAAATGTGTTTTAGTCACAAATCAATGTTCAGAAAGTGTAGTAAAGAGAGAGAGAGAGAAAGATGGATTCTGAGGTGCACAGGGGACGTCAGCTTGTGTGTTTTAGTGGAGCAGGAAGCCGCGTGTTTGTATGGTGTCTCATCTGAGCGGGGTTTCCAGGTGCTGTTCAAGTGGTTTCCTCTGATTTAGGCCCCAGAAGCTTGTCAGCTCACACCTAAGCTGTCCTGGGCTTACCCTGCTCAAATGAATACATCACCCATCACAGTGAGCTATTTTAAACCTGACTGACGCCGCAAGATGGAGACAGGCCAATCCTGATTCCGGAAGCAAAACAGGATATTTGAACATTTAAAAAGAAGTTCAATTCTCTTTTCATTGAAACATCGACGCAATTTGCTTTTCGTGCCGGTTGCAGACGTTCTTTCGTTCAATGGCTGCAATTGGTTCGACCCTTCTGATAAACAGCACCCTCTGCTGCTTAGCCTCTGAGCTGTCCGTCCATCCATTTCCTGGACAGCTTGAAATGACGAAGGTTGTCAATCTTAGCATGAATCGTATAAACGACTGCAAAACTGTCAAGAGATCACCGCAGAAATTCACATTTACACCGATTTGCTGAATTAGCTTTGGGGGAAAATCAAACAGTGTCCACATATATTATAAATATGATCCATATCCAGCGTCAAGGCCTGAGCCCAGCTAGTCCACTCATCTCAAGATTCTCTCCATCTCGACACCACACGTGTCTAGACCAATGTGACCTTGTTTCCTGTGCAACTCACATTCTCTCCCCCTTTCAATCATGACATAACATTTGGGTTTAATTGCCAAAAGACTCATGTTTTTGCACGTAAAAAAAAAACGTGTTCAAATGTAAATTGAAGTCTCTCCCGATTGGAGAAATATTTATGGAGCAAGTGCTAACTAGATGAACATGTTCTACACTAGTCATGACAAATAAAAACAACCAGAAACGTTTGTGAGTTGTCCTCCACACAGTAAACAATTCACCGAGTGCCTGGAGGAAAAAAAAAAAAAACAGAAAAAGAGCCACAAATAAATTAAAAAATCCATTCGGCTCATTCAATGGCCAAAAAGCCGAACCTATAAAGTACCCGAGGAGTCATACAGAGTGCAATACCTTATCATTATCAACCGACTTTATTAATTGCGACATCCCATTCAAAGAGCTGAAATCTCCGGACCACTGGGAGTTCAAACACATACTCTCCTTAATACTTGAAGAGACACGTGCCAGTCCATCTTATTTGTGTCTGAACAGCTCCAAATGATTTGGTATGATGCCCTGCAATCGAGTGTGGCACTCCTGTGTGAAGAGTCAGTCCCTAACTGTGGAAGAGGATATTTCATCCAGCGATTCTGCACAGGGCTCCAACAATAACACCTCCCCAGTGAAAGGAAATTCCTCCGCCTCCTCGGCTCTCGGCTGGAACACACAGCCCTCTTAATCCTGCTCCGGTAATGAGGTCATTTCACAATATAACTTTATCCATTCTTTTTTTTTTATATTTAACAACTGTTGCCCAGTAACAGCAAAATACCTCAATTTTTGATTTATTTAATTGGATACTTTCTTTACTTTTATAAACGATTAAATAATCTGATAAAAGAGGTTTATTTAAATATGCCTGTTTTTGTTCAGCAGTGTTTCTGCTATGACGTTCAGAGGCCTCCTCTGCAGTGGGTGTCAAGGAAGCAGTAATGGAACGGGCGGAGATGCCCTACAGAGCTACGCCCGTCCAAAACCAACTCGCATCACTGCTCTGAAAACCATCTCCCAGGAGCGGCCAAGCTGACTTCAAGCGGAGGTGACAGTGTGTCCAAGAGACACGTTACAAGTCAGAGGAAATTGGAGGTAAAGCGACGAAAGAATGCAATCTCCGCTGGAAGTAGCGAGGCATAGGGGGGCAGGAAACAAACCTGTATTTAAGCTGATTACCCGAGCGGTGTCCCGGCCCCTTTCAGCAGCTCGGCACAGCCTGGCCTCACCGCTACCAACGCTGTTAATTAGAGATTGGCTAAAGGGGGAAAAAAGGCAGCCTTGTCAAGACTTGCAGGAGTGTTAGTGATGGCTGGCTGGAGGGGGACATGCGGGGCTCTTAATTGGGTCTGTATGCTGTATCGGTGGCTGGCCGGAGCACTGGTGATGATTGCTGTGAGCAGGTGGCCGCGGTGGCAGCTCCACGCAGGCCGTCCAAGGCCAGCCTGTCTGTTCTCGTCAGGACCTGGAACACTGAGCAGACAGCTCCTGAGCCTCACGCTCATTACGTCAAGTTGCCCACCCCGTTGCCAAGCAACGGCCTCATAGCCCCTCCACAACACTTCCTCGCTGGTCCCACAATGTAACCCGCAGTCGGGGAGGGCTACTTCCACAAAGTGCAGCGAATGGAGAGAAGAAAAAAATATATACGAATACACTCCTACTTTTCACAACATATATCACATTTTGGCCAACCTCTCCTGGTTGCAATCAACAAGGTAACCTATTATTCATGTCATTACCGAGGAAAATTGAAGGAATAAAAACGACCTGAGAGGTTCCACTTCCTCTCTCGCATAGGTGTGTGTTTGTGTTTGTGTGTGTGTGTGTGTGTGTGTGTGTGTGTGTGTGTGTGTGTGTGTGTGCATGTGTGTGTGTGCGTGTGTGCATGTGTGTGTGTGCGTGTGTCTGGATTTTAATCAGGCAACGTGCATGTGTGTGTGTGCGTGTGTGCATGTGTGTGTGTGCGTGTGTGCATGTGTGTGTGTGCGTGTGTGCATGTGTGTGTGTGCGTGTGTGCATGTGTGTGTGTGCGTGTGTGCATGTGTGTGTGTGCGTGTGTGCATGTGAGGTAACCTATTATTCATGTCATTACTGAGGAAAATTGAAGGAATAAAAACGACCTGAGAGGTTCCACTTCCTCTCTCGCATAGGTGTGTGTTTGTGGGTGTGTGTGTGTGTGTGTGTGTGTGTGTGTGTGTGTGTGAGTGTGCATGTGTGTGTGTCTGGATTTTAATCAGGCAACGTCTGAGACACGCCACAGCTGGTCATTCATGACGTTTGTGATTACAATCTTCCTACTAAGAGGACTTCAAACACACAAATGCAGTGAACACGTGCGGGCCTCCCCGCACACACAGGCGTAATTAGGGTCTTAGATGCGTTCTGGCTAAATCGGCTGCCGTCTTTTTTCTGGCAGTCATCTCCATTTTACGGTGTAGCAGGAGCGGAGGTGGGGAGAAGGCAACTTCACTGCTCGTGACTTCAACTGCAACCTAATCCGATACTTTGGAGAAGCGGATTTGGTCTTTCTAACAGTCCCAGTGCCAAAAATAAGACTTGTTTTCGAAACAAGAATCTTATAAGATTTTAAGTCATACAGCTGCCTCAGGCAAACTCTACAGGGTAAACTGTGAGTGTGGGTTTGCATCGAGGGCAGAAATGTTTTCACTTCAACAGATTTGCTCAGTCCACTGGGGAAATCCATGTCCCGAGAGGGACTCGCGTTTCTTTTGCTGCGGTTAGATTACTTTGGACAGTAGTCAGCCCAAGTTTCATGATTCAGTGACATTTTGATGAATGCTACAAATGAAGTGTAAAGGGATAAATCATGCCGGGGTCTGACTGGATGGACTTTGGAGAAGGGCACGTGGAACAGTGCCTGGGCTGGAAAATGACAGGACTCTGTAGAATGACATCAGCCGTGGCCCGGTGCGAGGCCTTGCTAATGAAATGGAGGAATCAGTGGGCCTCTATTAGGCCTTTTTGAAACATGGAGCACACCTCGAGACTCCAGTCGCGAATCCAAAAAGGACATATTTCATGCAACCGCAGGAGAAATTGGAGCGGAGCTGGAGTTCAAACAAAACCAACATCACCCCCTAATATGCAGTGAGTAATCTGGCAGTAGTACACGTTATTTTCTCTCCTCTCTTCTCCAAAGGGTTACGGCTTGAGGCTAAAATGAAACCAACTTTGTTTTGCGCTGTGCATAGAATTGGAATTATGAAAGCTGATTCAATCCAGTCAACAGTCCACTAAATGACACAGAGTCCCCCGTGGTCCTGTCAGCGCAGGCTGCCCGGTGGTGAAAAAGGTCAATATTAAATCATAGCCCCCACCCTGGAGGCTCCCTCTAACACAAGGATTTATCCACATTCTGTGGCGCTGCTCTAGTTACTGGGGCAAACTCGCAGCGCTTAACCATCTTGGCCGGGGCCAAGGCCACAGCATGCAAGAGCTGGAAACCCAAGGGGCGATCGCTCGTCGCAGGCAGTTTGCGCCGTCTGGAATGTCTCAGTTTGTGCACTCAAGAATATCGGACAAGTTGGGTGGTGTTCCCTGAGATCAGGGCCGCTCTCATGTCAGGCGAACAAAGTGAGCGCGGCCGGAGCTACAGCGTTCGCACGCAGCTGCGCCTTCCCTGGGGTTGCACTTGGGCTGCGGGTGCGAGATCTCACCGTGGAAGTGGCTGAAAAGAAATGGTTTTGTCACTGTGTTCACACATTCCTCCGAGGGAAATGGGCCTTACGCCTCCATTATCACAGCTGACTGCTGACATCACCTCCGCACGTACACAAGGATCTCACGGAGAGGAACGCAGGGAAACTCAAACTACCACACAACCGTTGAAGTGTGACGTGGAAATGGACTTGTGTAATCGGTTACATTTACCAGAGCAAAGGTTTTTTCAACCATTGAAATGATTAAAAAAAAATAACATTTAGGGAAGTCATCGCGTCAGCGCTTAGTTCGAAATTAGAGGAGATGATAAATGCCTTTCTCCATTTTACTTGTCCATTAATTTGGAAGCTACAACTATGATCTCAGCCATGAAAAACACTAATCGTTTACAGTATTTTACCACATATTCTCTGACATTTATTTATCTCTACACCACGCATAAACGCGGTATGTTTATGTTTGCGGTAAGCATGTCCTCTTATATTTGTTTCTACAGTTTAAATAAACGTGTCACAAGACTACGGTGGACAGACTACGGAACAATGTAAAAAGGAGTGATTACGCACAGTTACCTAGCAGCTTCTGTGTTGTGACCACACAACCGGTCCTACAGAAGTAATCTGACCCCCAAAACACTTCTTCCAACCACATCTTGTGCCCCGGCATGTGGGGATATTTAAGATTAACAGGTCCTGCCAAAAGTGGAAAACAAGCCGGTAGACTGGCTAATAATGAATCATTACAGAAAGAAGAAATGACAGCCGAAAAAGGTAAATATACTGTGGATTTCCTTATGGCTGGTTTGACATTACGAGGATGTTAACTTAGGGTACCAAGGGACGTGAACAACACAGACCAGTACGCCGGGCTCAGGAGCGCGAGAGATTGAGCGAGGAAGAGAAAAAGAGAGAGAGAGAGAGAGAGAGAGAGAGAGAGAGAGAGGAAAGGGAAACTGCAATTAATCACACTACAGTCAGATGGCCTGGTCTGGTGGAGGTGTTCTCCAGTTCTGGGTTTGTTTGTCGGTCTCGAGAGAAAAGGCAGTGGAGCAGGAATGCGGTATACGGGTGGTCAATTAGTTCACAAATTTCTGCTGTGATCGACGCGTTCTCCTCGGCCCTGGCCCCGAAACTCCCTCCTCCCGCCATTCCTGGCCAAACCACATCGTATCAGAGGCCCAAAACCCCAGGCCGGGATCCGACGCCCTCCCTGGGCTGCAACGCGACAAAGATGCTCACGCCGTGCGGCACAATCCAAATCCACAGCCTTGCACTGCGGTTGCCTGGGGTCGTCTGACATCGTGGAACCATGCCACAGACATCCTTTTGAGAACCAAACCTTTACAACGCGGTCACTCAACTGCTCTGTCACTTCCCCTGGGATGACGAGATGTACTTTCTCTCCAGGCAGATCATTTGAACAAAAACAGCCAAACAACAGCACGCGAGCCGAGCAGAAACGACTATGCTTTCCGGAGCTTTTTCGTGAGGGGGGCACTCAATCAAGAATCTCGCCGGGAACGCCAGCGCTTCAGATAATAAACCGCTGACAGCAGCGACGATCGGGTTTTCCAGTTGGGCCAGGGAGCAATGCTCGGCTTTCCCTTACGCCCACTCGACGAATGAGGGTGGCACCATAGCTGCAGCGAGCGCCGCGCTATAGGCTTACGCACACGCATAAACACGAGAGCGTTGACGGACAAAAAGCACACTGTGGATCACACCACACAGCAGCGGGTATAATCGGGTAATTAACACTATTATCAATCATGCTCTGTGATCTGGTGACAGTGTGCTCGCGGGGATTAAGCATCTGACTGATTGGTGTAAAGGGGTTCGCCAAGAACCAAATGCACATCGGACCACTGCTCTAGATTTACACTGCTGGCACTGCTGCGCGATAGCGCAGGCGAGGGTGGGATTGTCCATCGGCATATTTTTAAACCACATACGGTAAGCAACAAAGTGTGCGTTCCTATCTTCCTGGCCCCGTGTACGTGCAGAACATTGTGCCGATTACAATGACTGCACTCTAATAGATTTGTCCCACCGTGTGCGTCTGCCAATTTGCATTAACATGTGTGCGTGGGAGTTCGGCGCAGGAAACGTAGAGAACGTTGAGGTACTTCCTTGGAAACAAAGGCTCCAGCATCTCCACATGAGCCCTTTCCTCTCGTGGACAACATGGACACGGGCTCCTCTGCACATCGCAGTTAAGGCTCAAGCGGGGAACATCCGGGAACTGCCCCCCCACCTTCCCCCAGCATCTTTAGTCAGAAGTCTGTCAAACGGCCAATCTGTCACAAATGAATGGCTGAAAAATGTACCTTGGGAGGACTAAGAGTGACAGAGAAATCAACCCATTACAGAAAAGGAATCCGCCGCTGGGAAAGCTGTCCACCGGCGCCAACAGAACAAACATTTGTGGAGGCAGCCAAATGCTGTCACACTGTCAGATGGTGTGTGAGGACTGGGAAACTGCAGTTCAAATTCGTTCACAATAAGTTTCGCTTTACCCGTGTGATTTCATACGACCATGTCAAATGTGAACCCGAAGGAAAGCCCTGTCATTGACAACCATTCTTTGTTCCCTTAAGGCTTTATCTCTCTCGGGCCCCACCTTACACCTCGTCTTGTACATCTTTCATCTAGCCTCTATTATCAAGCTCTGGCTCTCTGTTTTACTGCTCTGACTGAAAATTGAGTCATAACTTCCTGACGGCGCTGTTCAAAGGTCCCCCCCTCCCCTCCCCTCCCCTCCCCTCCTCTCCTCCTCCTCTCTCTCATTCTGTGTTCCCCACCCCCCTTCCCTCCTCTGCCTTTTGGGAGGCCCCTCATCCAACACGCCTTGTGCTGCATTCCACAGACAGTGGGAGCATTTTCAAACGCTGCACAAGCATGGCAGACCACCACTCACAGCGGCACGCAGGGCGGCTGAGCCGCGGCCTCAGCTGCCGTCAGGCCTCAGTGCCGGGCCCGAGCGCTGCCAAGGTGAGCTTTGACTCGGGAGAAATTGCAATGTAGCAGCAACAGAGTCTCTGTGATGACAAGGAGAAAGCAACTGTGGCGCTCAAGGAGTGGAGTGATAACTGCACAGTATTAGCCACCTCCGAGCTGCTGAAACCATCTCAAAAGCCGGGCCCCTCCTTCCTCGCTGGGGCCTCGCATGTCTGTGCCGGGGGGCTGGCAGCTGCGATGGTGGGACGCAGGCCCCAGAGCACCTTTTCGTCTGACCCCCCAAATCCTTCAGTTCTCCCCTGCACTGACATGCAGCTCCGGTTTCAGACTCCCAAGGCTCCCTACGTGCTTGGCTCTCTAAACAATAATGTTCTTGTATATGGCCAAATACCGCCACACAGCAAACGCACAGTGCTATAATGAAAAGTCAATCAACCCATTAGTCAGCTGGCACACATTTACGGGTTCCCATCCGTAACTATTCCCCTCGCAGGTTTCCTTAAGTAGCATCGAAACAAAAAAAAAACACTGTTTTTTGGCAACGTCCCAGGTTCCCTCATTTTGTTGCAACAACATGACCTATTTTGGAGCAACAGTCCTACTGATAATGTACACTACTGTGTTAAAGCTGGACTGAGTATTGTATTTTTCCTTACCTGCTTCGCTGTGTGTAATCCGGGAGAGGTTCTTCAATGGCTGTACCGCATTGCACTGGAGAGCTGCTGTTTCTCATCTGAGGCAGAGACAACATTGAGTGTTTTAACAAAGTGAAATTATAGAGATCAGCACAACAGCGCAGGTCATAAATCATAATTATCAACGTACATAAAAATGATGGCTTTTATTTCAGTGATAAACGATGGGTGTCCTGGACAGACCAGAATGGCTTATTATGATTATATATGCTGTATGTGTATGTTTATTAATACTAAACATATTCTGCCAAAGTTCATCAGAAATTAAGATTCAGAGGTTGAGCCTGTTTGCTGGATGTGTTACACATGTGTATGTTATTGTGTTTTGTCCAAGAATTACACATTTCCCCAGTGATTAATTCAATCACAACAGAACAAATCTGGTTTGGAAAATTGGGGGAACCTTCATCGTACAGCGGCCCCGATGCCTTGTGTGTGAGCAGAGACAGGTATTTCTCTATTTTTGGCTGGTCTCCAGTCATGCCCGGGTGCTGTGATTGTCAATGCACACATCTGGATGAACTTAGTCAAGGAATCCTATAAAGAACCTAATGGGCTCCTCTAACATTTTTTTGAAGACTGATTAAGAGCCGTTTCAGATCTCGCTCCCATCAGTCAGTTCCATATGTGGTTTATTTAAGTTTTCGCTGAATTTGTTATCTATGATATGCGATCCTTTCAGTGTAATGGGGGTTTGAGGGAATTAAGGAGGGGCATGCTCTGGAGGTAATGTGCAAGGCTGCAGAATATTTGCTTATGGGGCAGGTCTGATACCTGGATAAACAGAGGACTGCTCAGTCACTGACAAACTGTGCATACATGAAAATGGTTGCCGTTTCTGCTCCATGAAAATGACCCTAGCTTCTTGAACATGCGTGAATTTGCTTTTGCAAAAAGATATATATTTATTTTTTAATTATGCCAGCTTTTTTAAAGTTTTACTCGCGTTAAGTCATACTGTTCATAAATATAGCCACCGCTTGGAATGAGGCCAGCATGAACGAACACCTTCCACACTGTGATGAAACAGCACCCAGACCCAAAGTTTAAGGACTACTTGCCCTCCAATGATGTGACCCTCGTGTTTTATGTGGGAGACTAGCACCGTGAACTACATTTGTTACAAATTAGGCTTCCTAAAGCCGTAAAGTTGACACCTGCCACTTCAAACCTTTCTTCGGAGGAGGAGGCAGCCAGTGATAACTGAGTGGAAGGAGATGAATACATGTTTATTAGCTTAATTAGCTAACACTGTTCACCTGGTCACACCGTTCACTGCGGGGCACCCTTAACCGTGACCTATCAAGGAATTGTGCTTTGGTGAATAAATAAGTTGACCTTTAGTTTTAACTAAACTGACGTTCATTAACCCGGTGTTTTCTTACCGTACAAAGGCCCCATTTAGATGATTGATCAAACATGTTCACCTGGGCGTGAATCCGCATTTCAACCACAAGATGTCGCCAACCAGCTTTATGCTGGCTTTACGTGCTGCTCGTTAGGTGTCTTTTCCCTATTATGAGGACGCAGAAGAATGGTTTGTGGATTTATTTTTCTAAGACGTCGATTGCTTCAATGTTTAATCAATAGCATCCACTTCATTTGATTAAACAGATTGAACAAATACGTGTTTATTCTACAATAAAGACGTTTGTCGCAACTGGTTCTTTTCGAAGCTTTTGGACCATTGGTGTAACCAGTTAACCTTTTTTTTAAGTCAGATTTCGTATTTTTGTATATAGTGACCGGTTTACCAGGTATATTCAATGTCGCAGGCAGATCTCTGACTCTCCTATTGACACACATCGTTCAATCCGTTGTGGGTCTATCCCATGGACAGTCACATTTTCCGACAGCATGTGAAGGCGCTCTTGCACCGGATATGACATCATTTGCGCGAGACCAAACTTTAGCCTGTAGCTGTGATTGTAGCACAGGGGCTAAAAAACACCACGTTACTTTGTGTTTCACCGCCGTTGACTTTGAAATGGAGTCGTAGGTTGGATTTATAAATAAAGGTAATATTATAAAAATACAAACTGGCTTTTATTCTTGCATGTCTAAAGACGAATGATCATTTCTGGAAACATCTGTGTTGTTACTTTCCGTAGCAGCTAGCTAGCTGTAACAGTACATTGTGTTTACTATTTTTTAAATTGATGATATAAAGCCAAGACGTTCTTATATGAATAATAATCGATTAATTACATTTTCTGGTGAATACTTACTGTGGTTTGTCGTTGACAAGCAGAGTTTTTGCTTAGTCATAATATTTTTTTTCTGTATATCGATGTTGACAGGATTTGGGTGAAATAGCTAATAACTAAACCCCGCCATCATTTATCACACACTTTCCTTGTACGACCTGTTGGACTAGACATATTTTTGGCAAATCCAAATGCACACTGTGACATATTTACTGCATCTCTCTGACCCCTGGTATCTTTTTTTTTCAGTGCTGAGGGAATGGTCTGACTGCAGCATCAGTAAAGATGCACAGCCGTCTGCAGGAGCTGAAGAAGGAAGAGGAGACTCTCCTCAAAATCAAAGTGATGCTACAAGATCAGCTGAACAGATTGAAGGTTAGTGTGCGTTCAGAATAGTGTGTGATGGTGTTTGTGCTACACCCTGTATTTATATATCCTGTGTTCATTTTGTGTTTCAGTTTGAGGAGGGGGCCCTGAAATCCATCATTAATGCTCAAAACGAAGAAGGGGCCTCTGAACGCCTGTTTCCGGAGACTGAGGTAAATGTCTTTATGTCTATGTCCATACCCTCAAGGGACAGCCCTCCAAAATGTTTGTAGATCACACAATGCCATATCCATTGTTTGTTCAGCATATACTTTGTATAAGATTGCTTTGTTAAAATTGATTAAAAATATAATTATCAGAGGTGTGCACTCCTAATATAAACTTTACATACATACAACCTGACATGATGAAGACACGATCATGATTTAACTGTTATTCAAACATGTCTGCATCTGTTGGCCGACCATTTTACTGTTACTATTTTTGCATTTTAGATTCATGTCAACCTTGACGATGAGAGCGAGATCAATCAAACCAAACTGCTACTGAACGCTGCTGTAGATTATGATATGGAAGAAGATGAGGAGGAAGATGATGAGGAGGAGGAGGAAGATGATGAAGACGATGACAATGAGCTCGGATTTGTGCCTGGGGAGGATGAGGATGAAGATGATTACTGAGATTCTCAGTGTTGTACGGGGCTTGTTTGTTTGCACCACTGAAAACAGCTGTTCCCTTGTTCACCTGTTTTGTACAATCTCTGAAAGAAAATAATTTATTTGGATGAAGAGCGTCACAGTTGTAGTGTAATGGTGATGTTTAGAAACAGTATTCTCTCCTGTTGCCTGATTCAAGGCATGCTATTGAGATTTCAGACTATGTTACAATGTATGTGTCAAACTGTGTGAGAAATGTCTGGCTGAAACGCAGTAAGACTTTGTTATTGGGTGCTTAATAGCTTGCTAGTTATGTTGTCCATTTTGCAGATAAACCGAGCAGCAGTTCACGTGAGAATCAGGTGTCGAGATGTGGCTGTTAGCATGGAAATGTATGGCTGGGCCATATAAGAATATAGTGTGTACACACTGTTTAAGAAATAATAAATTGTAAGCACAAAATAAAATGTTTTTCGCAACCCTTGGTTGAAGAAGGCTTTTAAAACGACCGGATAGAAGTAATTTTCTGTTTTGTGCAACGCGTTGTTTTTAGTTTCACTCTCAGATGCTCAATTAATACCTATATGTTTCAATTGTTCCAACCCGACCCCAGGAGAATGGGTTATGCAGTGCAATCACTTTCCACCCACAAACCATTCAGCGTTTTTCTAAACATCTAAAACAATGCAGCAAGCCCCCCCACAATAAGAGCAGCTTTCACACTGACAGCAGGGACAGCTCTGGAGAAAGGTGGTGCAGCATACAATAGAGACTGCACCAATAGATGTAGTCAGCTTACTACATAGTCGGCTGTTTCAGGAGAGCTGCCACTCACCCAGAAACGTGGTCTCGGCACACAACCGAATGAGTTCTTCATAAGGTAAATAGGCTGTTGGACATCTTACTTCATGCGTTTGCTTTTGTCAATCAAATCTCAAAAGAGTGTCGGTTTTGGATTTGGCACCGTAACGGCAAAGAAATACACAATTGTTGTTGGTCAAATTCAAGTTCAAGCTTTTAGCATATTTCTGGAAGTTATCATAGTGCAGTGTCTTCAGTTTTGCATTAGGAGATGAATCCGATGTGCATTGCAACAGTTTCAGGATTATTAGATTATAAGATTGAACTGTAATGTGCACCTCGAGGATCTAACAAACAGCATTAGTTTCCTTATCACGGTCAAGTAATGTGGTGAGTATTTATTTATTTATTTATTTTTTCAATTCAGTCACATTCAGTCTATTTGTGTTGTCATGTAGCGGCGCACCGAAAATATATCAACCACTGAAACATTAGCTTTGCTTACTGAGGTGAAACCACGGTTTGTATAGGATGTGTCTGCCTCAGCAATCTGGGCTTACACTCCATTGAGTTTGAATAGGGGCATTTGGCTCTGCGCCGGGGATGTGGAACTCTCCTCGTGCATCAATCTGGACATTTCCAGAGTTCTTTACTGTGACCATATTGATGATTTTTGTCAGATTTTTGTCAGACAGTATCGGGAAAGAGAGTTCTTGTGTGTATTTTATACCGTGCGTCCTGTCTATGCAGACATCTCTTGAGGGACTGGAGCGGAACCAGACTGTGACTGTACTGCAGGACTACGACTACCATGCTGCCCCGCTGTGCCTTCAGCGTGTGCCATGTGTTTGTGTTGGTGCTGTGTCTGTCTGCGGCTGAGGACTTCGACTGGACAAAGAACGACCACGGCTCCTTCTATTATGGCACTTTTCCAGCTGGTATACACGACAAATTGTTATTCTGCAGCAGGGTAGAGGCGACGCATTTGATTTCTTTCCTAACTGGTGATACTACTACTACTCCTCCGGTGTGTGTATGTGTGTGTTGTAAGGATTTTCGTGGGGTGCCGGCGGTTCAGCCTATCAAACAGAAGGAGCCTGGGACAAAGATGGAAAAGGACTGAGCATCTGGGACGAGTTCAGTCACAAGAAAGGCAAAATCCAACAAAATGACACCGGGGACTCCTCCTGCGAGGGCTACTACAGAGTCAAGGTGAGGGGTCGGCTGGGGTGCGTCTGAGAACTGACTGGAAATAAGGCAAATATAGGTATTTCACTCCATTGCCCGTGTGTTGCACAGGATGATGTTTCTTTGATGAAGGAGCTGAAACTGAACCACTATCGCTTCTCTATCTCCTGGCCCCGACTCATCCCCACTGGCATAAAGGGTGAGTAACTGCCGGCGATTATAGCCGGCCAAATTACGAAATTTGAAGACGAGTGATTTTTTTTTTTTTTTGAAATTGGTCAATCCCCTGTGTTCTATGGGATCCATTGGCCACCCTTTGCAGCCGACCACATCAATGAAAAGGGAATACAATACTACAATGAACTGATCGAGCACCTGCTGGAAAACAACATCAATCCCATTGTCACTCTGTATCACTGGGATCTTCCGCAGGTAGGCAGCCGAATGAACGGACAGCAGTGTGGTTGCACTGCGGTGCGGTTCTTCCTGAATGTGTTCATTTAACCCCTCTGCTTCTTCAGGTCTTACAGGAAAAATATGGCGGATGGCAGAACATAAGCCTGGTCAACCATTTCAACGAATTTGCCAACCTGTGCTTCGAGAGATTTGGCAACCGAGTCAAGTATTGGATCACTTTCAACAATCCATGGGTAGGTCGAACATGGACACCCCCACCTCAAAGCGCGAGATTTTATTTTTTTATTTTTATATCATGGCACTTGATATTGCGCCAATTCTCTTCTCAACCACAGTCCGTGGCAGTAGAAGGCTATGAGACGGGTGAGCATGCTCCCGGACTGAGGCTGAAGGGAACAGGGGCATACAGAGCTGCCCACCACATAATCAAGGTATGAGGGTGAGGAAGTATTTTGAGTTCGCAAGTACGCGAAAGAGGCGCGGCGAACTGAGGCGACTGCTTTCACGTGAAATCCCAAATATCTTCCGCGTAGGCCCACGCCAAGGTTTGGCACACGTATGACACGCAATGGAGGCCGAGGCAAAAAGGTAAACAAGGTGGAGGTTTCGGTGCAGCATTTGCCTCTTGGCAGTCCTTTTGTCCGAGCGTTGAGATTCTGCTGCTCACCAATGCAGGCCTGGTGGGCATCTCTCTGTCCGGGGACTGGGGAGAGCCGGTGGACATCAGCAACCAGAAAGACATCGAGGCAGCGGAGAGATACGTCCAGTTCTACCTGGGCTGGTTTGCCACACCCATCTTTCACGGAGACTACCCTCAGGTGATGAAAGACTACATCGGTGAGTTGGACTGCTGGACAGTTGATCCCCGAGTCATGGTGGAATGAACCAATCGCCTTTTTTTTTGGGGGGGGGGGGCGTGGGGCGCGGGGCGCGGAACCTCCTCAGGAAGGAAGAGCGTCCAGCAGGGCCTCGGGACTTCTCGCCTGCCCTCGTTCTCCACCCAGGAGAAGAGCTACATCAAGGGGACCTGCGACTTCCTGGGCGTCGGCCATTTCACCACCCGCTACGTCACCCAGAAGAACAACCCGTCGGCCCGCAGCAGCAGCAGCAGCTACTTCACCGACCGGGACCTGGCCGAGCTGGTGGACCCGCGCTGGCCTGACCCCGGCTCAGAATGGCTCTACGCCGTGCCCTGGGGTTTCAGACGCCTGCTCAATTTTGTCAAGGTGACAACTGGTTTGTGGTGCAGCATGCCAAAAAAAATGGAGGCCAAAATTTGGTTTGGTTAATTACAAAAAAAAGTTCATCACAAAAATCCTTCCGTTTCCATATTCAGACCCAGTATGGAAACCCTTTGATTTATGTGACGGAGAACGGAGTCTCTGAGAAGATGTCATGCACGGAGCTGTGCGACGACTGGAGGATCCAGTATTTTAAGGACTACATCAATGAGATGCTAAAAGGTGAACGAACGCATACACATTGCACGAGAAGATGAAAAGACGGCGCTCAGGGAACGGGGGAGATGATGGATTCAAGTCTAATCCAACCTTGCGGCGGCCTGTGTCCCCCACAGCTATCAAAGACGGGGTCAACGTGAGGGGCTACACGGCCTGGTCCCTGCTGGACAAGTTCGAGTGGGACGAAGGCTACTCCGAGAGGTTTGGCTTGTACTACGTGGACTTCAGGAACAAGAACAAGCCTCGCTATCCCAAGGCCTCCGTTCAGTATTACAAACGCATCATCGGCTCCAACGGATTTCCCAACCAGAGAGAGGTGAGAGACACGGTGGGGTCCCCGCGGAACCCGCTCCTAATCCTGCGTCACGACAACGTAAACAGCAGAGGAGCCAAGGCCGCTGACCGTACTTGCATGTTCGACTCTCGCAGGTGGAGAACTGGAGAAGGAAGGCGGTCGAGACCTGTTCTTCGAGCAACCAGCTCCTAGCCGCAGGTAACTTCGTCCCCTAAATCCCCTTGACTTTGTCAGTTGTCAGAGGTGAATAACTAGCAGGGGTAAACAAAATCAAGATTTCTGCTCCAAATATAAAAACAATAAAGAAAAGAAAGAAAACAGAATGGAATGCGATACATACAGTACACAGCAATTATATTTTGACTTGGATATGCGTCGCCGCTTATTCAAGCGCTTTTGGAAAAAACCCACAAACTAAAATCCGAATGAAAGGCAAATTCTGGAAGCAGTAAAACCTAAATGAAAATATCTGAGAGAATATCTGAGATATCTTCTTTGTTTGCCCCTCCAGCTAGAAGAAAGTCCAAGGAACATGCAGAAAGGCCAACGGTTTGGCCAGTGCATGATGAAGTTTAGACCTTTACGGTATATTTCTTCCGTTTATTGAATATGTCTTCATTTTTGCTTTGACGTCGCATGCGCTTAAACATGACCAACAGAGTTGTGCCCCCCGCAGTCTAACACAACGGCTTGCGCCGCAAGAATCTAAAGTGTCCACGGCAGCATTACAGGTGGACGCGGGCCGCGACAGCTGCATGCAGTTCTCAAAGGGTTAAAGTGCTGCTAATCAACTCTGAGTCATGTCTCCTTTTTTTATTAGAGGAACAGCGGAGTACTGCTGCCAATATTCTAAGACTTATACATGGTAAGGACTCACTCGTGCAAACTGTAAATTGGCTTGCCAGGAATGATTTGATTTAGGGGAAGGTAATGTTAACCCTTTGAGGGCTGGCTCTGAGCGTCATTGCGCGCTTAGTCACCAGTGTCGGAACCACGCAATGGCGCCAGAGAGTTGATAGCTGTGCGTTTTTGTGTGCTCTGCAGACCCTTTGACCAGCCACATGGAGATGGTAACAGAGATCGTTGTCCCCACCGTGTGCACACTTTCCATACTGCTCAGCGCCATCTTCCTCATGTTCCTGCTGCGGAGGCGCAACTAGGAAGCGTGCGTCTTGACAGTGGCATCGACACACAAGCACACCAACGCTGTCCTAAATCCATATTTATTATTATTGATTTTATTTCATTTTTTTTTTAATGGACCACGTGTGAAGACAAATGCCTTATTTGAAGAGAAATGACTGACTTTGTTCATTTGAAGTGTGTACATGCTTCTCGGCTGTAAAACCATTGGTTTAGACAGTGTGGATAACCCCGCAACAAGTTGGTTTTTCTCATTAAAAGATTGCTGTGGAATACTACCATGGCAAACAGCCCCTTGCGGTCCACTGTTTCGTTGCGCTTTCATCTGACTGAAACTGGGAGTCTTCCCCACTGTGTCGTTAGAGTGCGCCATTGAATAAAATAAAAAAAATGATAATTAATGATGTCAGGAATATGACATAATGTGTCCAAACATAGACCATAGGGTCGCAAAATATATACAAAAGGAGTGGAAGTTATGAACTGAAACCATCCAACAAGAAAATACAGTTTAACAACAGACCCTACAGTTCTCACTGTAGGTTCTGCAATGCACTTAAGTCAATTCGATTTTCTGGTATTCCAACATGTGAAGTGCTAGTGAGGTGATCAAATCGAAAAATAAACACCTTCTTCGTTGTTCAGTTGCCCTCTGTATAAATTCATGCAAAGTTGACAAGACTGCAGCACACCATGGTGGAGAAGAAGGCAGGATCCTCACTGTCCCCGTTCACCGTTTCATTTGGGTAATCTAAAGACAAAACAAAGACAAAATGATTATCATTGCTTTACTGGGGGGGGGGTACATACAAATATATGGCATACAGGTTTGTTCCACCTCATGAACATCACCTGTTTCAAAGAGGACATGATCAACCAGTGGTCTGTCGCTGAGTTTTAAGCATGTCTTGACCTCACGAGGACCATGGCCGCTGGACACCTCAGCTCCCCACAGAACTGGCTGCTCTCTGTAAAAAAAAAAAAAAAATAGGGATAAGACAAGAGCCTGTGATAAAACATTTGAGTATTTTTAACAAAAAAATAAAAGAAATCCACAGTAGGTGAGGCAATGGAAAGAATGCATTTTTTTTTTTCAAAAGCCCATAGAGGAAGAAGTGGGCCGTATCACTCATGATGGATTTGGATGCAGCCAAGGACATGTGGTCAAATAAGAAAACAAAGTGAAAACAGATGTGCTCCTCAATGAGCACAACTAATATAATAAACACATTCAAAGAGAACAGGGGTTGCTAAATAATGAATACAACTGGTTGGAATTTAAAACCATTTTATGCGGTGAGGCAAAAGCCACGCACTGAAGTTCTACTTTCTGTTTCACTTTCTTTTCAAGTGACTAATTACTCTGTGGTAATGCATGAATGAGTATATCATAATTTTTTTTTGTTTTTCATTAAAAAAAAATGGAGCAGGTGTATTTACTTCTGGTAAAAATGGCTGATCAGGGCTGGTTTGATTTGGAGCCTGAATTCGTGGTCCTCATCATATGGGTGTGTCTTGTAGTGCTGCAAACATGATCTGACAGGAACGAGAGCAAAATAGTCAACTGTCTACCCCAATCCCAGTAGAAAATATTTTTTTTGAATACAATTTGCGTAGTCATTCAGGAAAAGCCAAATGATTTACTGTGTAAGAAGGAACAGGCGGTCGTAGGGCAAACCCAGGAATGTACTGCAGGTCAAGATTATTTCCAGCAGGTGGTGCAGTTTTCTGAGCCGGACCACTTGCTCCTGTAGATCAACCTCTGTGCTCAGGTAGTAATACTGCGGAGAGAATTATTCAAGCTCAATAGTTTATTAGGAATCATAAAAAAAAAAACAGCTGTCAACAAAAGTATTCAACTTACCAAGAGGTTCAGTGTGGTCAGTTCTTCGCCTGAAAAAGACAAAATACAACATCCATAAACAATAGTTGAATATCAAAGCGAAGGTTGTGCTCATTACCTCTGCCAAGGAGGTTTGGTTTTCAGTGCTCTTTGTGTGTTCATTGTATTACTCAAACACCAACTGTATTGATTTCCATGTTATTATCAAATGTTTCCATGTTTTGTGCAGGAGTGGGACATGACCCGAGGAGCAACCCATTCAAGTCGAGTGCGGATCTGACTAAGGGCGGGAACAGGATTTCGATTTTTGCCTGTCATTGCGAGATGGGGCATTTAAAGTGTTGTATTACTCTAAAACGGAGGAGGAGGAGAGAGAGAGAGAGAAAATCGTAATTTCAGCAAACTGAAAGGTTACCGATGATATAGTTGATGTAGTCCTTTCTCATCTTGTCCAGTCCCATCTCGAGCAGCATGTGGACAGGGGTGACACCTGTGAGAGACACGGGATCAATCTGCTGGTGGTAGGACTGCAGGATGAGCTTACTGAGGGAGCTGTTGCTGTCTCTGTGAATCTGGGGAAGTGACGCAAAAGAAAACAAAACGGTTTTATAGACAGAAGAACCGGCAGTCTTTCCCCTCGTTCCTAAAGGCGGCATAATTACACACCCATGGTTTAATGTCTCCATATTTCAGCGCTTCGATGACCAGTTTCAGACAGTCTCCAATGTCTTGATATGAAGTGACACCTGTGATGAAAAAAAAGAGGAAAGGATGTGGAGGAAAACGATTGTCGCCGCGTGGTTAAAAGGCTCCATCGAAATTAAACGCATACAGAAGGGCACTCACTCTTTCCCATGCGCACCCACAACTGTTCCACAAAATCCAAGTCGCCTCGTTCCAAGAGAGTGTTGAAAATGGGGGGGTCTGTGTCAGTCTTAAGCTTTGTGGACTAAGAAAATGTATGAAGGAATAAGGAAGAGGACATTTGGCCAGCGCATACTGTATATCTTCAGAGATGAATGAAAAACCTCTCGCTTTTAATCTTACCTCGACTGTAGCCTTATCCCGAAGTGTATTTGCCGTGCTCTGAAGTTCTGAAAAGAAGAAAGCAACGGCGTGTGTCAAATCACATGAAAAGCTTTTATTAACGCAATTTTTTAAGCAAAAACACATACTGTACCTTCTAAGTAGGCCTTGACAAGATTTGCAGCCGATGTGCTTTCCAAAGGTTCCATCCATTCAGTCTCACCAGTTCTCAAACCGTCAGCCAGAGTCTGAAAAACATTTTTTTTGTCCTTTTTTTATTTACACGTTTACTCGTTTTCCGTTTTTTTTCTTTTTTTCTCGGAGAACTAAAGGACACGCACCTGAAGAAACTCTAGCTCCCTGTACATCTGGAACATCGGGCTTCTCATGTCTCCACTGGCAACTTTGATATTCTGCACGTGGACAAGTATGACAATGCAGTTCAAAAAAATCAGTTTGTGGACAAGGCTTCGGTTCTCTCGTTGAATAATTGCACCTTGGCCATAATTCAAAATGCATTATAGAAAAGGCAGTATTTTGAGGAGGGGACGCGCGAGGCGGCTGCTCACCAGCGTAGCTGATGATGACAACGGAGGGGTCTCAAGGATACTCTCCACGTGACTCCATTTGAAATCCACCGTCACAGTACTCAGTGACTCAATCATGGTGTTTTCAACGACAGTGGAGCCAAACAGGTTGAACCTGGCGCTGCCTTTAACTCCCATCTGGAAGCACAGGCGGATGTAAGCGAAGGAATGTTCATTCAAACGGACAAAAAGGTGAATTCACAATGTGCAGCGCACTCACCGAGGATGGGTGGTGCCTTTTCTTGTGCTCTTGCTTAAGCTCATCCAAGGTCACGAAGGCTTTTTTGTCCACCGTGGAGCCTGAAAACAATCAAGTTGGAATACAATCAAATGTCAGAAACACGAAGACCACATAAGAAACAATAGGGATAAATATTAACTTATATTGTTCATGTTTCATGGGTGGCTCATTCAAAGACTAGAATTTAAGCGATACCTTTGCAGGTAACGGAGTATAATTTTACACCGGACACTTTGTTGCCCACACGGACTGTTTCGGCCCCAAACCAGGTGGTTTTCGCAGGATCAGACATGTCACAACGCACCCACAGAGGGTGTAACGCAGGGTTGTCCACACCTGACACATTAGTATTTTGAGATAATGTGTACCAGGACAACATCTGCCTGTAAAAAGAGAAAAAAATGAATTGCGGTGAGTCAGCTACAGTGTATTTGATACACCGGTTAAATGATCCTTCTCCTACTGGCTTCTTTCAGATGAAAAGCTGAGCAATCCCAAGGTGTATTGCTTACCTCGCTTTCATGATTGGAAGTGGCTGTGGTCCCAGCTCTGTTTGAAGTACACTTGCATTACAGCCATCATCCTCATCATCATTAGCAGCAGCAGCAGCATCATCATCATCACCACCACCAGTACAGTTTGAATACTCGGTTTTATGACAGTCATTGGGTTCACTAAATTTTGGAGCCTTGTGAAATCAAGAAATAACAACATGGTCTAAAAGTGAGCAGTCGTGACAATATGGAGGAGTTGTGTAAAAAAGAAAAAAGAAAAAGGGCATCAGCAGTTACGAGTATCTTGAGTCATATCCAGTGCGTTTACGATTGTCCATGCTTCATTTGTTATACACAATAATGATAATACACATGATAATCAGGGCCTGTGGCGTATACTGATCCTCAACAATGCAAAGACAATGTTCATGATTATTTTTTGGAATTGAAGTAATACACTTGTACTTGTCTATGATTTGCATACATACAATACATAAAGTGAATGCACCGACAATGATTACTTACAGACTTTTGACAGATGAAGACTGGCTGGCTACCACAGTGCATATTAACCACAGCAATTCTGTCGCCATTAGTCTTTAATATTTGGATATCCTCCTGAAACAGATTCAGCATCAACAATACATCCACGACTACAAATTAATTCAATTATCAATTCATATGCTGATCATTGTATGTACTAAGCGTCTGATGTAAACGTGCAAGGAAAAAACACTAAACAATGCCAATAGCAATATTCTTGAGAGCAAGCTAACGTCATTACATTCAAGAATCGCTTTGCTCGTCATTGCATCTATAATTAAAATCACCACTCTACATATATCGCACTAGATAAAAAAGCAATTACCTCGAATGCACAATGATCGATGCTTTCCTTATCTTGAAGCGATCTGAGGGGCAACATGACAGAACACAAACGGACTTTACTTCTGCAAGATGAGCCTTCCATCAACACACTTTTGTAGCATTGGGTTGGCGTAAACGTTAGCTAAAAAAGGCTACGTTAATAAAGTGATCCATCCAAAACTCACCGAAGAACATTTAAAAACTCCTTGGCACTAGCTATCACCTTCGAGCCCATCGCATACTCAGAGCCGAAATCCGCAGCTGAAGAGGTAAATATGCGGATAAAAAGGAGGACAAGTTAAAAGTTTATCTCGAGCACCTCAAACTTTGTGCTGCTGCTGTTGATGTTTTGACAGTCCCGCGCTCACTCGATGACGTCATGAGGTCAAGGGTTATCACGTGATCATCTTTTTTTTACATTGCCAGAAACCGGTGCATGTGCTATATAGAAAAAAGGGTTTGTATGTGTGTATATATATATGTGTATTTGCATACCTAACGGGACAAAAATTGTAACATTTCTGAAAAAAATACTGAAATAGTAGTTCGGTCTTAGCCCTGGTGTTACGTCTCCCCTCCGCCAGCATGTCGTAAAGAAATAGTCCCAGCTGTAGGAACCAACTTTGAGTGTTTTGTTTGATCTTGGGTTTTTTGTAAATTAGCTATTTAGTGCTTATTTTTATTTGGATGCACATAGTATTACGTGTATTCCTCGATAGTAAAGCAACTGGATTGTCGAATGTACGCTCTCGGCGGAAGTAGTATACTACGCGGCGGATGTATAAGTCTTACAAGCGAACAGTCTCACTTCCTTTTTTACTGTGGCCGCCATACCGTAAGGAGCGTGGTTCCCGGCGAGCCGAAAAATATTTGTCGAAATGGTGAGAACTACCGCTATTACACGCGTTATAATACGTACAGGTTACCCCCGTGTTCGAACGCATGTTATATAATTTTACATTGTGGCGTTTGAAAGTTCTAAATTCAGGTTAAACAGAGAATGGTAGTTGAAAGGGCCTGGCTAACGAAGCTAACACGAGGAGCCATTTTGGGCGAGCAGCGTCATTTCAACTCTTCCACGTGTGCTTCTCGGTTCTTTGGTAGATAGCAGTTACATAATGCCCTACGTTTTTTAATTTACACTTACTTTTTTGCATTAAAAAAAACAATTGGATATAAGCCCGAGACCGACCCCAGTAGGGCCACTCTCGCGTTTAATGAGAGTTGGAGTTAGCATTAAGATTAGCTTACAGAATCACGTTAGCAGAGTGAAGCTAAAGCTAAGCCCTTCTCCACCGACCTGGCTATAAGTGACAGCTTGGCTAAATAAGTGACAAATAGGACTGGCTATTGAGTGAAAACACGTTAGTCAAGTACAAGTACGAAATGGCGATGTGTAGTAGCTGCATCGCGGATTAGCAGCTGCTTTAAATTTAAGTTTGTATGACCGCACATGTTAACGTGGCGACTGGCTCGCAATCGTTTTGTCTGCAATTACTTACAATTAAATATGTATTGTGTTTACTGGGTTGTGCTTCTCGTGTATCATTATATACGTATTTCTTTGATGCTTAACGTTTTTTCTCTTCTGTTTTGCTTTCAGGCCTGTGCCCGACCCCTGATTTCGGTTTACTCCGAGAAAGGAGAATCCTCAGGCAACAATGTTGTCATGCCTGCTGTCTTCAAGGCTCCAATTCGGCCTGATGTTGTGAATTTTGTTCACACCAACATGCGGAAAAACAGCCGCCAGCCTTACGCTGTTAGTGAACTGGCAGGTAGGTGTATTTTTCAGTTTTGACCCGTTTCCATGAGGAAAGTCTCATTGATGTGGGTTTTTGAAATTGATTCTATGCTGATTAGTTGATTTTGATGAGTGTTTTAGTGATTTTAAACTTGTTCTGTGTTTTACAGGTCACCAGACCAGTGCTGAGTCCTGGGGCACAGGCAGAGCTGTGGCCCGTATCCCCCGTGTGAGAGGTGGTGGTACTCACCGCTCTGGCCAGGGTGCTTTTGGAAATGTATCCTTTTGATCAATGAAACTTTGCAGCATTATCTGCCCTTTGTAACAATGCATCTGTTAAGACAAACAACGTTTTAAGACTTGCTATGATGGTGTAATTTGCGACTGACTCTGTGACCAGTGACGGTATGCCTGCTGTCATATGCTGGCACAGATGGCTGACGATTATTGAGTCTGAGCAGGTATTTCCCCTTCAGTAATGTAGGTACTGCCTGAGCTATTAAACCTCCTTGACTTTGATTTAGATGTGTCGTGGAGGTCGCATGTTTGCCCCCACCAAAACCTGGCGCCGCTGGCACCGCAGGATCAACACAACCCAGAAGCGCTATGCCATCTGTTCTGCCCTGGCTGCCTCTGCTCTTCCCGCACTTGTGATGTCCAAAGGTAAAATCGAATGAATATTTTTCAAGGTTGGGTATGCATGTAGAGACATTTTGAGGGACTAGAGTTGCCATGATGGTGTAATTTGCGTCTGACCCAGTAAACAGTGACAGTTGCCTGCTGTCTTTAAGCTGTTGCAAGGTATTGATGTGTAATAAATTCTGAGCAAGGTCTAGTAACACCGGATTCTCTGAAAAGTGGTAATTTGCATTTGAATATCAATAATTGATTATGATTTAATCCATAAGGACATCGCATTGAGGAAATTCCAGAGGTCCCACTGGTGGTTGAGGACAAAGTTGAGGGCTACAAGAAGACCAAGGATGCTGTGCTCCTGTTGAAAAAGCTTAAAGCCTGGAATGACATTAAGAAGGTAATTTAATGAAGAAACCAAGCAGAGCTGCTAGTTTTTCTGTTAAATGTTCTCATACACACACACCCTAAGGCTACATAACACTTTAAATTGAAATATTGTACCACTGTAACTATATGTTCCGTTTTAGGTCTATGCCTCTCAGCGCATGCGTGCCGGGAAAGGTAAAATGAGGAATCGTCGTAGAATCCAGCGCAAGGGGCCATGCATCATCTATAACCAAGATGCTGGAGTCACCAAAGCCTTCAGAAATATCCCAGGTGTGTGTATTATGAACCGGCTATACTGTTTAGTGAGTTATCTTGATATGCACTTAGAAGTGTGAGATGTGAAGCATTCGCTTGTATAGCAGGATCAACAAATTGCTTGGATACTTTGAGCCTGAGAGGAAAAAGTTCAGTTCTTGCAGCATCACTACTCTTGAAGATAAGCATAGGACATAGGAGGGGGCAATGATGTTGTGATCCTTCAGACATTGCGCTGCATAAGTTTTAAATAATTGTCTATTCTGTTAACTATTTTATGGCTCCACCTTTTTTTGAGTTGTTTGGTCTTGTGGGTAATATTTCTTAACATAATTTTTAATAACCACAGTAGACACAATCGCATGTACTGGGCCCCTGGGTATTAATTATTGCATTTATTGTATTATACAGGCATCACTCTGCAGAACGTGAACAAACTGAACCTCCTGAGGCTTGCCCCTGGTGGTCATGTTGGACGCTTCTGCATCTGGACCGAGAGCGCTTTCCGCAAGCTGGATGAGCTGTACGGCACCTGGCGTAAACCATCCTCCCTTAAAGTCAACTACAAGTGAGTTTTTAACGAGCGTTCAACTCACAGCACCATTTCAACCAGTGTTGATCTTACCACAGTGATGAGCTTTTCACTTCAGGTCCGTGTTTTTGAAACTATGTGATATTTAACAAAGTTCTGAGTTTGAGCAACATGAAGATGAGTTGGCTTCTCGTTTCTTTTTAGTTTTCAAGTGTTAACCTATTATATGCCCCCTACCGTTTCAGCCTGCCAATGCACAAGATGACCAACACAGACCTGAGCAGGATTCTCAAGAGTGAGGAGATCCAGAAATCACTTCGTGCACCCACGTAAGCACTGCTCAGTTTAACATATTTAAATAATGATAGCTGGTCAACCATGATGATTTTCCACTTCCGGTCCGTGTTTCTGAACCCTGATTATATGGAAGTTCTGAGCGATGCAGAGGGTATATAAGAAAAGAAAAAAAAACGTAAGCAATCCATGGTTTAAAATGGGTTTTGTCATTACAGTAAGAAGATCAACCGCAGGGTGCTGAAGAAGAATCCCCTGAAGAACTTGAGGATAATGCTCAAACTGAACCCATACGCCAAGACAGCAAGACGTCATGCCATCCTTAAGCACGACCCTGCGGTAAGAAGCGACACTGAACACGATCAGAGCAAAATACAAATGCCATTGTCACTTGTGGCTCAAAAAATGTTTTTTTCTTTTGTTTTTTTTCCTGTAGATCAAGGCCAAGTTGCTGAAACCCAAGAAGAAGCCTGCAAAGAAGGTAGCACCTGCACAACCCAAGGCATAAACTTATACAAAACGAACTGGAGTTCAGGAAAAATAAAACAATGGTTTAAAGTTTGAGTCCAATCTGTCATTTAAAACATTGATTCACATAGATTAAAGACTTAAATCTTTCGGTGCTGAAAGGGCACGGGGGGGCGGCATATCGGGCACATAGTTTGAGCAGAATTTGTCACAATTATGTCACTTAATTATTAGGAAAATGGGGGCGCCTGTCTAGCAGGCTTGCATTGTAGCCCGACAAAATGGTAAACTCATAATTTCACTTAGTTGTCAATTTGTACACCAACCGATAACTGTAGACTGTACGATGTTTTAACACTTTGTATCAGTGGATTTAATTTGAATATAGTTAAAAAAAAAAAAAGTAGAAAGGGATTGTGGGGTTTCATTGAACTTGCCACTTGGCGATACTGTGGATGAATGTCCCCGGCTGGATGAGTCCAATGGTGCTGCACAACCAGCCTGCGAAGTCGACCTGCTCCGCCTCCCGACTGCTTGATGGAAGGACGTACCCGGATGAGCTGTATGGCACCTGGCGTTAACCACCCCCCCTAAATTCAACAAACAGGTGAGTTTTTAACGAGCATGCAACTCTCAGCGCCATTTTAACCAGTGTTGATCTTGCCACGGTGATGAGCTTTTTACTTCAGGTCCGTGTTTTTGAAACTATGTGATATTTAACGAAGTTCTGAGTTTGAGCAACATCAAGATAAGTAGCTTCCTGTTCATGTTAAGTTTTCGTATGTTAACCTATTATTTGCCCCCTACTGTTTCAGCCTGCCCATGCACAAGATGACCAACACCACACCTGAGCAAGATTAAGAATGAGGAAATCCAGAAAGCACTCCCTGCAACTCCGTAAGTACTGCTCAGTTTAATTCTTAAAATGTAATGGCTGGTCAACCATGATGATTTTCCACTTCCGGTCCGTGTTTCTGAACCCTGATTATATGGAAGTTCTGAGCGATGCAGAGGGTTTATTAGAAGAAAAGAACAAATCTTAAGCAATCCATAATTTAAAATATGTTTTGTCATTACAGTAAGAACATCAACCGCTGGGTGCTGAAGAAGAAACTTCTGGAGAATTTGAGGATAACACTCAAATTGAACCCTTACGCCAAGATGTCATGCCGTCCTTGAGCATGACCCTGCGGTAAGAAGTGACACTGATTAAGATGGAAGCAAAATTACAAATGCAATTTTGACTTCTGACAAATTGTGTGTTCTTTCTGCGTTTGAGCAACATACAGATGAGTTAGCTTAATTTCTTTTGTATTTTAACCAAAACATTTTTTGCCCCATTTCAGCCTTCCAATGCACAAGATGGCCTACACAGGCCTGAGCGTGATTTTTAAAAGTGGGGAGATCCAGAAATCACTTCTTGCACCCACGTAAGTACTGCTCAGTTTAACTTTTTTAAAAGTAATGGCTGGTCAACCATGATGATTTTCCACTTCCGGTCCGTGTTTCTGAACCCTGATTATATGGAAGTTCTGAGCGATGCAGAGGGTATATAAGAATTAAAAACTTAAGCAACCCATAGTTTAAAATAGGTTTTCTCGTTACAGTAACAAGATCAACCACGGGGTGCGGAAGAAGAATCCTCCGAAGAGCTTGGGGATAATGCTCAAATTGAACCCACACGCCGAGACATCCTTAAACGAGACCCTGCGGTAAGAGGTGACGCAAGAAGAAGCCTGGAAAGAAAGCGGCACCTGCAAAACCCAAGTCGTACACTAGTGAATAACAGACTGGCGATCAGGAATAATAAAACCATGGTTTCAAGTTCATGGATCAAATCTGTCATTTAAAACTTTATTTCACACAAATTAAAGACTCTTTTGGCGCTGAAAGGGCATTGGGGTGAGGAGGACATCGAGCACATGGGGTGAGCAGCATTTGTCGCCATTATATGATTTGATCATTAGAAAAAAGATGGCTTGTCGATCAGGCCTGCAATATAGCCCAAAGAAACATTAAACACATCACTTGGCATGTCAATTTGTACACTACATGTTTAACTATCCACTGCACAGCGTTTCAACCCATCAAGCGCTCCGTATAGGTGGATGTGATTTATCCACAATATATATCCAGTCAAAAGAGTAGCGATGGATTGTGGGTTGGGATGATTGCATCACATGGCGGTTCCGTGGGTGGGTGTCACGGGCTGGTTGAGTCCAATGGTGCTGCACAGCCAGCCTGCAAAGTCCACCTGCTCCGCCTCCGACTGCTTGATGAAAGGATGCACCTGGATAAACGGGAGAACGTGAGCTCACCCATAAACCAAATCACCTGTAAATGGAGGAGGGGGGGGGGAACTGATAAAATTGTGAACCAACCATTTGCTGTTTCAGGTCTGCCCTCTCTGCAGGATTTTTGATCAAACTGGGGGGGAAAAAAAAGTCCAAGCGCTCAAGGTTGTGTAGTGAATTTTAAACAACATGGTTGCAAAAAAAAAAAAGGGTTTAGAAAATGCGCATAAAACACGCTTACTCACCATTTGTTCACAAAGTCTTGAAATTCGGGACTAAATATCCCAGGCAGCTTCGGTGGAGGCTGAAAAACGGGGTTTCACAGAATGGGAGAGGTCAAACGTGACGTGATGGGATTTGCGGGTAAAGCCGCGACTGTTGACCACCGCTCACCTCATTGACGATATAATCAAGCAGCTCAAATATAGCCATCGGAGGTCTGCTGTCGGGTCCGTATGCTGTTGGGCAGAAACAAAGAAACGCGTACACTTAACCTTGGTTAAAGTCGCCAATTTCCGGGCGGTGTGCGCGACGATGGACGATTAGTCCAAACTTTTCAGTGGGCCGAACCGTCAAGTCGGTCAAACTTACAGCCCGGTCGCCCAGGGGGCCGCGGCTTTGGGGAGGTCTCTCCGCAGGCCGCCTCCCCCTCCCCCGGGACTCCAAAAATCTGCTCCAGCTCCCTGGCATCGGGTGGCGGGATGGGGAAGCGTCCGATGGCCATCTCCACCAGGGACAGACCCATGCTCCAGATGTCTGACTGAACCGAGTAATGTGTGCCCTGGAGACGCTCGGGCTGCAAAACAAACCGGTCGCTCCACCGTTATTGCTTCAAATCGATCGCGTTTGTGGCGCACGTTGAAATCCGCCGCGTCGAAAAGTGAACTTGTGATACCACCAAGGGGGTGCGCACACTTCTGGGCCGCATGTTGCATCATACCAGCTGTATGAAGCGCCATCGCCTGTGTCTACTCGTGGGGAAATTTCATGTGACGCAAGAGCCAGTTGATTCGTGAGTCATTCGCTGGCGGAGACGCCGCAACAGGGCCGGCAAACCAGGCAATTGCCTCGGGCTGGAAGGCCCCCCCCCCCAAAGACTGCTGCTTACATTGGTCCACAGCAAGGACAACCTGAAACCCCCTCAAATGTCTTGCAATGTAGGAGACATGGCAATGACACGCCCGGAACCCCCTTATTGGGGGGGGGCGGGCCCATGCTACTTCAAAAGCTTTAGTTTTTTATTGGATTTTTTGGCCTGGCCTGTTTTGAAACGACCCTGTTGGTTGGGATTTGTATTTGATATTTGAATTCATGGTTCATGTGTGACATGATTGCGTGTGTGTGTGTGTGTGTGTGTGTGTGTGCGTGCGTGCTTTAACTCACAGACATGTAAGAGCGTGTGCCCACAAAGGAGTTGGCCATGGAGTCAATGAGCTGCCCGCTCACGCCAAAGTCGCACAGCTTGATCTCACCGCGGGAATTCACAAGGATGTTGGAAGGCTTGACGTCTGGAACGGAAGCACGCGGCATTTAGGGAGCACGCGGTGGTCAGGAACCGGCAGGCGGTCGGATCCAGCATTTCCGCACCGACATCCAGTCTGGGCCTCTCAAACGGGGGAATTGCTTGCTACAAAGTGATGTTTTCGCCTCAGAAAGCTTTTTTTTTTTTTTTTTTTTTTTTTTTTTCAGAAAGCTTTTTTTTTTTTTTTTTTTCTCTCTTTTTCTAGTGTGGCTTAAAACAACAGCGAGTGTCCTGCCCCATTAAACGCCTTATTCCCAGTGTGCCTTCCATGTAAGTGATGGTAAACAAAGTCCACGGGCTTCGCTGAGACGTGGCATCACCGCTCTGATTTAAATACATCCAAAGAATATCTTTTTAAGTTACAGCTTTTTTTTTTTTTTTTCTTTTTTTCTTTTATTTATTTTATTATTCTTTTTTTTTCTTTTTTTTTGCATATATCGCTTCCTTATTGTTTTGCAATCCTCCCACTTCATCTAAATACGGAAACACAACGTGGGTTTTTTTCTACTTAAAAGGCTGTACATTTGGCAGATATCCATCTGACCAACTAGTCACGCCAACGCTTAAGATTAGATTAGACTCCGTACATACACACATCACCGACTATAGCGTTGAAAACCCTCGAGGAGATCTCTGAGTAGCCCGTTTAAACAGGAGGAAGGATTGCAGCGAGCAAGGCTGGTTTGACTGTGTGCGGCTGCGAACCTATCCTTTAAGTATATTATGCCAAAAGTGAGTCTGCGTTTTAAAAATGTCTGTTACTGACCTCTGTGCATGATCTTGTGTTTCTCTCTCAGGTAGGAGAGTCCTTTAATGACCTGGAAAGACGAGGATCATATCAGCCGTTGACACAGGAAATGATCAACTACTGTAAATGCATTAGTATAAACCCGTGCTTAAAAAGCAGACACAATAATAATAATATTAATAATAATAATAAGGGTGATGGCCAAAGGTGCAAAACTAGTGGGTTAGCTGTCGGAACTACCCACAGCGATGCTGACTTTGCCGAGGATCTGCTCTGGGATCTTGCCTGCCTTCTTCAGCGACTGGTCCAAAGAGCCACCGTCCTACACCCGGCAGAGAAGGAAAATATGGGCATGAGCATTTTTTATTTCTTCAATATGAATTAAATACGTTTCCTCGCTGCTCAAGGTGTGAAAGAGAGCGGGTGAATACCGGCAGCCGAACGGTTACGAAACCATGAGCCACTGTACCCACCATGTGCTCCATGCAGATGCTGATTTCTCCGTCACTGTAGAACGCTCCGTAGAAGCCCACGATGTACGGGGAGTTGCACTCGTGGAGCACCTGCAGCTCCCTGATGATCTGGTTCCTGATGGCTGGCTTGATCTCCAGGTGGATCAGCTGGAAGACAGAAGGTATACTCTCGCGTCACTCGGGGAAATAAATACTGGGTGATGCAATCTTGCTTCCTGCGATAGTAGGCAGAGTAAAAGAAAGGGGGAATTTCCGTAAAAATGCCCCAAATTATAATAGGGAGAAAGTTGATCATTTTGTGATGTAATAATAAGTGTATTTTTATTTTTGTTGACTCTCAGCAGCAGCAGCGCAGCTCACCTTCCTCGCCATAATCAGGCCCGAGGGTCGGTGGGAGACCTTGAAGACGACTCCCCCGTTGCCGGCGCCCAGCTCGCAGATCTTCTCGAAGTCGTCGTCCTTCAGCTCGCCCACCTTCTGCTTCTGGGTCAGAAAGGCCTCCAGGCGTTTGCGCTGCTGCTCGTCTAACTCGAGCTCCTCTAATTTCTTCTGCAAGGCCTCCAAGTTTGTCCTTAGGGCGAGCGGGGTAAGACGAGGAGTGAGGGAGAGAGAGAGATTAGTCAATTGTGCGTTATCATTCCGATTTTGCGGTCTCTTTGGTCAAAGGCCCACGAGCCGTGAGGTCGATTGTGGTGTGTCCTGGTTCGCTCTATCTGTTAAAGTGACGAATCCTCGGAGAGCAGAAGAAAGAGCTTGGCGTGTGTGTGTGTGTGTGTGTGTGTGTGTGCGTGTGAGAGAGACTGCCGGGAACCATGGCAACCGACCAAAGAGCCGGAGAGAGGAAAGACAGAGGATTGCCGAGTCTGTATTGATGTTACCGGATCCAGATGTGAGTAAGCCAACCGGTCCGTTCTCCCGGCTCTGTTGTCACGGCGACGCATTTCCTTGACCCGCCACCGTGACGCGAACGCCGCTTACCCGCGTCCTTCGACATCTCCTCCTCCTCCTCCTCCTTCCACTCCTTCGTATCAAAACACTGGGCGCCGCAGCACAAAGGCGGTCGAAGCTTCTCGCTCTACCCTTCGCATTATTGGGGACGTGAAGGCCGAGGAGTTGTTGCAGCCAGCCTTGTGGGTCCTAAAAAGAAAATATTCCTCTCCATTCAAAACGACCTACTGGCTCCAAAAAGTCGTCATACTCGATGGAAATGCTTAATTCTGCTGGGGGCCAATGAATCAGCCGCCATGAGCACGCACGATTCAAGCTGGGGCGATTCTCATGTGAGACAGGAGAAAACAGACTGCTGTGAGGGGAACCAATCTGCTTGAGTGCCATTTTTCCACATTTGCATTTTGTTTGTTCCCCCGATAATCTGGTGATAATAAGGTGTGTTTTTTTTTTTTTTTTTTTTTTGTCACAACACAGAGGGGAGCAGCTCGAGCGCAATAGTACGGCCTTTTTCTCTCTGCTGCTCCAGCACGCAGCACCAAGAGGGCGAAGTGGTTTTATTTCCGAAAACAGGGCCGCATATCCATGGAGACAAGGTGGTGAGTTGGAGTCGGCCGTGGGCGTCACGTCCACGAGAGCTGGAGGTGGAGGAGGAGGCGGCTGGAGATGGAGAGAAATGAGCACAACTCTTTTTCCCGCCTCCCGTCCGCACAGTGTCCAAGGACAACCAGTGGACAAATGCGAGGGAGGAATTATTTCTGCAGCTCGCCATGAAGACCCTGAACGCAGAAAGCATCGATGTGAAAAGTTGCGAATCAGATTCTGGTTTTACCGCTATACTCCAATCAGATGTTTTTTTATTTTATTTTATTTTTATTTTTTAAAGCACACCATTCCGTCTATGATTCATTCGGAATGATTGATTTTCTATCAGAAATCGCGAGCATCGCAGACTGAGCCCCTGACGAATGAAGTGAACGACAAAGGGCGCCTTTTGCCACCTGACACCAACCGCCATCGCGGTCTAAAGGCGAGTGGAATACAACCGCTGAAAAGTCGATCCAAGCAAAGCTGCTTGCGGGCGCGCCGTTCGTGTTGCCGCCACACATTAGCACCAAAGCTCCCTTTTTTTCCCCCCCGAGCTTGTGTCCACCTCTAAAGTCTACGCAAGGCAACAGCAATCTCGGCTGGTTCCACGACTTGCTTCTCCCAAGATAGGATGAGAGGACGGACACGAGCCTGGATGAGTTTGGGGGTCGCGGGACGTGTAGGAGGTGTTTGGCAAAGGAGCAACTTGCGGCAACATGCTTGACCAGAACTAGTCGTTGTCCTCGGACAGTGTTACCTGTCTGTCTGGCTGGCGTCGTGCGTGCCACCGGAAAGGCTTCCGGCCACTCCGCACCGAGGGAGCTGTCGGTCGCGCCGGCCTTCTCTACCGGCGTGGAATGGACTGGTTTCACTGAGGGGCCCATCGATTGCATTAGGCTCATTTACGAATATGCATTAGGCGTGCCGCTCCTTCCTCCTGGGAGAGATGATTTGTGCGAGCCTCTTTTTTTTTGAAACAGGAGCTCTTTCTCTCTCCTCCGTCCGCGACAACGCCGGTGTCTTCTTTGGTTTCAACGGTTATATTGCTATTGATATTGTTTCGTGAGACCAAATACAATGAGTTCGTATTGCTTTCTAACCTCCTCACCGCGGAGGGTGTCGCGTGCATCTCGGGCTCCGACCACAACACCCCCCCCCCCTCCCATTGCTTTGGGTCGCTCTCTAATTAAACGTCATTTATTCTTTACAACATATTCAATGGCTGTTGCGATTCGTTTTTCTCATTTACATTTGAGTTTTTCGAACGTGATGCGCCAACAAATCATACAACCACACAGACCTCCGTACATTGCCGCTGACGCTGTGTGTCGGGTGCGGTCGCATTGAACATATGCCGTATGCTGTACATACTGATGCGGATTCTTTTGAACCCATGGATGTCCCAGTTTTAGGATTGGGCTGTATTTTGTTGGTTTGTTATGTCACTTCACTTCCTGTCCTCGTGTGTTTTCCCCGCCCCTTTGATTACCTGCCTGTGTTACACCTGTGCATCATTTTCTCCTCCCT
Organism: Colistium nudipinnis; assembly: GCA_016785305.1. Classification (NCBI taxonomy): domain Eukaryota; kingdom Metazoa; phylum Chordata; class Actinopteri; order Pleuronectiformes; family Rhombosoleidae; genus Colistium; species Colistium nudipinnis. Next base: position 277,879 of record JAFBJU010000598.1, read on the forward strand.
TTCCCCCGGTATTTATACCCCTTTGTTTCCCGTTGTGTAGATACGTCCTTGTTTCCTGTGTCTTCCTGTTCGGACCTTGGCCGACTTTGAACCCGCCTGCTGTCCCCTTGCACCCGGTAAGCTGTTCTATTCATGACTGGCGGTGGTAAATCTCCATCTTTGGGCCCTCCCTTTTCTACGCTTCTACGCAAAAGGATATTTCCCAATGCACTTGGGAAAATGGAAAATGCCTTCGGTGCCTCGGCATAGTCGGGTGTAACATACACCGACGTCCTTAGAGCGACGGCATTTAACTTGAAATGCTGCATCTCCAATTTTACCTCCCTAAATGTGAGATTAGTGGAGTTGAGTTTTAGTGCTCCAGTCACAGAATGTCTGTGAGGGACACAGGTGTCCCCTGCAGGCCCCGACAACTGCCATAAATGGACTTGAGCGGGAGTTGGTGTTCCTCGGGCAGATCCACATAAAAACGGCTTTTTATGGGAACGGGGATTGGGTCACATCGGGCCGCACGGCCTTTCTGTCAGCAGAGTGTCAGTCGGATCACAACACAGCAGTTTTACTGGAAACGCACACGCACGCGCACACACTGATGTGGCAAAGTGGGATCCGATCCACAATCCGAGTTCTTGGCTGTTGCTTCATCCTGATACGCTGCTCTTTGGCCCGTTACAGCGTGCCCAGCAGCAGCAGAAGCAACAGGAATGTGCACTGCACTCTCCAAGCATGATGTCATCATCAACAACTAGTTCTAGTGAACAGTGCTAAGGAACAGTACCGTTGCTCCACATTATCCCCGCGCTTGTCCTCCGACAGAAATGCAAATGACGGTCCCTCAGTGTTGTCTGCCATCTCTGAGGGGAAATGTCCGATTTATGACGCGGCGGAACTGTTTTTCAGCACAGGAAACGAATGTTCAAGCAAAAGCGTTGCACGTTTCATGGTTCCAACTACAAATGTACTTCATTGGGTTTTCTTTAAATAATATATTTTTTAACGATTTTCTGGGCTGAGATTCCACCTCTACAGCACATTAGAAAAAGCAGCCCTCTCGGGGATGGCATGTTACGTAATTCTCCTCTGATCCAGCTCGTGGCTCTCCGAGCGCTAGAGCCTCGAGTCACAACAATGTAACGTCTCCATTGCCGCGTCACGCCGAATGGTGGTGGGACCAGGCTCACACCAAACTTCTCAAACATATACACAAAGGCTACTCTAAATGCTGCCTCCCTGCAAAGGTCAATCTCTGACTTATCCCCGTCCACACACTGTGACGGCGCGGGCCCCCCCCCCCTTCCTCGGCACTGACCCAACGGAGAGATAAGAGTTTCACGTTATAAACGGTGGTGTTTCTACTAAATATAAAATGGAGCTTTGTGGGTAAAGTAAAATGTGTAAATCACAAGGATTTCAGCAGCAACGTATCTATTGCAAATGAGGTCGCTTGAGAGACAATTAGGTGGCTCAAAAGCGTCATTGGCATTGGGCTGATAAAATATGACGATATGAATGTAGGTTTTATATTGACAAGTCTTTTTTATATATTGACAAGTCCCTTTTTTCAAAAAAAAAAAAAAAATCAATGTTTGAAACCATGACAATGATCATCAGTCGCAGCCCGTATACTGCTAACCTCAGTGAGCTTACACGGCCGAGGTAGAAGTTGGCACGCACGCACACACTGTACACACACTGTTCGTTCATCTGTGTGGAACAGGCAGCTGTCTCCGGCCTTCACAGCACACTGAGCACGACCCGGACATAACAGACAGAGCGGAGAGAGGGAAAAGAGAGAGAGAGAGAGCCTCCATCCACGGTGCTGTCACTCACTCTGTGGCTCCGGTGCCGTTGATGGTGTTTCCATCCGGGATCGGGTTGAGTTGGATCGGCTCCGGCTTCCGTCTCTTCTGCATGTTCCAGCCAGCGCACGCACACCGCACAAACACGCACACACCCACACCCACACACACACACACACACACACAGATGGGCAGCCGAGTGTGTGTGGAAAAGAGAGAGTGATAGGTTGAGAGAGCGAGAGAGCTGTGCGATCACACACACTCGGGCCGGGGATGGTAGAGCAGGATCAGAGCCGGAGGTGTTGTCATGAGCGCACCGATCCTCCTCCTCCTCCTCCTCTTCCTCCCGATTCACGGGCTGGATGTGAATGACTCGGGAGTGGAGACGTCACTGAAACGTTCACGCTCCCTCCCTCTGCTGGCCGCGGGTGGAACTGCACCCAAACAATTACACACGTTTCATTCAGAAAACGCGCACCACATCAGCTCATACACACCATCGGGTCAAGTGTGAAACCAGTATCCATGACGACAGTTTAGGTCAAAGGATCATAGTAAATCTATAGTATACATAAAGCATATCTCTGGTACCCGGCGATATTTAGTTCCTGCACCCTCCAATTAATAACAGTTTCTGTTTACATATAACAGTTTCTGTTTACATATAGTCCCAGGCTGGTGAGCTGGGATTGGCTCCAGCAAATAATCTTGACCCCGTGCCCTTAAACCATCTACATATGTCTCATATCTTTGAACTAACATTTTAACATGATTTGAGCTACGTGACGTGAAAGTGCCTTCGTAGTTAAAATAGGATTTTTGACCTAAACATCTATGTGCAATATCTAACATTTTCTTTGCTGTGAACCATCATAAAATTCTTATTGTTAAATCTACAGCTAACACACTCGTCCCCAGAACAATAATAGCTTCAGTTCTGGTCGGCCTTAACTTTGTTTTTAAAATGTTTAACTTAACCTTATAACTGAGGCTGTCCTCTTCATTGGCATTTGATACTATTGATGATAGTATATAGTACTATAATCTCACTCCACTCCCTACGTTCAGAAATATGTAACAGGAGGCTGAAAAAGTGCTATGCCACACCAGCCATTCCAAAACTAAAAATCTCAAAATGCATCCTCTTTATTATTAATAGCTGTCTGCCCTCCATCAACTGTAAAACAATTGTGCAGTTAACCAGCTATAATCATACGCTGTATTATAATGCGGCTCCATCATTACTCCAGCAGAAACATCGTGTACTGTATGTATCATATATTATGCTTTGTCATAAATGTTCTGCGAGGAAGAAACAAGCTTTTCATGTTATTAATTTTTAAAGCTCTGCTGTTGATGCCTCCAAACGACCGGGCATCTGTCCTCTCATTTAGATCTAGTATCCATGGTTCACGATCAGTTCACAATATCTTTTTGTTTTCTGCAGTTGTGTTGTTTCTGTTTCACTAATTATGTTTTTTCTTTGTCTTAGGTTTATATGTTGATGAGGCTGAAAATGGAAATACGTGTGTGCAAATGCTTCAACCTCTAAGCAGATTTTAATTTTAACTTTATCACTTTTAGTTTGGTTGTTTGGCAAATTTGTCTAAGGTTTCCAAATGAGGGATTAGGCCCCTGATCAAAAAGAGTCCGAGGAGTCCTGTGACGAATAATGAGGGTTTGAAAAAAAAAAAATATATATATATACAGTATATTATGGATTACATTTTTCGGTTTAGTTATGCGTTATCTCGGGGTATGACAGCAATATGTGAATACATGAAATACATGTCAAATCAATATAAATCCTAAATATTCTTTGTAGCTTTGTATGTTACACACTTTACTACAAATCAGAAAGAAAGAAAGAAAGAAGAAAATAAACTTTATAAAGGAGTGCAGCACAAAGCGGTTTACAACAGCTAAAATAAGATTGAATACGAATACATATTTTATTCAGGATCTCCCATCAAGCCATTTTCCTGTCATAAATATTTAAAATGTCCAAAATCCATTATAACAATTATGCATAACCCTAATCCTTCTAATAATCCCCACTCAATGCATGTTTTCAGTGATAGTGATCCCCCAGTGATGGGAGATCGCCTTCTCACTAAATCTCAGCCATAATGTATTCCAATCGACAGGCAAAAAGAATCCTGATTCCTGGAAACATTCAAACTCGCTCGTATACTCACATTTTACCACAGCACACTTTAAAATAATTCGAACATATTAATTATTATTATTATTACTATTTGACCTCTGTGGACAAACAATAACCAGTAAATTAAAAAAAATAAACTGGGACGGACTTCTTAAGTGCCACAATTTGTTGCAAGACAAATATTAGGGCGGGAAATATGAGAAAAGCAGGGATATTTTGTCCTGAAGAAATATGCATTTGTACGTGCAACTTTTATTTGAGTCATTCACCTTTCCTCTGCTCCACAATCACTCCTCTTCATTCTGCTTTGCCTGGAACGTCAGATCAATTAGGATCTGCACATTTTCATTGAATATGCGGTGTGGAATATTGTATAAGTCAGCCACCTTTGACTTTTCCTTCTGCGGCGAGCTTCGCCCTTGTGAGGCCGTTCAACTCAATCACTCCGTCCACTCCTGTCCATTCCACTTTCTTTTATCAAGCTGTCAAACCTCAAACAAGGGAGTCCAATTGCAGCAAATGATTCTGTGGATTTCCGCTTCTATGGCTGCTGACTGACACTGGAATGGGGAGGCGCTTGTGAGAGTTAAACCACCATTTAAAAGGCGAATGCTTGGTTATCACCTCCACGCCAGTGAAGTGCCTGAGCCCCAGGACGTCTGGTCATGTCCTTGCGCAGCGACCCACTTGGCAAAAAGATCAAGCTTTGATGGAAGAGGTGAGCCTGACTCAGCCCTATCTGGATTTCCAACGAAAATGTGCATCCCGTGCTGGTCAATAATGATATCCCTCTCCAAGCATCGATCAATTCCAGTGGCGGATTTACTTGATCAAAGTTTCAATCAAGCCTGGACGCCGGGGAGGGCGGACGTATAGCACGTGTGACTCACTGTGCAGCGCCTGCGTTCAACACGGGCGCGTCAGGTGGACTTTCTGTTCCAGCGCCTACCTGTGAACCCCATCCAGGAGTGTCTGGCTCTGTTCCAGGCAAAACTCCTCGGAAAACATAGCTTAAGAAACTTTCCTCCCCTCTCATTGGCCCCTTTCCCATCAAAAGAATCATCCGTCTCACTGCCGTGGGTCTCCAGTTGCACAGTTCAATAATTATTCCCCTCTGGGTAAACCAGAAAACTGTCGACAGCTGTTTTATTAGGACTGCTTCTGTGTTCGTTTCGGAGAAAGCGGTTCTGGAGATGAGGAATGTGGACGGTTCCAACTAGAATGAAACAGAAATAATTCATTGGCGGTCCTACGTTCATTTGTGTGCGTCTGTAGCGCTGCCGTGTCACTTTATGCGAGTTTTGTGCTTTAAAGAAGTAAACTGAGTTGTTTAGTGAGACTAAACACTCTCATTGGGAATTCAACACTCCCAATCAGCTCGCGTGCACTATGGTTTTCTAAGACACTGATCAGTGAAGCTCCACTCTGCAATGATTATTAATGATAGTAAACTTTATGAACTTTGAATTGCCTTTTTGTGGTTCTGCAAACGATGTATTATTTATGGTGCAAGGAATCGACATACTCAGTTTGATGCGAGGCAAGACCAGAATATTAGTTGTAGTTCGAAGGGCATAAGGGCATTTATGGATCCAGCATGTCTCCAAAGCCCGTCAGTATCACACGTCAGTGTCCTGGTTTGATGTGTACTAGTGTCAGGAGGAGGTTACCCACTTTGTTGTAAGATAAAGCCGATAGGCCTGAGCAACACATAAATGTATGACTGAACCCATCAACCATGTCATGCTGTCGTTCTCTTGCTCGCCTGCTGGTTGCGGTTTCCACTCTTCACTCAATCTCAGCCAGGCTGTGGAATTTTTAACTGTTCAACTGCTCTCTAATGCGTTTTATTTTTTATTTTTTTTATCCTGATATAAAACTACTCAAATTAAAGCTGATACTTGCCACTTTAATTTTTTTTTAATTCGTTCTAATTGAAATGTGCAGAATCTGAATAACAAAAAAGCAATATGGTCTTCACTGTATTTAAAAAAAATTACAGATCCTGGCACTTTAAGTGAAGTATTTTGCTTTGACTTGAAGTTGTATTACTAGGTGGATTATCCACAAATTATCAGAAAGATTGGTTGCAGGACTACATTGAAATGTAAATCTTTGTTGTCAAGTGCCTTAGTAGAGAAGAGAAAGTGGCTTATTCATTTGAAGGTTCTTTCCTTGCTCTGAATCCTTTTCACTCACACACACACACACACACACACACACACGCACACACACATAATTGGTATGCTAATTCGCAGCGTTTATATATTTTCTTATTCTCAGTAAATCCCATGAAATGTATTGGTTTCATCCCCTGACTAAATGAAATGCAAATCTCAAAGATCTGTCAAATGGCTCACAAATATACAGCACAAAATAAAAAATAGGTGGGCGCCGTAATCTCCCAAATACATCACCAAAACGTGTGTGAACTAATATCTAGGGGGGAATATTCGCTGCCACGGGACTTTGTGTGTGCGATGGACTCGACATGCGTAACAGTGCTCACGTTGTGCTAACTGCAATGATGGAAGATGGCACATTGCAAAAATGGCACTTTCTGATGTTTTTCATTGTTTCCAGGAGCCAAACCAGACTTTAAATTCAATAACACAATAATTATAAGGGACATCAATTCAACGTTTTTTTAGTATTGTATCTGGATTTGAATAGCTAACATAATTTTTCAGGTTACAAACACTCAATTAAAAATGAAACATTTCACTGACGAGGTCTGTCCACTACGCAAACACCTTTTCACCTCCTGGGAAGAAACCTTTGTTAAGTGTCACCGAAAGCTGTTGCAAATGCAAATCCTCCATGTGGAAAAGTCAAAATGGGGAAATCTACTCCCTCCTTGAAAGCAATAGGATTGCAAAGTTTTTTTGTTTTATTTTCTCCCTGCAATGCTAAGATTAGAAAGCTTCCACAGACTCACAAATGAAACGCCTATCCCCCCCCCCCCCCCCCCCCCCCCCCCCCCCCCCCCAAAGAAAACGCCCCCCCCCCCCCCCCCCCCCCCCGCCCCCTCCCATCAATCAACTTCCTATCTAAACTGCAGCAGAAATCTGTCATAGGCAGATGAGGAAATGTCAGTACAGGTGGATTTTGAAAAATCACCTGAGTATGCTGAGGGATGCTCGACTCCGCCTGATCGGCCTCGATGCTATTTTTTTCTAGTTCAGAGGAGAACTGATGAGTACACTTACAAGGGGGGGACGACGACGTTTAATTACAATAATTATGCCATTCCAGACAATTTACTCATTTGCACCCCGTGCAATTTAGAATGGTGCATCCACATATGGAAATCAGCCCTATGGAATTTAAAAAAGGACAGAAACAATATGCGTATGTGCGGTGCATTTTGAAAGTTACCCTGTGTGTGTGTGCGTGTCAGGGAGGGGGGTGTGGCTCCAACATCAGCGCTCGTGACGTCACCGGAGTTTTAAAGTGGGCCGCGCTGGAGCCAGTGAAGAGGAGAGAGAGAGAGAGAGAGAGAGAGAGAGAGACATGGAGGAGGCGGCGGCGGCGGCTCCTCTCGGTGTGATCCCCTGAAAACTAGCAGCTGACCTCCTCTGCCTGCACTCCGAGCCTGACCCCCGAGCCGAAACATGGACCACCGCGTGACCCCGTGGACTCGATAACTTTAAATCTCCATCCTCCGGACGGGTGAGTTTAATTGTATTTATTTTTTAATGTTTTAAATGTATCCCTGGATACGGAGAAACAAGGGGCTTGATTTAAATCGGCAGAGGGTGTTGATGATGCTGCACCGGACATCGGCAGCAGCCGTTAGTGATGGACAGCTTCGCAGGTGTTTGTGGAAAGAGACAAATTGTGTGTTGTTGTTGTTGTTGTTGTTTTTTTGTTTTTTTTTTTGTGGTGGTGGTGGTTTGGGGTTGTCGAGTCGGTCCGCGGCAACTTGGGGCGCAGTCTTTTTTCCCCTTTCTTGTTTTTTTTTGGCATCTGGAAAACTGCTGTTGTCCGGTGGATGTGACAAATTGTGCTTTCTATTTAATTAAGCTATTGGCGAGTCTATCCCACGGCAATGCGCGAGCTGTGCCAAAGAAAAAGGGCTCTATCATCCCCGAGAGTTTTATCATCTACTGCTCCTGTGTGTGTGTGTGTGTGTGTGTGTGTGTGTGTGTGTGGTGCATGTGTTCGCAATGGGTTTGAACTATTATAGTGCAAGTTGGAGGATTTTTCATAATTTTATCCTGTGTGGGTGTGTGTGTGTGTGTGTGTGTGTTTCTGTTTCGCTTATGCATGGCGACTGTGGCTGATCACCCATCTGTAATATTCTAGGCTTCTGCAACACATCGGAGAACGTCGGGTTCAGTGGAGCTTACAACAGCAGTAATTTACGTTGATTAACATAATCAACGGAACAAATAGGCAACATAATGTTGTGTCCTTCAAAGTTAAGGAGGCTGAAGTGAACCCATCATCATCATCATCAGCGGCAGCGGCATGAATGATGAGCGTTTCACTCTGGGACCGAGATCGCGTTTAGTGTGTTATGTCATTTTTGAGCCACTAGGTGGCAACGGAGCGCAAGCAGAAGCAGCTGGTTCAACTCGCACCGGTCTGTTAGACGACGAGCAGATCTGCGCCGGGCTCTGGTAATGGAATCATTAATGCCGTTGATTTCCTTTGCGGAATAGTAAACAGACCGGGGTGCCGTGTTTTAGAATCGATATTAGGGACGCACGCTCGCGGACACGTACACGCGCACATACACCCGCTTGAAACAGGGGGAGTGTGACAGTAGTTGCGATGGGTTTGCCCTGTTGGAGTTGCATACGTTGTAGCCCCCTCTCTGCACAGGTTCCCCTGAATTACAGCAGTTGTTAAAGTCGTTTATTATGAATGCACGTGGCCCTACAGCACTGCAAGGTTGGATTTGGCCCCCCGAGCCACTTATATTGAGATATCATAAGTTGTCGGATTGCTTTGTGTTCGTGGCTCTTTTTGATTACCGAATTGCTTTGTCTTTATTTTTATTTTTTGGGCGTATAATGGGCTTCACATTTTCCAGAACTTCACAATTTTATCGTAGCTCCTATAGGCCTCCAGCTAAATACACAAACCTTTCATGTTTTCACTTGCACATCAAATATTTGCACACCATCCCATTTAATGTATGTTTGCTGTTTGATTTGTATTGTGTATGATCAGTTTCACAATCAAAACGTTTTAAATGCAATGTAGCAACGAGCTAGGCCAGCTGTGATTTATGATCATCATGGAAAAATGATGGGCTACCATCTCTCATTTTTTACATTTTGTGTACGAGGATGTACGACATAAAACAAGCATCGTGTTCCTTGAACAGCATTAGTAGGTCAGGGATCTCAGGAGGAATTTTCATCATAACCTTACTTAATCAAAAAAATGTAACAGGTTCTTTTCAGGACAGCCCCGGGACGCTTTAAAATTCAACAATTGATCATTAAATCCATTGAATTTATTCTGAGAACAAAAAACATTATTTTGTTTCTGTTGTGGTATATTGTGCGCTTGGACGTACATGTCAAATGTTCAACAAACTTTAAATGTATTTCCCCAGTATTATTAAGCAGTCTATAGGTTGTGCCGGTGGTCAGAGTTTTCTTTTAGAGGCCGTGCTACCAGAAAAAAAGAACTGACACACAATTCGGCTTCAGTGGCTTTAGCTGTCATGAAAGCCAAGGATGACATTGCCGCCGAGACACCATTAAATGACACATTGCCCAACGAGTGGTGAGCACAGGCATCTTTGTCTCATTTTCGGGGGTTCTCCAAAGTGACGGCCCCCTCAACGACGCATAAGTAGCGCATGTATTTTGGTGTTTTTTTTTTGTTGTTGTTGTTTGTTTGTGCACCCTACAGTCTAGTAAACCCTTTGGACTGGAAATCCTGACGTTGGGATCAATCGATACATTTAATTAGTGCTGATTAATGAAAGTGTGTGGCTGTGGAAGCCTGCGAGCTTTCTCACTTCCCAAGGACACATTCTATGGGCGACCAGGGAGCCCCTCTCCTGGGTAGGAATTCGATTTTACGTACTGTATCTATTCGCGATGTAAATTAGACATCATGAAAGAGTGTACCACCAAGGAGAAGTAGGCATTTTACCTGTTTCACGTTATACCACGGTATGGACACGTCACGGGGTTTTAATGCTGCGTTTTAAATGTTTCTGCCCGATTATACTTGGTGCTGCGGTTTGAGCCGTTTCTACGACACTGTCAAAGACACCACGAGCAGGAATCTGTCCCGTTTAGAGCAGCGTTAAGTGGCACGACCCCTCCTCGTTCAGTCGGTGTGTCAGTCAGTCACTCGGTCGGTGTGTGTGTGTGTGTGTGCGAGCGATTGAACGGGGAGGTGAAACCCACCAAAACTTTGACTTTAACGCAGACGGTGAAGGCTTTGAGGAGGATGGTTAGTCCAACATGTCAGACGTGATGATGACGTAGACGCCTCACACATGTTCATACACACATGTTCAGTCCCTCACATCTAGACTCCTCTGGGGTTCCACCTTTGTGCGCGTCTCTGGTGTCTTTGGAATTGTTTGTGTCTGTTTTCTCTCTCTACGTGCACTATACGTGTGTGTATACGTGTTTATGTGCATCATCGTGGATGTTTGGTAATGTTCCGAACATGTTTCAGAAATGAATTGCGGTCAGTGGAACAGTATCGTTTGTTTTTTTTAAACCCAGACATTTGAAAATAACGCATTTCAGAGCTGTTGTCGCAATGCCGCCATACGGTGATTGCTCAAGGCTGTCGCACCAGCCAACGGCGAACCTGCAAAACTCTACTCCGACGGATTTGGACCAAGCGCACCCGCCGCCCACTGCAACACTGAGCCACCCTGGTCAGAAATGCTGTCCATGTGCACGTGCACATGTGCAGCACCACATGTACAAACACCCCTTTCAGTGTGCTGTAGGTCACTGCGTGGATGGGGTCAATTTTAGGAGAGGAAATCACATTTTTCAGCCCAGTGCTATAAGCTTGACGCTCATTTTGAAAAGAACATGGTGAGCACATTGCGTTTAAAGGTGGAGCCTGTCCTGGCGTTTGCTGTTTTTGAACGCCGTTCTCGGGCCGGGTCCCGCAAAAGTTACGGCTCCAGTGACCTTTATTCTGCAAATGAAGCTGTTTTGGCTCCGCGCTGACTGATAGATCTTATTATTTCAGCAGAAGTGCATTCCGCGTTGAGCAAATACCCCGGAGCCACGGCAGCTACATTAACAAAAGTTAATGAAATATCTGGAGTCAGGACCTGGACTTGGCTTTACTTTTGAAAGCTGTGGCATTTACATTTTGCACATTTAGGGCGAGGGAGCGAAAACAATGTAACGCAGCATACACCCACATCTTATCTCGTACTTTCTATGTCAACATATTTACCCTGCAGTCTTTATTGCATTGTGTGCCTGTAAACTGCAGAGGCCGCTCACTTAATGTCGATTATTTTTTGTTGGTTTTCTCGTGAGTCCGGACCGTTGGGAGTGGGGCGTTCTTTGCAACACAACAAAATGCAAAACGATGCTGCAAATTTGAGGCCCCTACAAGATTTCCTCCGCAAAACGGCACCGCGGGCTGGCATTGGGAAATCGGGAGAACCTTGCGATTTACATTCAGCTCTCTACATTGTCCCTCCCCAAGGTGTGAAAACGTGATTCACCGGACTATGCTCACGTGCATTTCATTCATAATTGGACAATGGTACGGCATTGATGTCGGTCGGCCAACGATCCGCTGGGGGAATAGATTGCCTGAGACCGATCTCCAGCCGCTGCAGAAACGATGAGCACAGGCAGATTTCAGATACAGCAGCTTCGCCGTGGAGCTGCGTTAATCCCCGCCCCTCCCTCAGGTGTGTCCACTCCCGGGGAGAAAGGCCTCAGAGCGGCTCGCTCTCCACCGATGCTTTGCCGCGCGCTCCGATTAATGCACCCATCAGTTCTTTCCTTGTTTGCTTTAACGACAAGCATGTCCCTGGTGGGAATCGGGTGACTTTTTGCAAATACTGCTGATGCATCTGCTTTGACCTACCACGCGCGTGTTGACATGAGCGGGCTGTCGGTGACGGCGCGGGGAGCCGCGCGACACTTTCCCCCCCCCCCCTCCCCCGCCCCCTCCAAAGACACGGGAAATGCATGTGCTGAAGAAAATGAGCAGTGATAAGATTTCAGCGGGGCGCTTTGTTGATAAGGCCATTACTCATCATTACGCCCCAGACAGCAGAAAAAAGAAAAAAACCCACTCTCCCATCTCAGGTGCTTTGTATGCATAGTTTAGTCCCTGCCATTTGCAGATGAGTCGAACTGACTAATATTACGATTGAGTTTTGAAATGATTGAATCACTTTAGGTGTAGATTTAGACTATAGAGGATCCAGAGGTGTTCAGTGAGCGTTTTTTAAATCCTTTCTTGCGAAAAATCGAGGCTGATGAGCAGAAGTGGGGGATTGAAACGTGGTGTTCTCGGAAACGCGCTGGAATTTAATATCTACCGTTGGATTGACAGCACCGAAAAACTTACTTGGAAGAGCTAAAAGCATTTAATAATGTTGGCGAAAAGTTTTCAAATGTCGAAGGGGAGGTTAAATAATCGATTTCCCGGCATCCAATGGGGGTGAGCGACGCATCGGTCCCACATTTGTGAAAAGCTCTCGGACCCTGTTCCTTCAATATAAAATCATACTTAATCAGACTTTTAAATAACAGAGTATCGTTGTATGAGCTTTGAAAGTAATTAGGAGGAGTTCGACACTGCTCTTGAAAGCACAGGTAATTCATATGCAAAACTGACCTGAACCTGATTTCTCTTGAGACCCCCAGATTGTCACGTATTGGTATCGCATTAGGCGCCAGAGTGAATCCTGTATTTCACAGACACGGCTGACATGGTCTCATTATGAACGATCATCCTCCTGACGAATGCAGACGGCAGAGAACTGTGGTCACGCCACGTTCGGCGGCCCATATGTGACTCACGATTAAAGTGAGCAAACTGTGATCACTGTCTTCCGCCGTCTATTAATAGGGTTTGTGCCTTAATGGTGCGATACCTCGCCTGTGGCCGAGCGGGGACCTCATCGCGGTGCTTTCCTGTGTGCCAGTCGGGCTCAGTCTTTTTCTCTGGCCCGGTGGACTATCACCCCCATGCTGCTGATTTCGCTGCGGACGCGCAATTCACACCCAGAAACGCAGATTGCCGCACGCGTGCGAATCCGGTGCGACACCGCCTGGCCACTTGACGCGCAAGCGCAAACACCGCCACGTCTCAGCCACCTCCGGTGCTGCATGCGGCCGGCGATGGCGCCTTGTGTTCTCCGTGAGGTGCATCGAGCCTTATGCCATGCAGCTGCATGCGCTTATTCAGCACCTGGGTGTGTTGTGAATCAATGATCAGCAGTCAGGACAGTGAATGGAGCGCAGATTGAAACCCACCAGGGATTTGGAGGCCGGCTAACTTGCCCGCTCATCATCTCATGCATCACGCACTAGCCAGCCAGGGGTCCCACCTCTGTGGCCCCCTCGCAGGCGACGCTTTGGCCCTGGGACCCGTCCGGGGAGCGCGAGGTCAGGACACACACACACACACACACACACACACACACACACACACACACACACACACACACACGCGCGCGGGCGCGCTCGGCACCCTCTACCTGGCGCAGAATAGTGGAGTGGTGGTCTTTTGGTGTGCGTGCTGAGATGGCAGAGACAACAGAGATAACCGCAACATCGTTTTTTTTCTCATTGGCCGCAGATAGACGTGGGCTTATGGGCTAATAACGTTGCTGCTGGTGGCTGAGTTCATATTTAATTGATTTTTGCATATTTACACTACTGTGATATATGACGCAATTACATGCCAGTAGTTCAAACTGCATGGGAAAAAAAACGGAAGGAATTTTAGCAGTGCGATCCTCTAATGAAGCAGATGATTAATAAAGTATAGACGTTGGTGCATTGTTTAGTTGTTGTTTTTTTTTGTTGAAGCCCTGTAGATATATTGTGTTTCCCAATGAACGTACAAATAAATTCCTAATGACTTCCACTGGCTTTATATACAGTCTGTCACACCGGTGATGAAAATAGGATTTTTTTTATTTTTTTTTTACTGGTACTTACCAGGCAGGCTGAACACAGCCCCCTCACTCTCTCGCGTTTCTTGTTCATTTTTAATGCAGTCAGTCTAAGGAGACATTTTGCTCAAGTGGATTCAAGGACATTTTAAAGGTCACGGTGGCAGAGATCCGGCATACATCTTTCATGCAAATGTGGTGGACGGAGCTCTCATTTCACCAAAATTGAGATCACCTGGTTCCACGATGGCCAGGCTTAGCATGCGGCAGAAGTATATTTTCAGATTTAATAAACATGATGGCACATCATTCCTTTCGGAGTCATTGACCCGTGCCCCCCGGGGGAGGTTAATGCGCTGTGCCCGCAGAAGGGGTCAACCACTTCGAGAGGCGTGCTGGAGATGTTGTAGCTTATCGTGGAACACAAAGAATGTATATTTTGTTCGAATCATTTTCATCATATTTTTTTTTCTTTCTGAAAAAAAAAGAAGAAAAAAAGGAACCCCATTTCCATTTCCACACATCATTCTTGAAAGAGATGTGTACCCGATTTCCGTAGTGAAATTTGACCTCCATTTCATTCTTTAAATTACCATTACATCAGCGGCGGTAACTATTTCCATGTCCCTTTGAGGGACATGTAGTTTACCAGGGTAATACTAAGAAAATATTTCGCTTAATATTTACTGTATCTTACAGCGAAAAGTTGTAAATCACTTTTTTAAACGAGTATTTAAAAACAGCAACTATTCGGCCAATCTATCTGGCGATTTCCAACCTTTTTAATTGGTGATACTAAATTTAAAAAAAAAGTGCATTACTGGTGCTTTCACTTTAATGTATCGGTACAGCAATGGGTCGGAATAGCTCTTCCACCATGTACAGAACCTTTATATACCGCATATGCGGTATATTTTCCCGGTGTAGGGCGATTGTGAAGTTCAGTACCCACCGGCGTGACCTCCGGGACCGCGTGCTCCCAGAGTGAGGGGTGCCCGGGCGCGGCGGGCCTTTCTCCTCTCTGCGCGCCCCCCTGTCTGCTTCACACACCGCTTGTTTCTGCAAACGTTGGGGGCGGCCTTTCTTTTCCTCTCACTGCTTGGCTTCTCCCGTCTTGGACATTGACACAAAATAAATTAAGACACCGAAGAAGACACAAGGCTCAGAGTTGGAAGGGGTTGGTGGCTGAGGTGTGAAACCGTTGGGGTGTAAAATTGCCCCGGCAGCCGCGCTGTTGTTTCAGCATTTCACGGCGAGCTGCTCAGCTGTGGTGTTCCGACTTGCTCGCTCCATGCCGCCTTCCCCTCCACCTTTTCACTTGTCTTACCGAGCCGTACCTCTTGTGAGTTGGGCCGCAGCTCTGCAGAAGCTGGGACTGAAAAAAAAAAAAAGAAAAAGATAATAAAGTGATAAAACCTTCCAACCTGCTCGGCATTGCATGATTGCGTTTCCTTGACCAGAGGGGCTGCGGAGTGGCGGAGCGTTTCCGGGTTTTGTTCGCAACCGCAGCCGATTCCTGGTGGGAGACGGAGAGAGCAGAAGGATCAACAGGCTAATGTTCACACATTAATTTGTCCTACAAGACGTCCGACTGTTCCCCGGCAGCTGTCGTTACTCGCAATCAGTCACGGGGCGGCTAATTGTCTTCGAGGGGGGAGGAGGGGCCATCCTCGCTGGAGTGCGGAGGAGTCGGAGCGGTGTTTCTGAACGGTGGCGGCAGGGTGCCAGGTCCAGGACAGACGAGGCGGCGCAGGGCAGCGCCAAGCATTTGACTGTCAATATGAGGCCTGTGGTTTGTTATTAGAAGCAAGGGGGTGGGGGGCAGCAGGCAGAGCCATGTGACACCGGGCGACGGGGTTATTTTGGTTCAATTCAGTGGTGTTGTCTCACTAATTAGTTTTCTAACAGAAAATGTAGGCCTAAAGCTGGTAATTGGTGCCACCGTTTTTTGGATTGTACCTCTTCTGGCGGGGATGTGAATAAGACTCCAAATCCAAATGAATGAAAATGAAAATGGGAATGTTTGACAGTAGAAAAACAACAACCTCACATTAAAAATTCGAGGGCAAAGTGGACGATCTGCTCTATTCCATTATCTATATTTGATGATCCTGCCCACCCGTGTTAGTCTCAAGTTTCTCTGCTCCTTGTTTGGAACCACTCGTGCACAGATGGCCGGGCCGGCGCCGCTGCTCCGCTCCCTCGTGTGTCCGATTCTACAGTCATAGGGCTAACGTTAGACGAGATTAGTTCGTCTGATGTCCGCGAAGCTTTTTTTTCCCCCCGCCCCCCCCTCGTTATCGGCCCCGTGGTCGAGTGTGGCCAGACTGCAGAATGGGAGCACGCAGTACAGTGTTTGTTCGCCCCGACTGTCAGAAAAAAAAAAAAAAAAAATACAAGGGATACAAGGGAGAGCCTCCCTCCGATGGCCTGCGTCTGTTGTTGGCCTGCCCCGCGGTGAGGCAAGGTTATTCCGATGAAAGATGGCGTTGAGATTAGTGAGCCCTGCCCGAGCGCGGGGACGTCCAGCATGCCGCACTGCGTGATTCATGAGAGCCACGATATCGGCGGTCTCCGCATGAATAAACCATGTGGCCAGAATTAAGCCCCCGTTAAACGTCGCGCGGCATTTTTTTTCCCCCAGGTGCCCGGGGGGGGGGGGTCGTGTCCAAGCAGCGTTGGAGGAAACTTCTGGACGGCCGTGGACAGCGGCCGCGAAACTGCCAATTTGAAATCTTTGTGGGGTTTAATGAGAGTCCCGTGACAAAGGGTGGTTTACGAGATCAGCCATGATTGCAAGTGTGAATCGATGCGCCGCGGTTGGGATGGCATACCATAGTGCAATGCAACCGAGTCACTAAATAGTTGCATAACGGCATTGCGGGTGAGAAAACATTTGGTGGATACATATACAGTATATGTATGAGCCTGTATATATAAATCGAAAAAATATTCCTCCACAGGAAGCATACCTTGGCGGAAACCCACGGCTATTTTTTCGTTGAGAGGAATTCCTTTCAATTTCAGTTGATCGTTTGCTCAGTCAAATGTCTAAAAGAGTCCCAAAAAGGCCCATCATTTTAATTTTTTATTTTTTTTCTTCCCTCGAGTTCAAGAGGAGGTCTTTCAATTGCGCCAGGCAATGTGCAGTTTACGATGACGACGAACTCAAACTCTCGAGAAGTTGGAACCGATTCGTTTGGAATCAGCGACGTCAACAACCAATCGCCTATCAACGATAGTTTGGAGGTGGTTTCCGGACGATTGATCGCTCGTGGCGATGACTGGGTTTTCTCATAAGCAACGTCTTTGGGGGCAGTAAACCTCAAGTCCAGAAGACAGCCAAGAGTCGGCGGCGGGCAGAAATCAGGATCATCTGAATTTCGACTCGAATCAATTCCTTTTCGATTCTTTAATGCGATATATAAATAAGAGTATGCCACCTATAGTGAGGAGGTGGAAGGTTTCAATACGCCGGGACTCGTTTTTTGGGGATAGTGCATGCACGTGCGTGTTGTGCGATCTTCAGCTCTGCTCTGAAAATGATATTTAAAAAAAAAGGAGAAAAAGCCCAGGGCCAAAGCAGGATGGAATTTTTCCCCCTGTCCTGTTTAAAATAATTTGAATTGAGTGCGTGTCCTGCAGTTCAACTCGCATATGAGTTGAGCAACTAATGTCCATAACTGCACCTAAGTAGTATTGTGGTCGTGGAGTGCCCTGTCCCGGAGATTGAGGGATTGTGATTTTATTCCAGGAGCCTGTCAGAATGGCGTTTCTTATCATTGAAGTGTAATAAAAAGTAAAGCACCCAGGAGTACATTTTTACTGAGATCAGGTGTAAGACATTTGCTGCCTTGGCTGCACTTCCTGCTGTCAGCAGGGCTGAAACTCCCATAAAGGCAGCGACAACTACGCTCTTGGGCTTTACGACTTCAATACACTCGACGCCAGCCCAAGCGTTAGGTCTTCTTAAAGTGATGTGTATGAATAAAGAAACAAAACAAGACACCAGAATAAATTCAGAGAGAACGCAGACTAGACTCCCCGCGACAGACAAATGCGTGGGTTTTTTTGGGGGGGGAATCTTCTGCAATGTTAGCAGTGAAAGTGACACGAAGAGAATAAAAAATATTATGCAGATATAGCCTAAGCAAAATGGCTCATATGCCGATTGATGTATCCTACTCATGTGTTACCATTACATCATATATGTTATTTTATTAAAGGTTTAAGTTGTAAAAAAACGACAACAACTGAATTTGTGTCTAGAAGTGCACCATTTAATATAACATATTTTATTGTGTGTGATTGTGATAGCATATATGTACTGGAGTAAATAGTAAATATATTATATTATATTTTCTTAAATAGGGTATTCCTGTAGGCACAAGGACACTTCAGTTAACCAGTGTATTGAGTATATATACAGTAGATACAATCATTTTCTAATGTTGGTCAGTTATTTTCTTCTATTCTCCGTTGAAACATTATCCCTCAGAATACGATGGGCAGAAAAAAAACCAAAACGAAATAATACGCAGATAAAAAACAAAGTTCCGCGGTTGGAAATAGAAATTGAGGCTTTTCGTTTTTTTTGTGCTGAAGAAAGCCTGCCTGTCCCGCGCCATGTCACTGCCTTCTCCTCCTGCCCTCTAACACATCAGACGGCGAGGTGTGCGGCCGCAGCCTGGGGAGACCGTGTCCATGATGCACCGCGTCATGACCTCTCTAATGAGGCCTGACTCCTAATGACTCGCGGGCGCCAGCGAGCGGGCGGGGGGGCGGCCGGCAGTGGGGCTTATCTCATTGGCACTCTGTGCCACGCCGCAACACCTGTAACCCCCCAGATCCCCCCTAAAATGAGTTTGCTTGAGGAATCCTTCGGTAGTGATTGCGAGACTAGATGGAGTGGCTGGAGGAATTCTCATAAAAATTGCATGTGGGCCCACAGCTTGAATTTAGAACGGGCATAATGGGCTGATTGCGTGAAGACACGTTGCACACAGAAGCCCTCCACTGATTAGGCATTCTCTCTTTGCCGCCGCCGCCGCCGCCGCCGCCGCTCAGGTCAAGATCGCCATTCCCAGCCACGTTTCCATTGACTGGTTTTCCTTATGCAGATGTGTAAATTTAACACAAGCTGGAAAAAAAACGAAGCACTGCGATAAATGAGCAGACGGGGCCGATAAAATGAGCACGAGTAGCAGCCGGGATCCATCGGGGAGAGGTGGGCCTATGACATGGGCTCCCCGGTGTCCCCGCTGATCGGCGTGACGGGGGACATAGGTGACTCTGTCCATGTCTCCGCGGGCCTCTGTTTTTTTAATTTGAAGCGCGGCGCTCGGGGCGCCGGGAGGCCCTTCATCCTCGCGCAGACCGAAAGTTTAGACGGAAACTCTACCCCCTCTACCTCGCGCCCTCGTCCACTCGTGTCACCATGGGCAGACGAAGAGACGTTTTTTGTCCGCAAACCCGGCAGGGCGTCCGTTCCGAGGCTTTGCCGTAGCCCCGCTAATCAAAAGAAATTAGTTTATGGCGAATGCCGTCTCTGGAGAGTTTTTTTTTTTTTTTTTTTTCTGCTTGGCGCAATGTGAAAATGTTGAAAGCTAAAAACATTTTCGATATTGTTTTCTTGGATGACAGCGGGGAAAGGTATCGGGCACACAGGAGAGCCCCAGATGATAATCGTCATTGATCTGGTTTTACGCACGAAACAGAAGCTAAACCTTTTGTCTTTGCTCCGCATCAAATGTTGACATTCACCCTCGAGGAAATGGCAAATCTGTTTGGGGGAAACCCAATATCAGGGATTTTCTGGTCATTCAAATTTCAAAAGTCTGCCACGCATATCTCAAAGGAGATAAAGCTGTGACCCGATCGAACACTTTAGAATCTAGCACCGAGACCCTCGCGCGATGGCGCCACGGTGACCACCTGTAAAGGGGATTTTGGTCTCAGACAATCATTTGTTAGTGTGTCGCGCGCTCAACGCTAATAATAAACCTCTATTCTGCCTGCACGGGGCTCGCAGGTTATGATGGATCATAAAAACAAATGCAGCGTGCGTGAAATCATTTTCTAATCAGAATAAACAAAGACTTTGCGAACACCCAGAGGACAGGAGAGAAAAAACAAAACAAAAAAAAAAAGGTTTAATCTGTGAAATCTGGTTACAGGAGGCTAACGCCCACGAGGTTTAGTGACACAAATAATTCATGATTCTCTGGAGAATTGTGGCTAAATAGCGCCTTGTAGTGTATTTGGATTTGTCAACCGTTTGAATCGCAATCTTGCTAGACTGGTAAATTTAAATCTTTTTACAAAAAAAATACGATATCAATATGCATGAGTGCGATAGGCTCTGACAGCGTGTCAGTCATGATAGGACTGGCGCTCAGATTCACTTTCGTGAGATCTGTTCTTGACCACTTCCCCTGGCTTTTGTTAGTTTCACGCCGCGGCCAGTCGTTGCTGTTTTCCATAGCGGTTGAGTTAAACCTCAGACGTGGTCCTTCACAGGGCCTCCCGACGTGCGTCCACACTGTTTGGTATAACTGCAGCAGGCATGCACCTCTAAAATATTAACGACCTGGCAGTTCAGAGTATGTCCAAGAAGACCGTGAGTTATCTGAAACCCATTCCACGAGGGATTTCCTTGGGGGAGAAAAAAATCCTGTAAATTGCCAATTTATTGTCTTCTTTTTTCTTTTTTTTTTTACAGATTCCCGGTAGAGCTGCCTTTATTGCTAGCACATGTCAAAAACATTTCAAACAAACATCTGCAACAACAATTGGTTGCCGATTGATCAGAGCACCCACATATAAACATAATAAATATACTTACATTCATTGCCCACAGTATTTCCATAACCGGCCTGCCTCATGCAAAAGAGTAATGTTGAATAATTTATTTAGTCAAAAACAAAAACATATTTATTTCTTTTTTTTCTGCTTTGTGTTTATATCCTTTTTTGAAGATTCGTGGCAAATGAAGGCCAGAGAAAAAAAACAAAACAAAAACCTGACCTCTGACCTTTTTGGGCGAAATCATTAAGAGCAGACTAGCGAGACGGCTGATAAACACTTCAATGTTCTGTAACACGCTCGCATTATCACTTCAGTAACCCCCCCCCACCGTGCAGGCTTTGTTAATCAGCACAGATAACAAAGCCACGTCCCATTGTGGACAAGCCACTCGCGGTGTTTGGAGTGCGAGCAGAGTTCACTGTGCTCGCCCCTCTCGAGTTAATGTAGGCGATTGGTTGTGTAGGTTACATTATTGTTTGTGTCGATGCGAGGCGGGAGGGACGCTGGGAAAAATGGAAAGAAAGCCGCGTGGTCGGACGTGGCGCCTGCGCCGGCTAAATTGGCCTCTCAAGAGCAGCTTTTGTGAACTACAACCCTGTTGATATTTTTGATCCCATAATAAATGCATGGGTCCGTGCAAGCGCACGCCAGAACGAGGAGGAGGGTGTGCGCGCGTCATCTAAAGCTCATTATTTTTTCTTCTCTCCCATAGATCTGCGACCTGTCGTCACCTCTCCCGGCAGGAGTGTGGGCCTGCGCCCAGCAGCACGTCTTTCGCTTCGTGCTTCCCGAGGCCCGCCTTTTAGCGGCATCCACACAGCGCCCAGGTACCACGGGCTGTAAGATCAGGTGAGTTTCGGGCCGCGTGCCTCCCGGCTGTTAGATCTATCGCCGTGTCTCTCTCTCGCTCTCTCTCTCTCTTCAAGGCCTCCGCAGCACTCACTTTGCTCGCATTCGACCCCCCCCCCCCCCCCCCCCCCCC